>CM062805.1:891870056-892456093 GCA_031772625.1 Pinus tabuliformis | reverse complement strand
TGGCCCAGGGTACAAAGTCCCTTCTTATGATGACTTTAGAGGACGCATCTTCAAAATGAAAAGGTTGACTACACTAAAAGATTGGAGGAGTTTAGGCATCATGGGCACACACAGGATCCATTGTGATGTTAGGATGGTTGGACCAATCAAAAAGGTAGAAGCCTTATTAACCTCTTGGTTAATTGTCCCAAGGGACAATGTTCATGAAATCTATTGATGCATTTACACATATCAAAGATTCGCGATTATTCTTGATTTGTTGATGTGTTCATTCAGGAGTGGGTCCACAACATGTTGTCCAAGTCATAACAGACAATTTGCAAATTATGTTGTTGCTGGAAAGACTTATGAGAGGCATCCTACTTTATTTTGGACACCTTGTGCTGCACTCTGCATTGATTAGATGTTGGAGTACATAGGAAAAATTCATTTTGTCAAGGATATTGGTTGAGTCATAAAAAAACATTACAAAATTTATATATAAACATGCATTTGTGTTTCATTTGATGAGACATTCACAAACAACTAGGAGGTTGTTGCGCCTTGCCATTACACGGTTTGCCACCATTTCATATCTCTTCAGTCCCTCTTGAATTCTATGTGTGATGTGAGAGAATGTTTCTTTCAGAGGAGTGGCGTGCTTTGGCATTAGCCAAAAACCAGAGGAAAGGGACCATATGCAAGTTAGTTTCATCCAGGAAAGCTTCTCACGAGTGCAAGAGGTATGTAGCATTACTGAACCTTTGGTAAAGGTTCTTCGATTAGTTATGGAGACAAGCCCACAATGGGCTACTTGTAGAGGCCATGGATAGGCCAAAGAATCCATTCAAACTACAATGATAATAAGGGGGATGAGGGTTTGAGAAACAACAACTCTATGGAATGATTGATGACAATGAACAATACACTCTATCGTCCTATTGATGCTACAAGTCTACTTGAACTCCACATTTACTCTTGTGGTTTCTTATTTGATGTTGAAGTCATGATTGATTCTTCACTTGTGTTCAGAGAATGTGCCATCTCCAGCAGAACGTGCAGAAAATCTCCAAAGAAATGGAGATATACAGGATGGCAGGTGGCACATTTAGCTTTGACATGGCTGTTGTGGATAGAAGACTAAATTCCAGGTAATTTTAGTTTGTTTCAAATTTCATTCTCTTCAAGTTCATACTTTCTTCAACTTTCAAATTTCATTTTTTTCTTATGTTTATCTTATTTGTTGTAGATGCATGTGGAAAGCTATGGTGGCAGAGTACCCAATCTTCGAAGCTTGCCATTTGAGTGCTCATCCAAACATGTAGCTCCTCGGGATGCAAGTGCAACTTGAGTGTATTTGAAAAAATACACACCAAGAACGCAACATGTTAAAATATTCCAAATTTCCAATTAATTTTTTGAATTTATCAAATAATATTTTTTTATAATTATTATTTTATTATTTATAATTTATTAATTTATGACCCTTGTATAGGTTGGATTCCCAACGACTTAATGACATGGTCTACGTGTACTACAATCTTTGATTGTGGGTGAGGCAACTTGAGAGGATACCTGATGTGAGGTCATCTCATTGGATGGGATTGACACCACTGTTGCATGGAGGTTAGGCTGAGAAGCCTATCATGGAGTCGGCTCCTGATTGGTTAGAGCAGGAGGTATGGAGGGAGTAAGAGGAGGAGCGACAAGAAGGAGGTAAACCACCTACCCCTGTCACCAGTAGAGGACTTGGTCTACCTCCTATAGCTCCTAGTTCTTAAGCTTCTAGAGCACAGTAGAGTCCACTACCAACTTCACCGCCATCTACATCTAGAGGAAAGTTGTTGCATTTTCTCACAAGAGGGGCGAGGAAATCAATAATATTAGTTATTTGTTTCATTTAATTGTATATGACATTATGACTCATGATATGAGATACATTATTATAATTTTTTGTTGATATTTTGAGGCTGAGTTGGGACTCAGGACTTAGTATTCAGGGCATGATTCACTGTTCTGTGTGATTTGTAATGTTCCAAACAGGAATTTAAGTGATATTTCAAATAAACAAACAGTGAAACAACATAAAATTAAAAACATGTATCAAAGACCCATAAACAGTGTAAAATTGGAACTGCTGAGCCATATATTATGAAATATGAGAGCATGAGTACAATATATGAATGAAGTGGTGCACCCTCACTTGTCTCAAGGACAAGATGGACCAAACCCAGGTGATGGAATAGCTGGAAAGATGGTTGTTTAGTTGTTGCACCGCTATGCACTACCTAGTTGTCCCAGAAAACAGTTGTTCTGCTGATTTCGACCTATTAAAACGTGCCCAAAAACCGCCAATAAAATTATGTCCTTTTAGCCTTAGACTCCTTGGAAAAAACCCAAAAAAACCCAGAAGGGAATTTCTTTGATTTTGAATTTGGATTTTCGGCCTCTTGGGAGCCCCTCTCTAACTACTACTGTGCCAAATTCGACTTGCAGAAATAGCCTGCAAATCCACCTAGAAACACCCCTCAAATGTTGCTTTCACCTGTAGTAGTTGATCCCTTCCTCCCCAGATGACCCTTGGCCCTGATGGCTGCTCACCTAAGCCTAGAATTTGCTGCCAGAGGCCACTGTGCAATCCCTCTGCCCATAGATGCGTATTTTGTTATACTGACTGGTTGGCTGCAAAAATTTGAAAATACCCTCAGCCCTCTACCTTCCTTGCTCTCGGAACTCCTAGCAAGCTAGGGACCTCCTGGCTGGCTCAATCCTCCTCTACATATTTCTGGCTGCCCAGAAAGTACGTAGCCCCTTCCTCGACGTGGCTGGATGAACTGTGAATTGATGCTGAAACTCCTGCAACCTTTGTGGAACAACCTCCCTAGGGCGGGCACGGATATCCCCCCAAAGTAGAGGTTGAATCTTCCCTGCGGAAAACTTGTGGCTAAATAGCCGTAGACCGCTATGTAGCAGAGCATACAAGAGTAAGTTTGTTTGTCAAATAATCAGAATGCTACAAAATGAGAGCTCCATCCTATTTTATCACTTTGGACCCCCTTAGCCTCTTGTGGGCCCTCCTTCCACTAGTTCGAATTCCCTCCAACGCATTCCTTGGCCAAGTTCGAATTATGCATGTGGTGGTGGCCCCCACATTCCACTAGCTGCCAGAAATAAATCGAATTGCCTATAGTTCTAAGTTTTGCGTGTAGCGTCCTCCTCCTAAGCCAAGCCAAAATTAATGCAAAAATTGTGTTGCTGCACTCCGTGACTAATTCACTTGAGAAGGGACATGACAATCCTCCCCTCTCAAATGTTGCTTGCCCTCAAGAAACCTCAAAGCCAAGTGATCTAGTATGTGTCACCCTCCCAGGTGGCATCTTCATCTAGCAAGTTCTTCCAACACACCAAGAACTCCCTTATGGTTCTGCTCATCAGTCTTCTCTCCTTGATTTCCATTATGGCCTCTGGTTCCAACACCAAATGGCCTTCATCATCTAGTGGGGGTAGATCTGCTGTTGTGGTCACCTGTTGTCCCAACACCTTCTTCAGGAACGAGACATAAAATATGTTATGGATCCTGCTCCTCGGAGGCAGTGCTAGCTCATAGGCCACCTCCCCAACCCGCCTAATCACCTGGTACGTCCCATAGAAGCGTGGTTGTAGCTTCTCGACCCCCTTTTGTTTCAGTGTAAGCTGTCTGTAAGGATGCAACCGAAGGTACCTATGTCCCCCTCCTCAAAGTGCCTCTCTACCCTATGCCAATCTGCATATAATTTTCGTTGATTCTGGTTGTTACTAGATTATCCTTGAGAGTTTTGAGGATATCTTGGCTCTCTTGGACCTAGTGTTTGGCCTTTGGGGCCCGACTGTCTCTGAAAATAACACGAGCAAAAGTTAGAGATCATAACCATAGAGGGCACGGAAACGAGTTATATCGATAGACATGTGGTGCATGGTGTTGTAGCAGAACTCACCCAAGTGTAACCACTGAATCCACGTCCTCTGCTGACTTGTCACATTGTCCTCGGTACCCCTCCAACCACTAGTTAACCCTCTCTATCTGGCCATCCATTTGAGGGTGGTAACTGGTGCTAGGAGTAAGCTTTGTCCCAACCAACTTGAAAAGCTCCTGCCAAAAGCCACCCATGAATCCACTGTCTCTGTCGCTAACAATGTTCTTGGAGAGTCCATGTAGTCTGAAAACCTCTCGGAAGAACAACTCGGTAACCTGGGCAGTGGTGAATCTAGTGGGGATGGCGAAGAAGTGGACAAATTTGGTCAGCCTGTCAACTGCCACATATATGCAATCCTTCCCCTGTACTGTGGGGATCCCTGTGATGAAATCCATCGAGATACTTTACCATTTCCCCTCTGGAATGGGAAGTGGCTATAATAGCCCCTGCAGGGTGAGTCAACTCCCCCGTGTTCTGTTGGCAAGCGTCACACTCCCTTACGTGCTGTAGTACATCCTCCTTGAGGCCTTTCCACGTGAACCTTTCCTGAATAGCCACGTAAGTCTTCCGGAACCCCTGGTGTCCAGACAATGGTGAATCGTGAGCTGCCTGGAGTACCCTATCCCTCAACTGCAAGTTGGGCACTAAGTAAATGCGCCCCTTGTAATAGATGACCTCATCCATCACACGGTAACGCTCATCTGCATGTGTCCCCTCTAGCACCTCACAGGCCTTCCTGTCCTTGGAGTACTCAACCAACAACTGAGCCTTCCAATCCTAGCAGATGCTCATAAGAGATAACCCAGCCAATCTCCTGGATAGAGCATCGGCCACCACATTGTGCTTGCCCCACACATACTCAATATCAAAGTCGTAGGCCTGCACCTTGCTGACCCATCTCTGTTGCCTGTCATTGAGGCCCTGCTGCCCCATGAAATGTCGAAGACTGTTGTGATCAATCTTCACTCTGAATCGGTTGCCCACCAAGTACTGGCAGAACTTGGCCAATGCATGCATGATGGCCAACATCTCCTTGTCATATATAGAATATGACAGCTCATGCGGTAGGAGCTTCCGACTCTCAAAAGCTATGGGGTGCCCCTCCTGTGACAATATGGCTCCAACTCCTACCCCTGATGCATCACACTCCACCGTGAATGGCTGGGAAAAATCTGGGAGTGCCAAAACAGGGCAACTGCTCATCACCTCCTTGAGGTGATCGAAAGCGGCCTGTGCTCCCTCAGTCCATGTGAAGGCCCCTTTCTTGGTCAAGTCGGTCAAGGGTGCTGCCAGCTGTGAGAACCCCTTGACAAACTTCCTGTAGTAAGTGCAAATGCCCAAGAAGCCTCTTAGCATGGTCACGTATCAGGGTACTGGCCAATCCTGGATGGCCCAGATCTTCTCCTCATGAACCTTCACCCCATCTCCTCCAATGATATGATCGAGATAAAGCATCTCTGTCAATCCAAACTTGCATTTGGAGAGCTTGGCATAGAACTGCTACTCCTCCAGAATGCGCAGTACCTCCTCCAAGCGTTGGAGGTGCTCCTCCCATGTCCGACTATAGATTAGGATTTCATCAAAAAACACTAGCACGAACCTCCTCAGCTACCCCCAAAAGATGTGGTTCCTGCAAGACTGAAATGTGGTGGGAGTGTTGGTCAGCTCAAATGGCATGACCAAAAGCTCAAAATGCCCATAGTGGCACCACAATGCTATCTTGGGGATGTCCTGATCCCAAACTTTGATCTAGTGGTACCCCGAACGTAGATCGATCTTAGAGAAGTACTTGGCTCCTCTAAGCTCATCCATTAGCTCATCAATGCGGGGAATGGGGTACCAGTTCTTGAGGGTCTTCCTGTTAAGGGCTCTGTAGTCTATGCACATCCTGAGGGTCCCATCCTTCTTCTTCACCAACACTACGGAAGAAGCAAAAGGACTGGAACTAGGCCTGATGTGACCTAGCGCAGGCAACTCATGAATAACCTTATCTATCTCGTCCTTATAGGCTTTGGGGTGCCTGTAAGGAGTAGTGATGACTGTCTGTATACCCTACTCTAGCTCAATGGTGTGCTCAAACCCTCATATGGTGACTGCCCTGGTGGAATGTCCTCGAACACCACTGCATACCTGCCTGATGTGACCCAGCGTAGGCAACTCATGAATAACCTTATCTATCTCGTCCTTATAGGCTTTGGGGTGCCTGTAAGGAGTAGTGATGACTGCCTGTATACCCTACTCTAGCTCAATGGTGTGCTCAAACCCTCTATATGGTGACTGCCCTGGTGGAATGTCCTCGAACACCACTGCATACCTGTCCAAAAGAACCATTACGTCTGCTGGTGGTGACTGTGGCTATCCCCCAGCCTCTAAGATCCTCAACTCGACTGCCCATGCAATGTCCCCGTGTCGAAGATCTGCCTCCATCCTATGGGCCGAAACTGTTTGAGGCGGATAAGACTGCATGCCTCTCAAAACCACCAATTTGCCATCTGGCCCCATGAACTCCATCTTAGGTTTCCTCCAACCTGTCGTAACTCTCCCAAGGGAATAAATCCACTGGACACCCATCACCACGTTGGTGTCTGGCACATCGACCACAAAGAAGTGGTTCGTCGTTGAGTAGTTTCCCATAACTACTGTCAAGGAGGGCACGTATCAGGTCCACTGGATGGTACGGTCGCCTGGCAATAGGATGGAGAATCCCTCAAACTCTGTCATGGTGAGGCCCCTCCTCTGGACCAGTTGTGCATCTATAAAGATGTGGGTAGCCCCACTGTCCACTAGTACCAACACCCTCTGCCCCTGTACTGTACCTCTGATCCTGAGTGTCAAAAACTTAGGAATCCCGCATAGAGAAGCAAGGACTCCCCCTGATGAGGCAAGAGATGCCCCTCCCTGTGGAGGTGGTGGTGGTGGTGGCCCTCTGTCCCCCAAACTCTCTCCATCTGCCCCACCACAATCTTGCTCCACCTCGTCCTCCTGGTCACTGTCAGAAAAGACCTCAATGTAATGTGCTCTACCTGTTGTGCACCTATGGCCTGGTGCCCAGGGCTCTCTGCATGTGAAGCATAGCTTCCTCCTCCGGAGGTCCTTCCGTGTCTCCTCATCTAGCTGCCCCCTCCCCTGTGTGGTCCTCGGTGGTGGGGGTCTAGTCTCATGCCCCTTCTGTGGGAAAGGGGTCCATGTAGGGAATGGCGCTCTGGTCTTGGGGATGGCCCCTTGCAAATCTCTGGTGCACACCACCGCCTCCTACAGCGTAGAGGGTCTGCATGACTTCACCAGTCCACGTAGAGGCTCAAGCAAACCCTCAATGAAGGTGTATACCCTCCTAGCCTTGGACAAATCCGGGACCATCACTGGCACACGCAAAAAATCAAAAAAATACTGCTTTGGGTTGCCTGTCTGGCACAGTTGTGTCAGCTCCCTGAAGGATGCCTTCAGATCCCTCTGATCAAATCGCTCGACCGCCCTCCTGGTGAAGTCCTCATACGAAACTATCTGGGCATGCCCCAAAGTGGTTAGGCCGGGAAACCACGAGTCATGGACTTCCCCCTCCAAGTGTAGTGCTGCCATCTTAATGGTCTCCTGTTCTGTCATCCGGTTGAGTTGAAAGTATGTGTCCATCTTTTCAACCCAAGCCCTGGCTGTGCACTTGGCAGTGCCATCAAATGTAGGGAAGTACATCCTCCCTATAGTTCTCTACAGCTCATAGTTTTGGGTCCCCTGTCCTCCGTACCCCTTGTTCCTCTCACTCTGCTTGAGCTTGCAGTAATCTCTAAAGGAGAGGGCTTCTTTGAAATCTTCGTCCATCACCTGCCACTCTCTGAAGTAATCCCCCATCTAGGGAGTGTCTTCCTCCCTTGCTGGTTCGATCTGTGCTATTGGCACGAAGGAGGGTAGTGTGGCCCTAGTGGGCACACTCACTGAAGGGCGTTGCGTTGCTGGTGAGGGATGATCAAAGGGTTGAGAAGCCCTGGAAGTCTTTCCACACAAAAACCCTCTAGGTGTGGCTTTGTCTCGGCTCTGTGATTTGATCTCCTCCAGCATGTCTTTTTGCCCCTTGGCCAGTTCACTCAGAGCCCTCAAGAGGCTATCAAAAGTCATCTCCTCCTTACCCTTGGGCTCTGTCATTTCCTCTTCTTCGACCACTGTTTTCCCTCTTTCCTCCGTGTCTAGTGTAATTTCCAGCTCCCTTTCTCTGCTCGTATACCTCTGCCTCCGATAAGTGATGTTCTCCCGGGCTTCTCCTCTCATACGAAACCAACCCCACAGCCGAGTCAAGAATTAGGCTCTGTTACCACTGTAATGTTCTTAAACAGGAATTTAAGTGACATTTCAAATAAACAAACAGTGCAGCAACATAAAATTAAAAACATGTATCAAACACCCATGAAACACTATAAAATTGGAACTGTTGAGCCATATATTATGAAATATGAGAGCATGAGTACAATATATGAATGAAGTGGTGCACATGCACTTGTCTCAAGGACAAGATGGACCAAACCCAAGTGATGGAATAGCTGGAAAGATGGTTGTTTAGTTGCTGCACCACTATGCGCTGCGTTGTCCCAGAGAACAGTTGTTCTGCTGATTTCGACCTATTGGAATCAATGTTTTAAAACTCCGACTCGGCTGAGGGTCGACTCCGACTCCGACTCCGACTCGGTATCGACTTGGCCGGCTCGATTTCAATGACTCGGTTGTTGTAAAAAATACATTAAATATTTATTTTTTATAAAACACATAATTTTAAAGATTTTCATTCATGTTTCCAAACACACAGCATTAGAATATAGATAAAGACAACATATCATCAAAGTAGGCTCATGAATATATCCATTATATTAAAATGGCACCCAGTGCACTATCCAATACATACACGATGATGATATAGAGATCAAAACAAAAACACATAACCAAGGAGGCTAGAAATGGCCTCTACAACAAAAGCCTATGACCAGTACTACTGGCTACTGCTAGAGTTGCCAACATCATCTGGCCCAGTGTTACTTGGGAGTAGGAGCAAAAGTGGGGAGCGGGAGTGAAAACGGGAGTGGGGAGCGGGAGCAACATTTTCGGAAGCTCCCGGTTTGGGAGCGAATCCCAGAGGAGTTCGACAACCAATGTCACTAAGATCAAGGTACATAGAGGGATTGGTGCTCTTGATTAAATACGAGTTCCATACCCTAATACATGACGAAATTCAATGGAAACATTGCAATCCCCCAATCCTAAAATCCTGAAAAACCGATAAGTCTGTTGGATTTTGAATGAAATCTAAAATTCTGCTTTCTCCATATGAAATCCAATGAGGCCAAAACCACTCTCAAACATCCTGAGTCATTTCATGGTAATGTTAAAAATTTAAGTAAAAGGATGAAAATGAAGATTAAGGAGTTAACATTACCATGAATAGCATAGCCTTAGTAGGGCAATATGATCAAATACTAGGGTTTGGGAGAGGGGAATGGACCCCAAAGACCAACAAACTAATTCATAAACCCCTTTGGAGTCCCCCACACTTAGAAAATTAAAATAAAAATAAAAAAAAGCGTGTTTTTATGGTTCACTGGCCACTTTCAGCTACCCGGCCATCTTGTCTACAAAGGAAAACGGTCAAAAGCAAAAGAGGATGCTAGAGTGGTAACCCAAAAAATGAAGCATTTTCATTTAACTGAATTATCATTTCTGTTATAACTGTTATACTGTGAATCCATCACAAGCACAGAGGATATTGTGGGCACAGGGAATTTGATGTTTATATTGTATCGATCCATGATGCAACCAGGGCCAACATCCAATTTCCATGTCTTGAATAGTACCAAAATCTCAATGTGAACTTATGTCTATGAAACAGTCATTTGTACAGAACACATATTTGTAAGCTGAATTGTCAAGCATTCTTCATAGGCAACTTATCAATCACAAACACAAAAATATATGAGTCTATTCATGACACCTAGAAGATGCATTAACAGGCTAAATAAAATACAGTACAAGATAAATGCAGGTTCACATGACGCATTGCAATATTGCAGCTTGCATGTGACAATATGACTATAGATATCAATGTATCTCCACAAAACACATTTCATGGGGGAACACGACAGATATTGATGAAATCAGCTCACCTGAAGTACTGTCTCATTCGATTTAAGCTTGATGGATTTCCCCGGTTCTAGTTTGGTAAAGAGATATTGACCATGATCACTAGAAATCCGGCAAGTAGAAGAAAACAATTTGGCAAGCACAATATGGCTTCCAGAGTGAACATACAAAATTGTTGACTCTGCCATTCATCAAAGAGTAATGCTAAAATGAGAAATACAGTGTATTTTGCTCTCTATTTAGAACAGGGATGTAATGTAGCTCACCTAAAGGTGTAGAGAAAATCCTGTCAACTTCAGTTTCAAAGATAAACTGCAATGGAGCTTGATTATTCACAGAACCAGACTCAGAAAATGAGTTTGGATCTAATTCTCCATTACACCTTGCCTCACTTGCACCTCCCACAATAGGATCTTTGGCACTCACTTCCATGAAATGCAAAGTAAGCCCAGTCTTATCATCATCGAGAATTGCATATTGATTATCAGTAGGGCCAATGAAAGCCCCATCTCGCCCTATATGAAACACAATTCAGAATCACAGCTGAAGCTATTGTGGAAAGCATTGAAAACAAATAACAAAATTGAGTTTCTTCCATTGAGAGCATGGATGAAGTATGTTAGCAACCTGTAAAAGTGTTCACTTTTTCACCAACAGCTTGCAAGTCGATAAGGTCTCAATATATAACAACCTCACTCGTTGCATCACAGAATTCAAAGACAACCAGAAAAAGATGTTGCTTTTCACTGTATAGCATGCGCTTTGGATACCGTTCATTTCCCCCAAGAGCCTGCAACATGGAAACAACTACAACAAAATTCAAAGAGTGGAAAATACATCATGAGCAAAACACTATAATAAGACTATGTGGACAACTCAATAGATACCAGCCAGTGTAATAATATAAGCATTCCCCTTTGCTGCCTTTAATTAAAATTATGAGAAAGGCTATTAATGCATGTGCACTATTTGTACCGTTGGGGAAAGTTTCTTGTATATATTGTACTCTCCAGTCGAAAGGTTATAAGCAGTGAGGTTGCATCCATCCTTAAAAAAATGCCCTGACCGGATGATGCAAAATACGTTGCTCCTTGTTGAAAAAATTGAGATCTAAGTGGAACGGCTGGAAACGAAACAACTGCTATTAATAAAACACAAAAAACATGTGTTTAGTATATACTACAAGCAAGAAGATCCTCAAAACGATTTTGTGTAAAACACCTGGCACACAGGAATGTCAATAAGTGGATGTCTTGTGTCTGCAATAGTAAGAAGTGGCAAGCGTGGTATTGGGCCACTCTTTGCATGTTCCTCCAACAAATGCTGCAAATGATAAGCACTGTAAATTCTGATGTTTTTGATAATAATGAATTAATTATTAGTGAAGAATTCCAAATAAAATGAACACGTTTTCCACAACAAAACCCTTTCGTTCAAACAAGAGATGAAAGATTGTTAGTCAACATACACTATGGAGAAAAGCCTTCCGGGCAATATCTGAAATCGTAAGCTGATTTTGACTGCAATCAACATCAGGAAACTTCAGAATAGGATAAAAGGCCCAAACAGAAATTTCAGGAGAACTAACACTAAGAATAGAAATTAACTATCACAAAACAGTGAGTTTTCAGATTAAACCAATATATCAACATGCCAACTATCGCTCCTTTCAGATGGAACACAAATCAGAACTAGGTATGTCATCAAGATTTACCAGGCTAATACTTCGCAAAACAAAAGAAATGTTACAAGCACCTCAGTAAATTCAAACCAATCCACAATTGGATCGGAGGATAAGGCTGAATGCTAATTGGAAATTGGTACAGGCAACAGAAAGTATGAAATTTAAGTGTGTAAGCAAGATAGGAAGACTCACTGCTTTTATCTAAAGTCCATCTTATCAGGGTTCTGCTCTTGGAGTTTTGTCTAGAAATCAGGGCCCAAGAAGACCCCATGGAAAAAGCCCAATCGAAGAAAAAAAAGCCAATCAAACTTTTGCTACCATATTTGCATGCAAGTTAATATCCAGTAAACTTAAGAAAAAGAAGCCCAGGGAGTAAATCCACATGCAAGTAAAGAAGAATCTAGTGCTTGACAAGGGAGGATGTGTTGGAAACACTGAGAGGGGGGTGAATCAATATTTCTTACAATTGTATTTTTAACTTCACAGAGCAATAATTATCATTAACATTAGATCAATTCAACATCACATGAACAGTAAACAACACCATTCAACAATGCACAAACATTTAGACAATAGACAACAGATTTTTAATTGGAAATCCCACCGGGACAAAAACCATCGAAAGCTTCTTAATATTTGTCTTCAATAAAATGTACATCAATATTTTCAACTCCAACCGATAGAGGTTCCAACCCCTTGGTTTACAAGATCCAACTTGTAGGACACTCCAACACCCTATTTACCAGCTGCAACTAGAGTGACGCTTCAATGCCCTAGTTTACAAGCTCCAACCTAAAGGATGCTCCAAAACCATGTTTACCAACTGCAACTGGAAGGACACTCCAATGCCATGTGCAGGCTCCAACCTTCCCTTGCACCACCTTGCCACCCTGATGAACCGGTGGACCACGTTTCACAATTTTCAGACTAGATCCACCTGCGCTCAACAATCAATACAAAAGAAACTACAATATAATTTGTCTTTGCTTTTCTGAACATCAAACCCTAGCTGCTAAACAACTCATCTCTACTCGATCTCAATACCAAATCTGACTGCTGCACAACACTGCCATCTCTGTCGACTCTTATTGCTGCTGCTGCTGCTACCACTGTCTGTTCTTACTTCACTATAGCTACTACTCTGTAAGAACACTGACACCACTGTTCCAACTATCCATTGTCACTGCTGCTACTATCATTGTCCACTTTTGTCCCACAAGATTCAGCCACACTTGGTAATTCAAAATTTCAACCTCATAATTCTCTGCTCATGAAAATGACAGGTAGCACCGTAAACCATATGTCGCCGTCATCACTGTCATGTAGATTTTTGTTACATGTCAAAGTCACTGTTAACAAGATCACTGCCACTGTTAAGGTCACTGTTATGTAACAAGGTCAATGGGTCACTGTTATGCCATGGTTTGCTGTTATGTCAAAGTCAACACCGAGCTACTGTCAAATAGATTACTATCTCATTGTCATATGGATCACTTGTCTTATAGAGACATTGTCACAACATCATCACTGTCATATCATCATCAACCCATACACCACTGTCATATCACTATAACATCCATTCACTGCTATAACAGGAGTATGACCATGAAACTAAACTGAAGATGAGACTGCAAGCAATTTCTTATCCAGGCTTCTTAAAATGACACACGACAATTTGATGACAACAAGAGTGTATATTTCTTGTGATAGGGCAAACCTTCACATCAAGAATAAACCCTTCTTACTGTCAACTATAAGTTTATAACTTGTTGGTTAGGGTTTCTTATAAGAGCCAACATACCTCAAAAGTGTGCTTTATTAACCACAGAAGATCATCATCTTACAATTGATTTTGATGCCAAGATCAACCTAGTGTATGGAGACCAAACCTTTCCACTATGGCTGCTTCAACGCTTTAAACTACATGCCACAAGTAAGTGTCCAGGACTTGCCCAAAGGTCGGCTTAATTCCTCCTTGCCAGGCACATATATATTTGTGAATCCAGCGAATTCTAGACCAACACAGCTTCAGGACAGTGAGACCAAACAAGCCATTGACTAGGCTGAAAACTTCCAACACAACAGTTACAATAATTAAAGTAATTTCTGTGTTGTGGAGTCTTGTATTACCAACAGATGCAGGGTTCTTAGATCAATTAAATTCTGTAAAACAAATCAACAATACTTCCTAAAAGGACCTGTGCAACCGTAATCTTCTTTACAATGTAACTCGGTACTGTTTGTGCAATAGAGGCCGAAGTCAATTGAAGTTTCAGGTCCTGTGTATAATGAAAGAGTAGACGTACCTTAGCAATAGTCCTCGGTCTGCTTTAAGGGAGATCCGAATGACTTTAATGATCCAAAAAACATCCTTTGTTGAGGCTTAAGTTAACCTTCAATGGACCACACCGATAGAACATATACAAAGTCTTGTTGTTTACTTTCTTGCTTGAAAAAAGGTTCATAGAGTGCCAGAGATCAAGGTCACACTGTTCAGAGGTTCTTGCACAGAAAACAGCTTTATCAAGGCTTCAACTCCACCGCACTCATACCACTACACTTATCACAGTCCTTGGTCTTCTTTTTACAGTCAGACCTATACCAAATAAGACAAGAGGTCTCCCCTTCACTAGTCTTCAAAGACCGCAGAGAAATAGATACTATATGCTCAGAATTAATGCCCTAAGGGGCTGCCACAAAGATCAACAAGGAAACCACAGATCCGCACTTTAGATTAGGGCCTAGACACTGCTCAACAGATCCCAAAAGAATACAAACCCTTACTGCTCAGAGATGACAATGGTTTCAGGCCTATCATTGGATTGGCTTCCTCTCCACAGGGCCAAAAATTTCAGATCACAATCACAAAGAATATACGTTGAATTGCATTCCATTGGAGCTGAGATGTGGCTCCTTTTTATAGACTTTGGAGGGGTTCATAAGGGCCAACCTAGTGCTCTTTTGGAGGGAGACTAGTGTTTCAAATTCAACAATATTAGAGGGAAAAACCCCCTTTGAGGGTTTTGAAGTTTGAACCTCGATTGCCTTTTAGACCCAAGGCGCTCACATACCCTTGTTTCAAAAGACAATTATTCACCATCAACCTTTTGCCACAAGAAACACTATTTTAATTCTTGGTGAGGAACCTTATGACATAAGCATTTGTCTTGGCCAAGGAAAAGCTGCCACATAATCACCCTTTGGGGTTTTTTCCCACAGGTTTTTGCATCAAACTTCAAACAAGCATAATTCCCAAACTGTTAAGGCTCTTGTGGCATGCAACATACAACCGGAATCAGTTTGGCGAGGAGCGTCTAATGACGATGATATTGAGATCAAATTCACTGAATTTCATCCTCAAACACCTCAACAAACGTGGGGCTACTAGGGTTTCCAACCATCCTTCTGTTGGAGCTTCCAACTAATGAAGTCTAGAGAAATATTAAGAGCGTTCAATAACGGACGTTGGCATCAATGGCAACACCATTCAATAGGATGTTCTAGTGATCGGTAGGAAAACGAGCCACCTGACTCACAAAACACTGAGCAAAGGACTGTTTCATCTCAGCAACCAAAGAACAGGGCCAGCAGGACAAGCAACAAATTTGCTAATTGTGGCAGTGTCGAGCAAAATGGGTAGAAGACTGAAGTTCTCAATGGCCTTTGCTCGATAAAGGAGGAAGGGAAAATTCTCAGAAAAGGAACTAGGAACCTAACTCATCAAGGATTAAGCAAACTATGGGTTCAATTCGTTGAGCAGAGGACTATTTCATCTCACCAAGCAGAGGATTGGTTCCTTTACCAAGCAAAGGACTTTGTTGACAGGATTTTCTTTAGAAGGTGGCAATCCGAAAACCCCCATATAAAACAAAATGATAAATAAGATAGATAATTTTATTAATGTTCAACGAATGACCACAAATACAGGTCAATGGAAGTGTTGCATACAATAGTGTTGATACAATGTGGAAGCACAAAAACAGCTCCTTTATAAAGTGCACAAAAAGTAAAGTATTGATATAGGTTGAGACCTGAAAACTGGACACTTGTAGCAGAAAATAGATCTAGAAGAAAAATACAACAGGAATGATTCCAAAATCCAGAATGCAAATACAAATAATGCAAGAGTCTCAAACTTCAGAGGCTATAGTTTCGGATGCAGGGGATGTGACAGAGAAAACCAATCAGGCTTTGGCAAGGTGAGATAGCCCTAGGCCATCTCCATCACAATAGAAAGGCAATCACAGAGGGCCATGACAGCAACCACTCTTAGATTAGCATATGTACATCACATGGACACCACATCAACACAACCATCAAAGATAGGGAACAGAGGGAAATTACAAAAATATTCCAATTGAGTCATTTCAAGTGTCAATTAAATTCTTGGTGACCAAGAACCATCAAGAAGTGAACATCTTGATGAAAATTTGGTCAATTATAAGATTCCAGTTAGAAGTTTCTTGTATTCTACGGGGGAGATTTTTGAGTTTATGCTGAGTTGCCCAGCAATAACTTTTGTCAAACAGTTTGTTTGTGTTCTGCTGTAGGTGATTACAATTTAAACTTAAGAAAATAAGCACAGTGAATAGCATGCGGCCAAAATATCACTTCCAGAGGCTCCAACTAATTTATTAATATTCATAAATTTACTAACAGCTGACACATAGTGCAGTAAACAAACTGGACTAAATTTATTTTTATGTTTCTCTTAGAGTATACAATGCACGAAAAATGAGGGAACAGGTGAACCTGGAAATTTGTCACAATGAGACAGCCTTCAGATAATAAACAAAAATGAGTTTCAAACCAGCCTCTTGTACCCAGAACTGTTGGCCTGCAAATACCCTCAGTGCTGCCTTGACTGCAGGAAAAAGGGTCCATGTTGATTTTGGGTAGCATTGGATGTGCTCTAGCTCCGAAATTTTGTGGAGGGGCTAGAATACATGAGATCTCCAGAACCCAGAAATCGTTTGGAGAAATTCCAACCGGATGAGGAGTTATTAAAATAATTAATATTTTTAATGGGTTCCTAAGTCTAAACTTAGGAAAATAAAAATATTAATGGGTATTAATAAGAATATGGGTGAGAAACTTCTAAGTGATGAGGATCAAGTCAGTTTTAATCTTAGCCATTGATTAGGGACTTAATCTTGGTCGTTGATTCATTAACAAAAAAAGTATAAGAGGAGGCTTGAGGGTCAGTTGGAGATACATTGGAGAGATCAGTCAGTTCGATTTTTCTGGGGCGAGGTTTGCTGAGAAAATTGAACAAGTGATCTGTTGCAGTGAGAGGGGCAGTAGCTGAGAGTTGGATCAAAAGGGAGTTTCGAGCCAACGAGTACCAGTCAGAGAGGTAACGCAGAGGCCTACGCAGCCCAGGAAGGGGCTTATGCAGAGTTGACGTAGGCCAAGAGGGTTCTTGCAGTGGCAGTGCAAGATAATCGAGGGAAGTTTGAGATTTTGCTGGGAGTTTGATGCTCTGAGCCGGGAGAGCTGAAGTCGAAGCTTCTGAGGGCAAATCGATCCAACAGAGAAGTGACACAGTCTCCTAGAGGCAAGACGTTGGCCCACATAGAGCAAATTGTGTTGGGATTTTCGCAGTGCTTGCCGAAGTCAACCATTCAGTGGATCAATTGTGACTTAGAAAACGAGATAAACCCTCCTATGTATTTCTTGCTACCGAGATTTCTCTGAAAGGTTAGCTAGTGTGAGAGGCAACCTATTGTACTCAAATTATACTTGCTTAATAATACAAACCCTCTATATGCTACACCGATTTTCCTGCATTGGGTTTTTCCGGGGAAATTTGTCCAAAAATAACGGTGTCCCTTGTGTGGTTGTCTCGTATCTATTTCAGTTCATGATCTGTATGTTTGTGTAATCTGCAATAATGTTTTCATCGTTGTTTAAATAATTAAATAACTTGTTGAATGTAAAAACAAGCAGAAGATGATAAACTGTTGAAATTACTAAGTCTAACTGTTAGAAACCCTTCATGTACTTTATTGATTTATTCCTACCTACTTGTTCTGTTAATTAACAAGTTATTTACCATGTAAATACTGGAAATAAATACAAGTACATGCTCAACACATTACAGATCATCAACTGAAGGAAACAAAATAAGCACACAAGTGACACCGTTGTTTTTGGACCAGTGTCTCAGGAAAAACCCAATGCGGAAAAACCGGTGTAACTATCTGAGGGTTTTATTATTATGCAGTTTCTAAATACAATTTGGGTGCCAAAACTGGCTCACCCAACAGAGAATAATCTTAGTAGTAGTACCTCTCAGTCGGAGACAGATAGTCCGGTTGAAACCCCGGATAATCACTCCGGCAGCTTCACAGCTCCAATCTGCCCCACGAAACCCCAACGTCAGCCTCTAGGGGCAACGTCAGCCCTTTCTGGCCCAACGTCAGCCCTTTCTGGCTCAACGTTTGCCTAACATCACTCTGGCTTGGCTTGCGTCAGCCTCCGGAGGCACTGTGTCAGTCCTCTAGCCCTCTGTGTCACCCACGCTGGCCCTTTGAGGCACTACGCAACTCCTGGCTGCATCTGCGTGAACCCAGCCTAGCTCTGCTTGAACCCCTGGCTGGTTCTGCGTCCCTCACTCTCGGCTACTGTGTTGATCCTCTTGGTGCTATCTCTGCCTCTCTCCTTTTGTATTCATTGCCCTCAGCTGCAACTCTGATCACTCTCTTGACTTCGTCAGCAAACCCAGCCCCAGAAAGTCGAAATCTTGATCAACTCGGTGTGTTCTCCAAGTGACCCTCAAGCCTCCTCTTATACTTTTCTCGTTGACAATTCAACAACTGATATTAAGTCCCTAATCAACGGTTAAGACTAGATCTGGCTTGATCCATGAATTTTGGACCATTCTAACACAATTTTATATTAATACACATTAATATTTTATTTTCCCTAAGTTTAGACTTAGGGACTCAATTAAAAATATTAATTATTTTAATATCTCCCAAACTTTTTAAAATCTACCCAAACCATTTCTAGGTATTGGAGATCTCATGTGCTTTAGCCTCTTCACCAATTTTTGTGGCTAGAGCGCATCTGATGCAACCCCAAATCAACACTCCCTCTTAGTGAGGACTGTGCTCTAGTAATACTCCTCACTGAGCATCACTCTAATCATCCGGCATTGGTCCCTGTGTTGATGTTAGGCCTGCTGCCCAACATCCTCTACACTGCTGCAACCTGTATTGCTACCAATGGCTTTGCCACTGCCACTGTTGCATCCATACTGCAACTCCCTCTCATCCTGCTGCATTGTGCTGCCCATAGCATTGTCACTGCTAATTGTTGCACTCAGTGTTGCGGGGGAGCGCCCCACCCCCCCCGATCCCACTCCCAATCTGTGCTCGAGCAGGAGCGTGCTTCCGTAAAAAAAGTTGCGCTCCCTACCTATTTCCGGAGCGAAGCAGGGAGCGTTGCTCCCGTCGCTCTGGGAGCGATTTTTATAACCTGGGAGCGATCGCTCCCAGAGCGACGAGAGCGAGCGAGGGAGACACAAAAAAAAAAGAAAAGAGAAAAAAGAAAAGAAAAAAGAAAAAAAAAAAAAAGAAAAAGGAAAAAAAAAGAAAAAAAGAAAAAAAAAGAGAAAAAGAAAGTAGTTTTTTTTGTGGAAATAAAGTGAGGGAGGGAGGGAAGGAGGGTTAAATAGACCCTCCCTCATTTCATTTCATCATTGTAATGAGTGAGAGTGAGAGTGAGATTGAGAGAGGGTGAGAGTGAGGAGCAAGGAGAGAGTGAAGAAGAGCAAGGAGAGAGTGAGAGAGAGCAAGAGAGAGCAAGAAGCAAGGAGCAAGAGAGTGAGTGAGCAAGAGAAAACAAGGAGCAAGGGGAGACTGAAGAGCTTGCAAGGTGAGATTGGACGCCAAAGAGGTAGGCTCTACAATATTGAATAGAGTGTCTAGCAATCTTTTTTTTAAGTTTATTCCTAAATAAATAAATAAATTTTTCTCTATTTCCCATTCCATTTTTTTAAATTTTGCAACTTCAAAACTTCAAATTTCTAACATCATGGTTATATTTCTTGGCATTTTCTTCTTCTTGGTTCCTGTGTTGGTTATTATGGTGCTGGAGAGTAGAAAAAGGAGGGTTGAAATTGAAAATGAAGAAGGGGATGAAGAAGGGGGCATAGTGGATTTGATGAAAACCCCGGTGAGGAGGCGCTGGAGGAGAGTGAACATGAGTCAGCTCAAAAAACTAAACAAGACCAAACCCCATTGTGGAAATATGTTAACAGGTCTGAAGCAGGGAAAGGGGGTGGAACCATTAAATTTTGTTGCCCCCATTGCAACAATAATTACACAAGTTCATACACCCGTGCCAAAAAACACCTCTGCAAGAAAATGCCATGGGATGGAGATAAACAAATAGGAATCAAAACTTGTACAAGTGTGTCAACAGCAGATAGAGACAAATACATAAGGGAAGAGGAGGAAGCCCAATACAAATCTAAAAAATCAAAGGGTTTCTTTGAACCAAGCTCACAATGACATGCACAAAGAACTCTTTCAGCATTCTCCCAAGGCAGTGGATATGGAGGCACGGGATCACCAGGTTTAAGGCGTAGAAGCATATCAGATTTCCTTGATGAAGGGTGTAGGAATGATGTGGATTCAAAAGTTTACAAGTTTCTCTATGCATGTGGGATACCATTCAATGTTCTTCGCTCACCTTATTGGCACGAAATGGTTTTTTCCATAAATGATGCCCCTAAAGGATACAAGAGCTCTGGGTATGACAAGGCAAGAACCGTTGGACTTGATCATGAAAAAACAAAAATATCACATTCTTTGAATAGAATGACAAGTTCTTGGACTGACAATGGGGTGTCCATTGTATCTGATGGATGGACAAATGTAAAAGGCAAACCATTGATATATGTTCTTGTTGTGTCTGTTAGTGGTGCCATTTTTCTTTCAGCATATGATTACTCAAACAAGTTCAAGACCGGCATCAACATTATAGAACCATTACTTGAAACAATTGAGCGTATTGGGCCATACAATGTCATCCAAGTCATCACTGATAATGCTCCTAATTGTAAGGCAGCAGGAGCAATTATTGAGGATAAATACCCCAACATATTTTGGTCTGGATGTTTGGTTCACACATTGAACCTTTCATGCATGATATTGCTAAGAACAAAAACAAACAATACAAATGGATTGGTGATTTGTACAAGAAAGACAAACAAACGATAAAATTTATTACAAATCATAGCAATACCCATGGCCTTTTCCGCAGTCACTCAAGATTGGAGTTGTTGAAGATTGCGAGGACTACATTTGGTAGCTATTACCTCACCTTCAGGCGCCTTTTGAAGGTAAGAGAGTCACTAGCTAGCATGGTATCAAGTCCACACTGGCAGGTATTAAAGGAAAGGGCTATAAATGCAGCTGACAGGCAAGGTTTTGAACAGGTGGAGGAGGCCGCTCTTGATGGTATGTTTTGGGCACGTGTGAGGCAAGTATTGGATTTCACCAAGCCCATTTATCACATGATTCGGTTTGCAGATATAGATAAACCAGTGATTGGCGAGGTGTATGAGAAAATGGATACCATGTTGGGGCAAATAAAAGATATTGTTCATAACAATGATCTCAACTTGTATACAATGACTCATGATTGTGTGTGTATACGGTGGGATAAACTTAATGTTCCACTACATTGCTTGGTGTATATCCTTACGCCAAAATACTACTCTACATTTTGGTTGGGCCAACCAGCACCAGGGGGTGGGGTTAGGGTCAAACCCCATATAGATGAAGAGGTATCTACAAGATATTTGCAAGCATTAGAAAAGTTGATACCTGACAGGGAGAAATGTGCTAGTGTGCGTCTTGAATTAGGCAGATACTTCAGTTGCACAGGTTTGTTTTGTACCTTTCATGCAATGAAAGATAGAGACAGATTTGATGCTCTCACATGGTGGGAATCATATGGTGGCCATGGAATTTTGCCAAAATTGGCAAAAAAAGTTCTCTCACAGGTTGTAAATACTTTTTCTGCAAAGAGGTGTTGGAGTACCTACAACTTCATACATAATATGAAAAGAAACAGACTCAATGAAAACCGAGCAGAAAGCTTGGTTTATGTGCACTACAACTTGAGGTTGTTGAGTCATTATTGTGATCAGGCTTATGAGGATCCAACATATAAAAGTTGGGACAACCACCCAGAGGATGATAATTTGGAGGATGGCAATATACATCTTCAAGAACTGGAAGCGGAACTCATGAGAGAGGAAGATGAAGCAACAACCATGCCACCTCCACCATCCAGTAGCAATGCTCGAGTTCTGGTCTTGTTCCTTTGCTGTCACCGCCTCCATCTACACCATCACGTGGAGGGCATGTGCCTTCTGGTTCTGGTTGTCGGTTTGTGCAGGAGACTCCTAGAAGACCATCATGACCTGCTCATACATTAGACACTTCTCGTGGCAAGGGCCACATGTAGTAGCAGATAATAGATTTACAGTTTAATTGTCTTTTCTAGTTTCTATTAGTTTTCATAACTGTTGAGTCTTGACTCTTTCATATCATAATGATATTTTTTGTAAACAATATATGACTGTGACAATTTAAGTTTGAAGTTTGAAGTTGGCAATTATAACTCATTGGTAATGATTCTAAATTATGAATATGATGCTTCGTGAAAGTTGTTTCATTTCATTTCATAATTCGTTTTATAACATTTCATTTCATGTTAGATATTATTTCTTGTAATGGTTAAACTTAGCTTACAAGTACAACTTTGGTGATCAATGATGATAAATGTTATATATTGAATTTTCAATTTTGAAAGCTTGAAGTTGAAACTTTAAGATTGATGAATCATGATTCACGAGACTCAATATGTTGTATGTTGCTAACTTGTGGGTGTGGTTGATGAAGATTATAACTTCTAGATGATTGATGTTATATGGTTGATGGTTCAATGATCAATCTATGTTTTCTATATCTAATTCATCATTCTACATGTTTTTGTTGACATATATGTATCAAAATATAAAAAATATAAAAAATATATATATTATATAAAAATGCTCCAGGATTCGCTCCCATACCGGGAGCTTTTGAAAATGTCTCTCTTGCTCCCGTTTTCGCTCCCACTCCCAAGTAACACTAGTTTCACTGCAACCAAGTCATTGAGAAGTAAGTAAATGATCTCCCAACTCTGACATCTCCGTCAGGCTAGAGACACCCATGATGCTGAAGCTCCCTTTGTCGCTGACAAGTGCTCCCTCTCTGACCTCTGCGCTTCTGCAACTATTCCATGCATCTCATATTGTTGCACACCTCTTTCTGCCATCTTGCACTGGTGAAACACTCCTGTGCTTCTCGCACTGCTGCCTACCGCTGTCCTGGGAATCCTGCACTGTAGCTCCCTCTGTCGCTCCATTCGCATCTGTCTCTACTGACATCCACCAGTATTACTACTCCTCTTTGGGGCTCCCATAGCAAGGTCTAATACAAGAGGCTGGGTACCCCGAGGATCCTGCCCCTCATCGCCTATAGTCCGTCTGACTACAGCTCGATGTCTCCCCACTTCCACTCAAGTGGTGTGTGAGCACTCATGGCATAGTCATCATCTGTCTCCAGTTCCTTCTCTACCCTTGTTGGCACAACCTTGGTCTCGGAGGCCTCTCCCTTGCTCTTCTTCCTTGGACACTGGGTCGCATAATGACCCAACTCCCCACAGTGGAAGCATTTGACCTTAGAGAGGTCATTCTTCTTCCGTTTCTCCTACTTTCCCTCAGATGTTAGGGTAGCATCCACCTCCTCCTCCTTGATTCTGATCCCCTTTCCGCTGCTTCCTGCCTTGCTCAGTGTTCTGATCTCTTCTTGGCGAAGAGCCGCCCACATTTTCTCCCAATCTGTAAGGGTCGCCCTGCCCAGTATGCTCTGGACAAACACCTCCTAGTCTTCAGAGACTACATTCAGGGCTGTTCTCACCATCAAATTTTGATCCGGCGTAGCCCCTATGGAAGTCATTTGATCTCAGATCTCCTTCAATCATCCGAGGAAGGTGCTGATTTGTTCTCCCTTCTACATCTGGTATGACCACAACTGATTTTCTAGTAACATCCTTCTCTACACAAAAGTATGCTGATACAATTTCTTTAAGGCCTCCCACATCTCATTTGTCGTGTCCTTTTCAGAGATATGTGGTATTACATGGTCCTTGACCCCGTCAAGGATGATGCTCTTAGCCCTCGCCATTGTGTCCTCGTACTTGTCGTTATCAGCTGGGTCAAATGGGATCGCTATCATTCTCAAGGCGAAGTGCTTGACACAATTCTTGTCTAGAACAGATAAGATTCTGGCCTTCCAGACTACGAAGTTTGAGGCTACGTCCGATCTGTCCTGGTCTCTTACCCCGTTCACTGCCATCTCGCTGCTCTTCTACTTCCCTCCTGGAAGTTCTTGGTGTGACTCCCTTTGAGCCTCGATTTCCCTCCTGGAAACCCTTCTACCAATGTCGAGATGTCCCCACTCTGATTGTTATTGCAGTTGCACCACTGATCCGGATTTTTCGGCTAGAAATCTTTGGTAGAAACTCCCTCCTCCTTGGCCTTGCCTTGTTAGGTACTGTTCTGACTACAATACCCCACCAGCTCCACTCTACAACTTACCCACAGCCTACTAAACCCCAACAAACTAAAGGTTAGAGCTTCTAAGCTCTACACAATCAGGCACTGGCTGAAATGCTCCCCTAGCCAACTACGTCAACCCTCCCAGTCTCTGCGTGGTTCTTCGTGAGCCTCTTCTGCCCTCCTCAGTCTCTGCGCTGGCCTCTTCTTGGCTCAATCTTGATGACGTAGGCACTGCATCACCCCTTGCTGCTACTCTGCTGGGAACAACTTCTGTCACTCGAGACAATTGTTTTCTGTTGCTACTGCTCTTCTTGGCTGATGTCCTAAGTTCTCCTGTGATCTGCAACCACACTCTGATACCATGTTGTAATTTCTAAGTCTAACTGTTAGAAACCCTTTATGTACTTTACTGATTTATTCCTACCTACTTGTTCTGTTAATTAACAAGTTATTTACCATGTAAATACTAGAAATAAATACAATTACATGCTCAACACATTACAGATCATCAACTGAAGGAAACAAAACAAGCACACAAGTGACACCGTTTTTTTTGGACCAATGTTCCCAGAAAAATCCCATGCGGGAAAATCGGTGCAGCTATCTGAGGGTTTTATTATTATGCAGTTTCTGAATACAATCTGGGTGCCAAAACTGGTTCACCCAACAGAGAATAATCTCGGCAGTAGTACCTCTCAATCGGAGATAGATGTTCTAGCTGAAACCCCAGATAATCACTCCGGCAGCTTCACAGCTCCAATGTGCCCCACGAAACCCCAACGTCAGCCCTTTCTGGCCCAGCGTTTGTCCAACGTCACTCTGGCTTGGCCTGCATCAGCCTTCTGGCTCTTTGCGTCACCCACGCTGGCCCTCTAAGGCACTGCGCAGCTCCTGGCTGCCTCTGCGTGAGCCCTCGTTGGCTCTACGTGAACCCCTATCTGGTTCTGCATCCCTCACTCTCGGCTGCTACGCTGATCCTCTTGGTGCTATCTCTACCTATCTGTTTCTGTATTCATTGCCCCTCAGCTACAACTCTAATCACTCTCTCGACTTCCTCAACAAACCTAACCCCAAAAAGTTGAAATCTTGATCAACTCGGTGTGTTCTCCAAGTGACCCTCAAGCTCCTCTTATACTTTTCTCGTTGACAATTCAACAGCTAAGATTAAGTCCCTAATCAACAGCTAAGATTAGTTCTAGCTTGATCCATGACTTTTGGACCATTCTAACACAGTTTTATATTAATACACATTAATATTTTATTTTCCCTAAGTTTAGATTTAGGGATTCCATTAAAAATATTAATTATTTTAATATCTCCCAAATTGTTTAAAATTTGCCCAAACCATTTCTGGGTATTGGAGATTTCATGTGCTTTAGCCTCTCCACCAATTTTTGTGGCTAGAGCACATCCGATGCTACCCCACATCAACATAAACCAGTGATTGCAGTAGGATTTCTGATGTGTAGATTTAGAAATTCTCACATGGTATCAAAGCATTGCAGATCATAGGAGACTGAAGACACCAGCCGAGAGATCTAGAGAATTTACTGTAGAGAAGTGGCTATCCCGAGTGATAGCGTCGTTTTAGAGGCAGGGGATTAGCTGAAGGTGTGATGCAGAGCTAGAAAAGTGACGTAGAGGTTCACGCAGTGCCTGCATCAACATTTCAAGCATGCATAGGGTGACATAGAACCCAAGAGGAGCTCATGCAGTGACTGCATCATCTCTCTGGGCTAGCGTAGAGCCTGAGAGGCTGGAATCAATCAGTTGTCGAGGCTGGAGGAGCAAAGCAGATTCGATCAGTGGAGTTGGTGGGATGTTGTTGCTGTTGGTGCAGAACAATGTCTGTGGAGACAGAGCCGAGGTAGAGGGAGTCACTGCCTTGACAGGTTTCTAGCCAAATAAATCTAGATCCGGGTTGCAACAACAATGGAGGATTGGAGGGGAGTGATTCGACATTTGGCAGGAGGATTTCCATGAAGGAAATCAAGACTTAGAGGGAGTCTATAGGAGTTTGTTCCTTAGAGGGTTTCTTGCGCCAAAGAAATCCAGATCCAAGTCTTGCTGGATTAGCAGTAGGAGAGGGAGAAGAGAACTAGTCCTATATTTTTTTAGCAGAGATGGCGGTCAATGGACTAAGGGATCAGGACAGATTGGATGGAGCATCCAATTTTGTCATCTGGAAAGTCAGGATCCTAGCAATCCTAGACAAACATCGCATCAAGGACTATGCCTTGAAAGTAGATGTTGTTTCGGTTGATGTTGATCCGCTACAAAAGTACGAGGAGTCCTGGGTGAAGGCTAAATGCATGATTCTAGACGGGGTCAAAGATCATGTGGTCTCACACATTGCTGAGAAGGACACAACAAGGGAGATATGGGAAACGTTGACCACCTTATATCAGGGCACTTATGTCCAACAAAAGATGTTATTAGAAAATTAGCTGAGACAGTACCAGATGCAGAAGTGAGAAGAGATCAATCCCTTCCTCCTCAAGTTACAAGGGATTCACGATTAGTTAAATTTTGTGGGGTCTACACCAGATCCTGAGTTCATGGTCAGGACTGCCATGAATGCAATCACTGAGGACTAGGAGACATTTGTCCAAAGTATCTTGGGCAGAGTGACTCTCCCCAATTGGGAGGAGATGTGGGCAGCTCTTCGACAAGAAGAGATCAGGTGGTTGACCAAGGCAGGGAGTAGCGGAAAAGGAGCCCGAGTCAAGAAGGAGGAAGAGGAGGATGCAACTCTCACATCATCAGGACAACAAGGGCAACAAACAAGAAAGAAGAAGGATATTTCCAAGGTTAGATGCTTCAAGTGTGGGGAACTTGGACATTTCGCCAATCAGTGCCCCCGGAAGAAGGGAAAGGAGGAGGCTTTTGACTCGAAGGCTTTTCCAGCGAAAGATGACAGGGAAGGCGAGGATGACGATTGTGCCATGAGTGCTCATGCACCTCTAGAGAAGAGGTGGGGCGACATGGAGTTGTGTTCGAGAGGACTACATGTGGGGAAGGATTCTTGAGGTGCCCAAACTCTTGGATTGCATACGGCTACGGAAGCCCTTAACGATAGTAGCAGAATGACGGGAGTCAGTTGGTGCGAGGGATGATGGAGCAATAGTGGCAGTGCTAGAGTGCCAGAGTCTGAAGCAGCGCAATGGATGTTGTAGCAGTGCGAGAGACACAAAGCAGTTTCCAGCAACACAGTAGCAGCAGAGGGTCCGCATAAATTAGTAGCAGAGGTAGATTCAGAATCACGAGGCATCCATACTGACCAGCGTGTTAGTGTTTGGGTGAAGTTTCAGTTGCTTACTTCTCAGCAATTGAGTTGCAGTGCAGTAGTTAGAAGTGGCGGTGCTATGGGCAGCATGAGGCAACATTTTGAGGAGGAGTTGTAGTATAGATGTAGCAGTGGCAGTGGCAGAGTCATGGGCAGCAGTACAGGATGCAACAATGTAGTGGATGAAGGGCAGGATGCCAAGCATCAAAAGCACAGAGGACTGATATAGTGGATCTGTGTAGTACTTCTGTTGAGAAGTATTGCTAGAGCACATTCCTCGCTAAGAGGGAGTGTTGATTTTGGGTAGCATTGGATGTGATCTAGCTTCGAAATTTTGTGGTAGAACCCAGAAATTGTTTGGAGAAATTCCACCCAGATGAGGAGTTATTAAAATAATTAATATTTTTAATGGGTTCCTAAGTCTAAACTTAGGAAAATAAAAATATTAATGGGTATTAATAAGAATATGGGTGAGAAACTTCTAAGTGGCGAGGATCAAGTCAGTTTTAATCTTAGTCTTTGATTAGGGACTTAATCTTGGCCGTTGATTTATCAACAGGAAAAGTATAAGAGGAGGCTTGAGGGTTAGTTGGAGATACACTAGAGAGATCAGTGAGTTCGATTTTTTCTGGGTAAGGTTTGCTGAGAAAATCGAACAAGTGATTTGTTGTAGTGAGAGGGGAAGTAGTAGAGAGTTGGATTGGAAGGGAGTTCCGAGCCAACAAGTACCAGTCAGAGAGGCATCGCAGAGGCCTACGCAACCCAGGAAGGGGCTCACGCAGAGCTGATGCAGGCCAAGAGGGTTCTTGCATTGGAAGTGCGAGATAATTGAGGGAAGTTTGAGAATTCGCTGGGAGTTCGATATTCTGAGCTGGGAGGGATGAAGTCGAAGCTTCTGAGGGAAAATTGATCCAACAAAGAAGTAACACACAGACTCCCAGAGGCAAGACACTGGCCCACATAGAGCAGATTGTGCTGGGATTTTCGCAGTGCTTGCGGAGTCAGCCATTTAGTGGATCAGTGGTGACTTAGAGAACGAGGTAAACCCTCATATGTATTTCTTGTTGCCGAGATTTCTCTGAAAGGTTAGCCGGTGTGAGAGGAAACCTGTTATACTCAGATTCTGCTTGCATAATAATACAAACCCTCTATATGTTGCATCGGTGTTCCCGCATTGGATTTTTCTAGGTATGTTTGTCCAAAAATAACAGTGTCCCTTGTGTGGTTGTCTCATATCTATTTCAGTTCATGATCTGTATGTATGTGTATTCTGCAATAGTGTTTTCATCGCTGTTTAAATAATTAAAAAACTTGTTGAATGTAAAAACAAGTAGGAGATGATAAACTAGTGATTGCAGTAGGATTTTTGATCTGTAGATTCAGAAATTCTCACAGTCCACACAAATCTAAGATGATGGCTACTCTGTTCAAATTCGTCCTCATAATTAATACACCCTTCATTCAGCAGAAAGAGGTCTACAACTTGCCTAGGATGACTAATAATCTCCAACAAGGGACACGTTGCCACAGTCCTGTCCAACTATTATTAAATCGTGCCTCTTTGGTGGATATGTCTAGCACCCACACTTATGAACACTGTCACTTCAATAGTAAGGAAGAAAGTCGTCCTCCAACAGAGATTCAACCCAAAACCAAGTATTTTGACTCACAAAGGAAGGTATTCATACTGATCCTCTTTTCGTAGAGTGACTCGTCCCAACTGTGATGCCTCTTTAGCGTATGGGCCAGGAAACTTGTGCTACGATCTTCTTTCAACTCGTGCTTCAAATTAGTAAGGAAATTTGGCAGAGGAAATCATTCTCCCTTGGATTCAATGTCTGCAACTTAATGGTTCCTTGCTTCATATGCTCAAACTCCATATTTGTCCATGGCCATCACCTGTAAGAGAAGATTCATGAAAAATATAATATCAGTGAATAAAATCAACTGATAACATCTTAATAACTCGATATTCACTGAAAATCTTTTACTCCATTGAAGCTCAACGGTGAAATTTGAGTGATTTCACTCTCAAATCCAAATTAAGCTGTCTAGTTTCAACACCGAAGTTTGTTATGGCAGCTAGGGCTCCAAAACCCTAAGTTTCTCCTTCAACTCTCTCTAAGAACTCTTTCTCCAAACTCACAAATGCTCGAATGAGGAGAGTCTCCTCGTTTTCTTTCTTTTATGAGTTTATGGTTGTCTTTTCACCTTCCCTTTTTATTAAATCAACTTTTATAAAGTTACTTTATGATATTTTACTTTATAAAGTTAAAGTGACTTTTCCCTTGTCTAAGAAATATCACCCTTTCTCCTTTTTGGACTATTACCCACCACCTGAGGGTAGTGTATATAGGAGAATTTTTTTCTCCTATATGGTCCTCAACCAACAGCCCCTTGCAATCACTAGGTTGCAAATGGAAAAAAGGAGCTATAGTTGGAGCAGCCAAGGCATGCTCCATGACTAGGAATTGCCATGTTTTTTGTGGGAAGAGGCCTGCAACACTACTGTATACCTGCAGAATAGAAGCCCACACAAAGTGTTGGGAAGATGAACACCAGAGGAGTGTGAAATTCTGGTTACCTAGAAGGTGCTATTAACTAATTAATTATTTCCTTTCATCGGTTTATGTCAAATTAATTGATTTACTATAAGTAACAAATAATAACATAAATAGCACCAATCACAAACCAAGAAGGCATGAAAATATGCGAGAAACCAATCACACAATTTACACCAGTATATTTGGACAAATTGTCCATAGAAAAACCCCAATATGGGGAAAACCAGTTTTCAGATTTGTGGGCTTTATTATTAAAATCTTTAGCAAATAAAATGCTAGTGAGAAATACTACTTTTTGCCTCTCACAGGCAAAGCTCCAACAAAATATTTCTTTACTTCTATTGATCGAGAAAACCCCACGGTTTCCCTTTTTTGCAATTCGCACAACCTCTAGCAACATGCATTGGCCTCTGGCAATTCGCACTGGCTCTTTCTAGCAATTTGCATTGGCTTTCGACAAAGTCGATCTGCCTTCTAGAAGTCTTGAATCGCCTCCAACAAATTTTCATTGGTTTATGAACTCACACTGGCACTGGAAAACTCAATCTGACCTCTAGAAGACTCACACCGCCTTTCGGCAAATAATCTCGGCCTCCTCTTGTTGGAGAAAGTGTAACTAGGTTTGGTCTTCATAAATGTAATTTTGATATTTGTACTTATTCAAGAAAACAAAATTATTTTTGATATTATTTGTCAATGAGTTTCTTGCTCATTGAAAATAGGACAAGCACATTTTGAAGTGCTTCTAGGGAGTCAACATCAAAATGTAATTATGATAAGACCCTTTGATGGCATGTTACATCATGTGTGACATCATACAAAGTCAAGGGAATAACTCTAAGCATGATCAAATCCTCTCCTAGTAGCAACGAAAACTACATGCAGCAAAAATGATGAAGAAAATTTGAATTATTGCACAAAATGTAAGTCGGCTTTAGGGACAATCATGTCGGCTTGAAAGAGGAGGGACAAACCTATATTTATAGAGGTTGTCCACTCCTCATTTGGACATACACTCAAGCTCTGAAATCCGCATACAAGAGAAGGATAAAAGGGACGAAGACAAGGGTAAAAGAAGACTGTTAGGGTAGCGAAGATAGGAGGAAGGACAACGAAGGTATAGGTCTGCTTTCTAGGGCATCAACAACCACACATGTGAAGAGATAGGATACAGTCTACAGCCAGAACAACAATGAAGTGATAGAGGTATGTACCTTATAGTTTGGGCTAGTAATCAGGCCTAAAAGGGCCTCATACTCTAGCGTTGAAGGCAGCCTTACAAACGAAGAAGAAAAGACTGTCTTTAGGGTATACACACAGTCATATGTGTGAAGGAGTAAGGGCTGCATGCGGCTACTACAATAGTAAGGTGCAGGTCCTTATATCTCACTGTTTTGGGTGAAATCTAGTCCTAGAAGGTCTCTCTATCCAGTGAAGAAGAAAGGAAAAGAAGATGAAGGAAAGGAGGATTGTTCCAAGAATCTGTTCACATGTGCAGTAAGAAAACCTCACAATCTTGAGAGTAGTTAAGGGCAGCAGCATGAGAAGTCTCACTTGAATGTACTTTAAGGTCTACAAGGTATCTCAAAGAAAGCAAAATAAGTTCCTCCTTATAGCGAAGTAGAGGAGCCCTAATATTCTAGGGTTTCCTAATTTAGAAGACAAAGTGCCGGAAGAAGTGTTGAAAGTGACGGTGCAGAAAGAGGAAGGATTTGACTCATGCTTGGAGGACATCCTATTCAAGGGTTTAGGGTTTGGCAGTTGTTTAAATAAGAAGCTTCAATAAGAGAAAACTTACAAAGGGTTTCCCTCTCAAGAGTGGAGAGGGTTTGTCCCTGACAAAGAGCCAAAATTTTGTGTTCTTGTTATTTTGTTTTGGTAGCAATTTGATGAAGCACACACATATGCACTAATAATAAGAAGAAGAAGTATAAGCTAACTAAGAAAAGTAAAAAGACTTCACAAATTGTTATCAAGTCTCAGAGAATCATCACAACACTACTGTCCTAGAATCTCTAACATCTCCTACGCACACACTGAGTAATTCAACGTTCTCTTGAAGCTCATGACTTCACTGGGAAAAGCTCAACCTCCTGCAAAAAATACTAATAACAAGAATCTTTGGAAAATCTTTCCTCAGTCACTGTTGTGGAAACCCTCTAGGCTCTAGTTTCTTCTAAAAATCACCCACTCGAATATTTGTATGATCTCCAAGGCTACCCATCAATCTCCTTTATAATCTCTCATTCACGAATGAATGGACACGATTAGAAGTTCACTTGATTTAATCAATGGCTAAGATTGTCTTAAAAGCTTTCTATAAGCTTCTAGAGGACAACTGATCTTATCCCACTTAATGTCAATTAATTATTCAAATTTCCTAAGTCATACTTAGGAAATAATTAAAAAATCAGTAATTTACTTAATTAAGATTACCTAGCTAAAACTTAGGAAAAATTACATGGGTTTGGAGACAACTTTGTGTCTCTAGACTCAATGACACCAACCAAGACTAGAACACCTGTCCGAGCTACAAAAACTAGCACTCCCTCTTAGCAAGGAAGGTGTTCTCAATTAAACCCAACTCGTACCTGAAGAAAACAAACTTTGTTTTACCCATGGCGTTCATCAAAATCTCTGCAACCTATTGATCTGTAGGAACATACTTTAGTTGAACTGATCCACACTGTACACAATTTCTGATGAAATGATATGTGATGATTATGTGCTTTGACCTATCATGGAATACTAGATTCTCATATAGCTTGATGCAACTCTGATTATCACATTAGATACTGATCATCTCCATTCATTGACCAAAGTTCAAACAGTGCCACTAGCATCTTTTGAAGCCATATGGCCTCACATGTAGCCATGATTGATACCATGTATTCTGCTTTTGCAAAACTTAACGCAACCTATTTCTACTTCCTACTGTACTAAGAGACAACCCCTAATCCAATGTTGAAGCAACACCCTGAAGATCCTTTCCGATCGATTACACTACCTGCCCAGTCAGCGTTTGTATATCCCATCAACCTGACACCGTCACCTCAAGTATATCCCAACGCATATTCGATTGTACCACATAGATACCGCGACACATACTTCGTTGTTGTCCAATGCACCCTCTTTGGTTCGACCATGAACTGACTAAGTGTGTTGACCACAAAACAAATGTTTGGCCTTGTTTTGACTATATACATGATAGAGCCAATAACATGTCTATACAAGGTGGGGACCACTGCTTCCTGCTTAGATGCATCAATCTTCTTCCAATTGGTAATCATAGGTGTAGACATGGGTCTACAATCCAACATCCTGAATTTCTTCAAGATCTCCATAACATATCTCCCTTGACCAAGGAAAATTTCCCATCTATCTACCACACCTCTAGACCTAGAAAATAATGCATCAACCCCAAATCCTTCATCTCAAACTCGGCTGTCACGTCCCTCTTACAATCCTCTATTAGCCTTGGTGACACAATCAAAAATAGACCATACACATATAACAAGAGAATTAGAGGCTCACATCCTGCCACAAAATAGTAGAGGTTTGAGTCTACCTCACTCTTCACGAAGCCCATCTACTGCAAGTAACTTTCACAACGAACATACCATGCTCCGAGAGCTTGTTTGAGTTCGTATAGCACTCTCTTCAATCTGCATATATGGGTGTCCCTCCCATGCATCTCAAATCCATATGGTTGTTAGACGTACACCTCCTCTTCTATCACTCCATTCAGAAAAGTCGTCTTGACATCTATCTGATGGATCTGCCATCCCATTTGTGCTGCAAGTGAGATCATGGCCCTGATGGAAGTATATCTTGCCACAAGAGCAAACGTCTTCTCATAACCTATTCCCTCTCGAGTGAATCCCTTGGCCACAAACCTTGCTTGAATTTTTCTACACTGGCATCTTTAGTGTGCTTGATCTTGTAGATCCAATGGGAATCAACCACTGCCTTGTCCAATGGTCTAGGTACCACCTCCCAAACATTGTTTTGCATGATGGAGTTTCACTCCACCATTGCATCCTAACACACTTGGTGTTGTGCAACCTTCTTATTACTGGAAGGCTCACTATCAACGAGCTCACTCATCAACACCTTGTACCCTGAATATCTCTCTAGCAATCTCATGTCCCTAGTGCTCGATCTAGGAGCTCCCCCAAACTCCTGCGCATCTCTTAACATTTGAAGCACCTCTCTATTTCTTCTCCCACTAGTGGTGGGTGGAGCTTCATGTTCCTCATCCTGCTACTCCTCCTCCACCTATTGTGAACTCTCCTCTGCACCTGTATTTGCGCCTGTACTAGTCACTGTACTTGTACTAGTTCCCTAAGCCTAAGATCCTTGTTCATCCATTGCGACTTCTGCTAGTTGACTCTGATCAACTGTTGGCAACTCGCGAGATCTCCTTATGGCTTTCTCCTCCTAGAATATTACATCCCATCTCACGATAATCTTCTTGCTACTCGGAATGTATATCCTATATGCCTTGGATGTTTCGTTGTAACCAATGAAATATCCCTTCTCTGCAATTATGTATAACTTGGTCTGCTTCTCATATGGAATGTGACAATAAGCGATACTACCAAAAATCTTGAAGTGTTCGAATTCTGTATTTTTACCTGTAAATGCCACCTTAGGTGTCATCTTTCCCAACACCATGTGCAAGACCCTGTTTTGAATGTATACTATTATACTACATGCCTCTTCTCATAGATATCTAAGCATGTCCTAGTCATATAGCATTACCCTCGTTGCTCCAACAATTGTCTTGTTATTTCTCTTTAAAACCCCATTCTGTTGTGAGTTATATAGCGTTGTCAATTCTCTCTTGATGCCCTCCTTCACACAAAACTCCTTGAAATCTTTCTTGATGTACTTACCTCCATTATCTATCCAAAAAACCATTACCTTCCTGCCTGTCGAATTCTCCACAAGAGCCTTGAACTCTTGGAAGCTACTGAAGACTTCATCCCAAGTCTTCAAGAAGTGATCCCATATCTTATCTTTTATTGAAATGTGATTTCTTATCCTTTATAAAGTGTTAATGCGTGACTTTTAAAAACACCATTAAAACTGCTTTTAAACTTGAAATTGAGAATAAGAACTTGATAATAGAAATTGCAGTGATTCAGAAAATATAATAGCAAGCACATTAACACAATGACACCAAAAGTTTGTTAACGGAGTTCAACTGTCTTCAAACCTACATCTTTGGGCCCTGATCTTCAGTGGGGAGCCCTTTATATTAAACAATTGAAAACCATAAATACATAAAAGAAAATTGCTTTAGATACAATCCTGAACAATCTTGCTACCATCTGCTCTGTCTCAGGAACCTGTAGGAACTCTCGGTTCTGAAAAAGGCTTCTTGAATCTCCCAAAAAGTGCCTTCAAAGTTCTCAGTCTCGCTGCCTATACCTGCTTAAAAGCTTCTCTGCTGCACAAAAATACAACTGCCCTTATGATGGCACATTGGAAAGTCTTTTTATATAGGCCATGGGAGGTCCCAGGGTCAAACCCACGAGCCTCCCGGGCATGCTTTGGCAACATATAGTATATTGTTATATTCCGCGCAACCATATTACAATACATAACAACTAAAATAATTATGTGATAACCATATAACATATATGGTATCATTGTATTGGACCGGCGGTATACATCGTATAACAACATAAGCCGAAGTTTTCGGTGGTGGTATAAGTTGTTCCCCGTGGCATTAACCGGGGCATAGACTGTTACATATGACTGACGGTGGTGGAATTTTATTTAACAACTGTTTGTGATATGCGCCAAGTTTGGAGCTCTCGTTAATTGTCCTTTGGGTTTGGCAGAGTTGCCGGATATGGCGGGCTCCGCTAACCCCTCCCGCCAATGCCAAAATACAAAACATATATATCATTTATGCCATTTGTATATTAAACATAGTGTTGTGGGCCAGCAGTAAGATTTTGTGATGTTATGTGGGTGGTCATAGGTTTGACCCCCGACTCTGCCCATCCGAGCTCTGTGTTGGCTGCCATGTGTCACTCTGAGAATCTACCATGTGTCCTGTCACTTGGCCCGCTCTGGCCACTATTTTCCCTGTTGGAGGAAAACTTTAGCGGGCGTTTTCTCCCTCGTACGGAGGCCATTTTTGAAACCAAATATATCGCTGGAATCAATGCGACGAGCTCTTCGACTTGGCACTGGTTTTGCGAGCATTTGAGACTGTAAAATTATGAGTGTTTCATAGATCCTTGATCATCCATTGATCAATTTCAGATCAAGAAGTAAATCTAGGTCTTCTTGGAGAAGTCATCAATAGAATTCAAAAAGTATTTGCAACCCCTGGGAGACTTGGTAGACAATGGACCACAAAAATCAGATCAAGTCTAGTACACCCTTAGCTCGACTATCACTCATTGGAAACATTGCCTTCCCAAACTTCCCAAGCATGACCCTTTTCACACATCATCATGTTTTGTGCTTACTTCTAGAATTCATGTCATGGTCTCCCTGAGCAATTTAAGTGCCCATGATGGATATATCCCATACTCCTATGCCATAACTCCCCCATATCTTTGTTACTATTTTTGCTTACCAGTGCCTTTGGAGTGTCCAACTACAACCTATATAACTTGTTGCTTCTAACCCCAATCCAAATTGCTGACTCCAATTCTGGTGTTTTAAGTACACCTTATGTCCTAGAAAGTAGACGTCATATCCATTGTCTTGAAGAGCAAAAACTGAAATCAGGTTCATCCATAAACTTGGTACATGTAACACATCAGTTACACAAGTACCCTTCATTGACTCCCTCTGAAAGGTAACTATCCCTCTCCCAACTAGAGTGCACTTGGACTTATTTCCCATCTGAATCTGGAAGCCTATCTCCTCTTCCTTGTAGCTGGAGAAATATTCTCTAACCCTTGTCATATGACATGACACCCCACTGTCAATATACCAAACCCCTGTGGAGGTAGAGCTAGATAAGCAAGCTATGAGAACGAACTCATCTTCAACTCTTGAAGATAGCTCGTCAATATTCGTTGAAGCTATTGTCTACTGCTTCTTCTTCTTGTCACCCTTCTTTCTATTCAGACATTGACTGACATAGTGACCATGCTGACCGCATCCAAAACAATTGATTTTACTCAAGTCCTTTTTCTTCTTCTCTCCCTTAGAGTTAGGCCCTTTTCTTGAGCCCTTCATTCCTTTTCCCTTTCCTACTAGAGAAACATTCTCGTCATCCTCATGTTTCTGGGTCCTATTGCTGCTGCCATTGGCAAGACTCAACCTAAGCTCCTCCTGAGTGAAATTGCTCCATAAATGATCTTAGTCAGGTAGGTCTCGTCTTCCATTAATCACATCGACAAACACATCCCACTACTTTGAGAACCCATTTAAGTCAATTCTCACGAGATCGTTGTGGAAATTTTTAGTTCTATAGCCCATCCCAGTTTCAAAGGTTTTTGCATGTGGTTTAATGCCCACAACCCCAAATGTTAGCTGATATAAAACTACTTACAAATTATTTTGAAACACTTTCAAGATTACCTCTACTTCTTTTGCACTTTTCAGCTGATAGAAAACAAAATACACAAGCATACACATATTTTTGACACAAGTAATTTTGGACTAACTTGACCCTGGAAAACCCCAAGGGGAAAACCAGTACTAAGGATATTTTATTTGCTTTTCAAGAAATTTTTATAGCTTAAGAAGTATCAAATCCAAGGGCGCTTATCTCCCCTTGAAATTCGTACTCTGCTCCTCTAGAAGTTCAAGCCACAGTCTCATGCTTGTCCCACAGTTTGCAATCTCTACCTCCTTGAACTGTGTGCTCTATCAAACCTCCTCAAATCCTATGCCATTGAACCAGGAACTATTGACCCAAAATTCATGCCACTATTTCCTTTTGACTGCCTTGAAAATCGTGCCAGTCAACTAGCATTTAATACCTTGAAAACAACTTTGTTGACTGATCCCTTTTTGCCTAGAAAAATGTGTTTGGTAGGCCTATAATCTCCTAGAAGTTCGAGCCTTCTTCTACCTTGAAAACCATGTTGAATCTACCTTGATTTCAACACTGAAATATACATTGTTTCCTTGATTTTTGGGCCTAACTTTCCTTTGAAATTTGCATTGGAAAGGTGCACTAACGCTGGAAATGATCATTGAAGCTTCATGAAGCTTCCTCGATTTACATGCCTGAGATCGCCTCGAAATTTGGGCCAGTGCTGGAGTTCTTCTTTGTTGTAGTTTTATTCCTCCTCCTCCAAAATCGTGCTCCTCTCTAGCTTTCCTCCTTTCACTTCTCCAAATGCTCATGAAGAATATAATAACTTCTACCTTTTTCTCCTTCCTTAGCTCTTAGTAGATATGAAACCCTAGCCCTTTTATATAAAGGGTGGAGATCATTCCCTCATTTGACCCCATTTTCATGTGATTCCCCTTATTAATGACTCCTAGTCACTTTATAACTATATTTGTACCTTGTAATTTTTTCTCCACATAAAGTCAACATTAAAACATAAAATGAATTTAATATCAAAACACACATAGTACTTAAAGTACTTTATAAAGTGACTTTATCATGACATTAATATAACTCATAAAGTCACATGCTAAAAAAATGTTAAAGTGTTTTCTTAGGAGAAAAATCAAATGCACTAGGAAACACCTCCTTCGAACCTTTTTCTTCAACATTCGTCATCACTAATCTTCTCTTTGTCAGTTGCTAACTCATCCATGACAAGTATAATCTTGGGGTGCGTTGACGCCTCGAAAATCGCTGCAACAACATAGGGGAAACCACCCGGTCCGGACCTTGATACAGCTCCTTTTCCGTTTGGAATAGTGGCTCCGACTGGGGATAATGGGACCAGTTTCCCAAAAATTATAGGTAGACAGGATGGATGAATGACTTATAAAATATGCTGGCGATAAGCGAATAACTAAAACTATCGACAAAAATATAATAACTATGATCTATCCCGGGAACTTATTGTTTTCTAAAGCGTAGCGTTTGATGGTCTGTGCTTTGAGACAGGCATATAGATGACTCCATCTCTAAAACATAGATATTAAATCATTCAAGACTGCTGTGCATAAATAGTTACGCAAAGCGATAACAGCGAAATTACTACACTTCATCATTTATATCATTGTTACATGCATGATTAAAGAAAAAGGCATATCACAAAACATCCAATAGTGGAATGAGATAGAGATTTGCTGTTACAGCACATACATGTATTCAACAATAGCAAGAATAATTACACAACAATTCATATAAAAGGAATGAATACAGATACAGATAATAGTACCATATATGCTGATTAACACTCCCGTATATCAATCGCTATGTCACAGTTCTTCCTTCAACTCAGAAAACATCTCCAACAAAAGACAGTAGTGCACAATTGCATAAAGAAACTTCCTTGTCAAATTAAGAACGATTGGTCGAGTTTCATAAAAGAATATAGGCTGAAGCACAGTAGTGCAAACTTCAGTCTTTAAGTCTATTACAAAATTTTACGACCCTTTCCAAAACAATGAAAGGGTCTATAAATACTAAGCTAATCTAAATATCTAATAAACAGAAATCCTACATAATTGGTATCAATAACTATTGATCCTATTTCTTGGAACGATCTGGCAGTCGGCAGCAATGATTCATCAGGTAGGCTCTTTGCCTTTAAACCTGAGCTGATTTATCGCTAGCATTGGTTCTACTTCAGGCGGTTTGTTGAGGCGCGAACTGAGCTGAGCAGCGTATGTGGCATCTTGGATATCGGGAATTATACACCCGAGTGCATCAGTTAAACACTTGAGGGCAGACCTTTGTGTGTGTGGCTTGATCAGAAAGAGCCAATATGCATCGAAAGTCAAAGTGTTAACCCCAGCGATTAATCTTCCCTTCTCCTCTAAGTCAGGATAACTTGTTTGCTCAATCACATTTGCTGTTGTTATCCTTCCAGGTGTACACTGGGAGATCATGTTTGCCAGGTAGAGGGTGTTGTTGACTAGATCAATCATATTGCTTGCAGTTAATTTACATCTTGAAGCCGCCCTTTCTGCTTTCATCACTTGAGTGTGCCATTCTGTAAAGAGTATGTCCTTATATGTTTCTTGGATTCTAGGCAACTTCGCTGCTTTTCCCACATCAGAATCTTGCCAGTCAAGATATCCACTTATGAGCTCATCGGCCTGGTCCAATTCATTTCTGGCCTTCTCTACCTGCTGATTAATGGATGTAGTTAGCTCGCACAATGGTTCTGCCTCAGTGAGTTGATTACACAGGAGTCTAATCTGTGATATTAAAGCATTGTTTATTTGCGATGCCTCTGCTCTGAACTCCTCTACCTTTTGGGTGCCTTTTATGACTTCGAGCCGTGATGATAATTGAGCTATTTGCTCGTCCTTTGTTTTCATCATCAGCTCATTTGCTGTTCTCAACTGTGCCAATGCCTCCGATAACTCTTTTTGTTTCTGGATCGCGCTTTGGTCGATCCTCTGCTTTTCTTCCTGCAATTGCTGGGTTAATTGATTATTTATTTGTTGTTGTACCAGCAACTGCTCCTCTGCTTGCGCTGCCCTCTGTTTTTCCTCGGTCACCTCTGCCTATAATGCAAAAATATCTTGGTCCTTAGTCTTCAGCAGAAGACTTACCTTCGATGCCTTGTCGATAGTTGCTGCAGAATAGGCACCTGCATACTGTGACAGCTTTGTTAGGTCATCGGAGGGGTCCAATTCCTCCTTCCATACTACATTGCCCGTGACTGTTTGCTCTGGAAAGACAGAAGGTTGATCAATCCTTCGTCTTTTCCTTGATCGCTTCACAACTGCCCTATGCCTTGGGCTGTAGAAAACATCCAAGGGAGGAATATCTTCCACTTGGAGAACAATTTGATCGGAAGGGTCTTTAGGAATTACCTCAACATCCTGGGAAATGGGTGGGCCGCTGGTTCCGCTTAGAACCTGAGGAGAAGTGATGTCCTGCGTATCATTTGTCTTGGAAGTGTCCCCATCTTTTGAACATTCCAATCCACTGATGATGGAATGAAATTGCTGCCATTCTTGAAATAGTTTGGGGTCTATGGTAGTGTCTATATTGACATCGGTGGTTTGCTTCTGCTGCTCTTTTTCCTGCTCTTTCCTCTGCTGTTCTTCTTGTTCTCTCTTCTGCTGTTCTTCTTGTTCCCTTTTCTGCCTATCTGCCAGTTCTTTTTTCTGTTTCTCTTCTTGTTCCCTCTTCTGCTGTTCCTCTACCTCTTTCTTTTGCCTTTCCACTTGTTCTTTTCTCTGCATTTCTGCCTGTTGCTTCTTCTGATTTTCCTCCTGTTGTTTCTTTTGATCTTTTGTTATAACAGGAGGCTGGCTTGACTGTTGCCGACCAGACTCGCTTGAAGACGTCGCTGGGGTTGTTTCCAGTAAATCTAGAGGCAGAGTTTGCAACCTCTGCTCCCTAAGTTTATCGAACTCAGTTACCCCTTGATCATTATATTTTAATCGAGAAAGTTCTCTAGCTTGACCTATTGTTTCGTTTGAAACAAATAGGTCGTCAAACCAATCTTCTTGATGGTCAAATTTTGTTAATTTGGCCTGTTCTAATGCAGCATAGGCGTGTTTGGTTGGATCATATAGCCTATTCGGGATAGTGGCCAGGGTTAAAGACTGCATCTTTGTGGCCTCTTTTTCTGCGTGTTTGAGATCATGCAGAGTATATAAACCAATTCTCAAGGGAAAAGAGGGCCAGCCCCTCTTCTTTTCTTTCTTGAGAGTCTGTGTAGTACTCTCTGCCATAATTTGATAGGAGACTTCTCTTGCTAGCAGTTTATCTGGAATATACAAAGGGAGAACATGCGGATTGGCTTGGCTGCCAAAAACTCTAATGTAGGTAAATCTCTCTTCTCCAAACCAACTTGCTACCGCTGGCAAATCAAAGGAAGCTAGGTAGGAGATCCTGGGAATGGGTTTATCAAAAATAGAATAATGAATGGGAACCATAAAGCCATTGCAGATTTGATACAAATGGTCCTTGTAGGAGGATTTTCACAATTTCTGGTGGTATATATGAATGGGTGAGGGGTCTTGGGCAGTGCACCTCCAACCGAGGACGGGAAACTCAGAATTAAAACACAATGTATCTAAAATGTATGCATTGTAATAAAACAGGGGAATTTTCCTTTCAGTAACAATAGAACCTTTTCTAAAATCACAAACAGCTACGGCTAGCTTATCAGAGAGAATAGTAGCCCAATCCATAATTATGCTGTTTACTGCTGCTTCCATTAGAGGAACCATCTCTATGGTAAAATTAGCAGAATCATGTAATCCCCATAGCCTACACATCATTATCCCCGCATAACAATAGGGAGAAGCCAAAGAATCGACTGAGTACTTACCGGAAGACTTGTGTTTGTGTTTGGCTGGATTCTGCCTCCAATCCCGAATGGGTTCGGATTCTACTTCATTATCAGCTGCAAATTTCTCCAGGAACGTCTTGTTATATACTTTCTCTGGCTCAGGCAAATGATACATTTGCCATAGATGTTCTGGCTTGAACGATCCAAAAATCCTCCCATCTCTGGTGCAAAAAGTCCTGTCGAGGATTGGAATTTCCTCAATTGCCCATCGCACGACGTCTGTGTAGGGGAGAATCTGTTCTCTGGCCGCTATCCTGTGAAGGAAAGAGTCAGCTAAGTCTTTGAGAGTGGAATCAGACTTGCGAGTGGGATCCGCAGTAGCTTCTGTCACTGCCTTCTCTGGTTGTTCGGCTTCAATCAAATTATATGTGCCTTGCCATGTAGCTCTAGTAAGGCCCGTGCATGTAGTATCCGATATTAAGCCCTTCTTTTTATCTGTGGCAGCTTGGCCTGCAACTGATGTAGCAGCGGAACCCGCGGTCTTCTTAGATTTCTTCCCCATCATGCTCAGGCTTGTGTTGGAGGATGAATTCTGCACAAAGGCAAGAAAAACGTAACATAGAAATATAATAATGAGGACTCATGGTGGGAAAGATATATCAATTGAAGCGTGCTGAGAGATTAATTCTCAAAAATGGCTACGGATCCAATCATTGAGCAGATATTACAGATATATTAAATGGCCGTTTAAGGCCTGCTACTCCTTAAATGCTTATTACACCATTATCCGGTTGAATGACTCTCTTAAGCGTGCAATGGATATTTTGGCGGTTGAGCGCAGGTGATCGTTAATCGAAGGGGAAAATTTTTAAATATGAATACATCACCTTATCCCTCCATTTAACGGCTTTTTCGAAATTCGCGCTTTATTGATCGGAAATCGATAACACTTTAGATCTTCAAGCTATACCTTTTGAAATTCCGATCGCCGATAGCGATATCGCATCGCATGGGGAGAATGGGCATTATATAATCATAAGCATAGGATCCTCCGAACGCCGATTGCGACGTCGCATCGGATTAGCGCGAAAAAACAATATGACAAGGTGCATTTAGAGTGAATTGCCGATTTCCCGATCGCCGATATTGTGTCGCGTCGGGGGTAAGACCTAAGCGCCTTATTAATGTACATGGGATGTTCCCGACTGCCGATTGCGCAATCACATCGGATCGGAGTAAATGACTTAAACTGCTTTGACCGCATATGAAGTATCGCCGATACCCGATCGCCGATATCGCGTCGCGTCGGGGCTTATGTTATGTGTGTATGAAGTGTTGCCGAACGCCGATTGCGATATCGCATCGGGGGTAATCAATGTGCCGCTTATTTATATTTATTATGTCATTGCGATATGCGATCTTGCGATCACTTTATCGCAATGACTATTGAAAAGTGTGCAACAAGAAATGCTCGTTGAGAATACAACAAGATGATGGAGCTTAGTGAAAAGAGTCGCCTTCACTAAGTGGGCCCGCAGGCTATTTTTGGCGCAAGTCTATTTTTAGACTAAGTCTATTTTTAGACATATGGATCATGTCTATGGATTGCAGGTTGTTGTTTATGGATGATTGGTCAAGTTGGGAAAAATAGATGGACTTCTATTTTTGATCAAAATGTGAATGATCACAGTGTGAGTGATCAAAGTCTATTTTTAGACTGGCTGTCAAAAATAGAAAAGTCAAATATTATTGTCTCATAATAATATTTGGACTATGAACTTGATCTTATTCTCTTGGAGCACTTCAGAATGAGCTACGGATGTGGTACATGCAGATCCCACAAGGAAATACTTGGTTACCTATGGGATGACTAATATTTGCATGCAGGACTTCAGTTGGAACTCAAGTGAGTTGAGTTTAGTGGACTGGAGGTACAGTTGATGGAGTTGTGTTCAGTTTAGCTTTGTTAAACTGGTTGTATTTAGTCTAACTGATCAATAGACTAGAGATGAGTTGGGTGAATTAGTTATTAATTAATTCACAAGTTATTAACTCATAATACAACTATAAAATACATCAGTTAACTTAGTTGCATGTCAGTGCATGTTCAGTTCAACAGGGACAAGTGGTAGAGAATCAGATTGCTATCAGTTGTGACTATAGTTGTGCATCAGATCTTGCACAATCAAGGGATTGAGTATGCCAATGAGTTTTCTCACGTATTTGGCCCACATTTTAGCCTTTGCTCATGTCCACAAAGAGTGAGTGACTATTTTGCAGGTGAAAAACGAGTTTGGGAAGCCATTCTCATCAGTTCTTGAGCAGGTATTGAGCAGTGGAGGCAGGCAAGCAGCGGGATAGATTTGGAGATCAAATCTGAGCTGTATTGTGTGTAACAGAAGGGCATGGTACTGGATTGCTTGTGATAAGCATTGTACTTTGTAATGTTACATGATTCAATCAATATAATATACAGATAGTGTGGGGTTTTTAGCGAGATGATTTCCCCGGGATGCATACTGTGTTTATGAGTTTGATTGATGCTTCTATGTGCGCCTGTGAATGTTTTTGCTTCTGTAAATTGATGATCAACGTAGAGGAGATTATGTATTATACATGTTCCGCTTATAATTGTATGATCAGGATAATCTCTGTGAATATGTGTCATATTATTCAAAATCTGTACAATGACAAAGATTTGCCTTATTTCTTTTTAGGGTCTTTTCAAAAAAGGGTTTTATGAAATGAATTCATTTGATTATCGGACCTCTTTTGAGCAATAAAAGAATTGATACCAATTAAATTTTAAAGGGACCCATTTCATACGTTAATATTTATAAGTAAAGATGATATGAAATGGGGGGTTGTTGTAGAGCACAACAATTGGCGATTCGCTGGAAGAACCAGTTATCTCTGTCAAAAATAGAAACACTTAAACTTTTTCAACAATAGAGTTTCAATCAATTGGGAAATTTCTAATATAACTAGATTTCTATATATTCTGATAAAAAGAAACTATTTTGTTGACTTCCTCTTTTTTAAGAAAATAAAAACATTCTAAGCTTTAAAATAGGCCTTTATTGGTTTATGATGATAAAATAGAATACCTTTCCAAATCAGCCTTTATAGTAAACTCATCTGTCATAGGTAGAGCCTCTGCTGCCAGCAAACATCTATAGTTTTGACAGGGATACCTTTTAACCATATGATTGTCCATTGTCCCATTCAATTAAGAGTGTGATTAACAGAATGAATTCAAAATATTTTTATATTTTGTACTTCATTTCCTTTTTTCTTCTTTGTTATTGATAAGATAAAAAGCCATTGTCCTGGTTTGGTGGCCAGCTGTTGACAATGCCACTCACTGATAGTAGTCTAACTGAACAAGCTGGCTCGTGATGAGACCCCTTGTCTTGTAATTTCAAGCCATTACCCTGTTTTGGTTTGCAGTATTGGTAATGTCAGATAAACTATTTCTCTATGAACATGGTAAGCAGGCTTGTAATAAGACCTCTTATCTTTAATCTCTTATATTTTAGAATTACACTCTGAGTAATCATAAACTTTAGTGAATGGGGTGAACAATCTTCTTCTTAAGAGTAAATGGATGACAGAGTAAGAGTTGAAGATGCTGAGATTGGATTGATTTCTATCTTAGTATGGATAACCTTTAGAGACCAATTTAAAAACAGAAAATGATTTACAATATTTCTATGCTTTGAGAGGAGTTGACAAAATTTGAATTGTGATTTCAGAATACAAAGATATCTAATTTCCTAGAAATTATCCTTTTTGGTCAAAAGTTCTACCATTTTAAAAGCAAATGTTCATATTCGTTCTATGGGACAACTTTTCAAACACAGCAAAAAGGTCAATGGGAGACATCTCACAACCTTATTTCCTAAAATCCTACAAACTATAAAATCCTACTGAAATGAAAGGAGAAGGGGTTACCTCCTCAGTGAAAGAATTTCTTCAAGACAAGGCCATTAACAGGGAGAGAATCTCTCAAACCTGATAAATCTTGCAATATAAAGGTTGAATGGCCTATCTTCTCACAGATCTGAAATGGTCCAAGCCACAACTTCTGGAACTTGGAGTGTTTACCCTTGTCCTCATGGGCTTTGTCCCATTTCAGAACTAAATCACCGACTTGGAACTGTTTTGAACCGGATGAGACTGAATCAAAAGCTGCTTTGACGACTTGCTGATGTTTGGCATGGATAACCTTGGCTTTTTCTCTTTCCTCTTCTAATTTTAGGATCTGGTCATGTCTAAACTGAATAGAATAGGAAGGAGTTTCCTCAATAAACTGCACTAGGGCTAAAGAAGGAAGAACAAGATTTGTGGGTAAGATTGCTTCTTTTCCATAGACAAGGTTAAATGGAGAAGTTCCAATAGAAGCTTTCTGTGTTATCCTATCAGCCCATAATGCAAACACTAAGGATTTGTGCCAATTCCTCTGATTTTGTTCGATAGTTCGCTTAATGATTTTAATCAGATTCTTATTAGTAGATTCCGCTAAACCATTTCCTTGGGGATAGTAATTAGCAGAATATTTTAATTTAAATCCTCTTTTAATAGCGAAATCAAACATAGCATTGCCTGAAAAGTAAGATGCATTATCAAAAACAAGGGCATTTGGGACACCAAACCTGGTAATAATGAATTGGTCTATGAATTCAATGATTGCTTCAGAATTTGCTGTCTTTAAAGGGATTGCCTCAACCCACTTTGTAAAGTAATTGGTAGCAGTAAGGATATACTTATGCTGTTTGGAAGATGCTGGAGTAATCTCCCCAATGATATCCAATCCCCATTGCTCAAATGGCTGCTCAATGTTGATTGGTTGCAGAGGGAAGGCTGATTTACATTGTCTTCCGCTAGAAGTTTGACAATTTAGACATTTCCTTACGTACTCGTGAGCATCTTTAAACAAAGTAGGCCAATAGTAACCAACATGGATAATTTTGTGAGCTGTTGTGTCAGCTCCGAAATGTCCTCCTGCTGGTCCGTCATGTAGCTCCTGCAAAACCTTTTGGGCTTCAGGTTTCTCAAGGCATCTTAACAAGATAGAATCATAATTCTGTCTAAAAAGCACATCGTCAATGATTGTAAAATTTCTCGCTTTTAATCTAATGGCCCTTTTGTTTTTGTAAGACAAATTCGGAGGTGCATAACCATTCTTTAAATAAAAGATTAAATCTGCATATTGAGATGCAGAATCAGTAACACTTATCTGATTAATTTCTTGAGTTTGATCTGTGTCGCTTGATTCTGGAATGTTGGATGCTCCTGCCAATATCCTGCAAAAACCTTGGCCCCTAACAATCTTTGCTGGCTTAATTTCTAAGTCATACTCTTGAAGCGCTGTGACCCAATTTGCCCTTTTTTCACCCAGCTCCTTTTGGATTAATAGTTGCCTAACTGCTGGGAAAGGAACTATTACTTTTGTATGGGTTTTTAAAAGAAAGGGTCTATAATGTTTGACCGCTTTAAATACAGCAAAGGCTTGTTTTTCTACATCGGAGTAATTTAATTCGGCACCCTGAAGATTTGAGCTGAAGAATGATATGGGTGCTTCTAAATTGTGAGCATTTGGCTGCGTGAGAACTGCAGCATATGACACATCGGATGCAATGGTATACAATGTAAAATGATTAGAAAAATTTGGAGTATTCAAGGCTGGGGCATTGATTATTGATTGCTTGATTACATCAAAAGCTTGCTTTTCTTCTGATCCCCACTTGAAGACTGAATTCTTCTTAATCATTGTCTGAAGTGGTAATATAATTTGAGAAAAATCTGGAACAAATCGTTTAACGAAATTAATCTGGCCTAAAAATGACTGCATCGACTTTTTATTGTGTGGGAAAGGGATTTCAGAAATTTCCTTGATCCGATCAGGATCGATATAAATGCCATCTTTGGATACAATAAAGCCTAAGAGTTTTCCTTGATCAAGAGCAAAGAAAGACTTTTTTGGGTTCAGAGAAATACCATATATTTTGCATCACTGAAAGATTTGATTTAAGTCATGCAAATGATTATATCTCTTCTTAGAATATACAGTAATATCGTCTAGATAGACGACTACTGTTCGATTAATCAACCCTATAAAGGCTATATCCATAGCTCTCTAGAATGTCGCTCCTGCATTTATAAGTCCAAAAGGCATTTTCTGATATGCATATGTTCCCCATTTTGTTCTGAATGTGGTTTTAAGTTGGTCATCAGGATGAACCAAAACTTGGTTATATCCTGAGAATCCATCAAGAAAGGACATCAATTCAGAGCCTGCTACTGATTGGAGTATTTGCTCCATAGTAGGTAATGGGAAGTTATCTTTCAAGCTCGCTTTATTCAGGTTCCTGAAATCAATACAAATTCGAATGTTGCCATTTTTCTTTCTGACTGGCACCATATTAGAGACCCAGTTTGAGTGTCGGACTGGAAAAATAATCTTGGCTTTCAAGAGCTTGTTAAGCTCCGACTTTATCTGGCTCTCCAAATTTGGATGTATTTTTCTTAACTTTTGTTGAATCGGTTTCTGATCAGGAAGCATAGGTATGGTATGCTGGATAATAGATGTATCATATGTCTTCAAGTCATCATACTTCCAAGCAAAGACTTGTTTGTTTTTTCTTAATAATTTAATAAATGCTTCCTTTTCTTCCAGGGAAAGTCCTAATCCTAAATTGATGTTTTGAGGAGCATGGTCAGTACCTAGATTTATCAATTCAAACCTAAGGGTAGAACTTTGAAGCTTTGCATTAATTACAGGTTTAAACCTATCTTTGATATCATAAAGATCTTCGAGCTTTACCACTGGTTTAGGAATTGAATTTTCTTGAGGTGTTTCTTTCATCTGTAGATCATGGTCATTTTCCTCAATAATTTGATTGTCATAGGACTTTTCGGAAGTTAGAAACTGCAAGATATCTTCATCGTGGTTAAATACTCTCCAATTAGTGACATTGTCAGGAATTGAAGGCCTAAAAAGTAATTCTACAGAAAATCTATCAAGGCTATAGTCTTCAGAAGGTAAAAGCTTAGAAGCTACATTGGCTAGTAGGTCGGCTGCTGAGTTTTGCGACCTAGGAATGGAGGAAATGTTAAATGCTGAAAAGTGTGAGGTAAGATCCTGTACTAGCGATTGATAATGCTTGAGGTGACTTGAAAGACAATGAATTGCATTCCTCACCTGTTTAACAATGATTTCTGAATCGCCGAATACTTTTAGATATTGCACTTTGAGGCCGATTGCTTTATATAATCCCTGGACTAAAGCTTCATATTCGGCTGTGTTGTTAGTGCAATCGAATTCTAACCTACAAGACAACATTGTCTTTTCTCCTTGTGGACTAACCAAAATGCAACCTGCTCCTGAGCCCTCGCTGGACTTAGAGCCATCAAAATATAAAGACCAAAATAAAGGAGTATTAACAAAAATATTTACATTTTCCTCAGCATCATTAAAACATCTAGACTTATTAGTTTGTGAAAAATTTTCAATCTGAGATGTGAAATGATTAACTGAAAAAGGCGATGGTTGGGCAAGAAAGTTGCCAAAGAATGACTCTGATGAATAGTTCCCCAAAATGTTGTTGTTGAACGCTACAGGTTGGTTTTCTTGCTCAAATTCAGTAACTGTGTGGGTCATATGCTTCTCTCGATCGATCATTATTTGATTTGGCTTTCCCTTGTATGGAAGCCACATATGTGACCAATCTGTGGAAATATACCCATGCAATTTTTCGGACCAATCTCTGCTCAAAATTAAACCGTAGAATTCAGGTATGTCAGCAATTAAGATATCAATCCTCTGTACAATCCTGGGATCGGCAGACAACCTGATAGTTACGGAATTAATTTCTCCCACAACCTGCACTTTGGTCCTGTCCAACTGTACAATATGAATAGCAGACTTCTGGGGTTCAATGTTCAGTTTAGAGCAAACTGAAGCTGGCATTATATTAGATGATGCCCCTGAATCAATTAAACAGTTGTGCAGGTTTCTGTTATAAATCTCATAGGTCAGCAGGAAGGGTGGAGTATGAGAGTTCGATCTATCTCCAATTAGAACTGAATCGGTAGCTTCAACCATACCTGGAGGAGGTTGGCCTGAATCATTAGCAGCTTTTGCACTGGGAAGGGGAGTAGAGGGAACAACATTCAATTCTTTAAGAAGTAATTTTTGCTGATGTTTTAACTTACTAAGCTCAAACATAGTTATGTTTGCCTTGGTTTTCTTCATGTCATCAACAATATTATATTCCATTGAATCGGATACCACTAATGTTTTGGATGTTGAAGGAGAATTAGAAGTTGAAGGCTGGTTTTGCGGAATTACTACAGGCGACTTCTTTGGGGGAAATTTTTCCTTTGTTGTGGTAGCACCTGCACTCCTTTTCTTTGAAGTTGCCTGGGCAAGTTCAAAAGTACTTTTACTTCTTGTAGTAACCAGAAAGGCTTCTTCTTCATTCTCGGTATCAGAGTTTGGGAGTATAAAATCCCACATTCCATGGCATTCAGCTACTTCTTCTTCATCATCGATTTGTGAAGTTGTTTCCTCTTCCTCTTCTTCTTGCTCTGAATCTGCGTTAGATATGACATTTGGCGGCTTTGTTTCAGTTTTCTTAAAAGTCCTAAATGGTCTTTTGTTTGAGGTTTCGGCCACCTGTTTCTTTATTTCGACCATTTCATTAGACAATGTTTTCAGGACTTTTTGTAAACCCTCCATGTCGTACGGGTCCTTTGGGGTTTTCTTCTTGGAATCCTCTTTAAATGAGACTTTTTTAGCTTTTCTATCTTCTAAAGCAGCTTTCTTTTCTAGAGCATTGATGCGCTTTTCCACAACAAGTGCTTCTCTCATGTTTTCAGCTAAGGTAGGTTTCCCGGCCCTGTCTACAAAAATGGCTATGTTGGCAGGTAGGGCGGTAATATACCATTCGCTTCGAATTTGTTCACTTGGTTTGGAAGCTGTAGGGACTTTATTCAGGAGTTTATTAAATCTGGCGTTGAATTCCTTTATTGGTTCCCTATGCTCTATTCTCAGATTGGAGAGGTCGTTTATTAAAGTAGCTAAGGACCTATCATCTCCATATTTGGTAAGAAACTTCTCTTGGCATTTGTTCCAACTGGTAATTGAACCAGAGGGTAAGGAAAAATACCAGGATCCTGCTGATCCTTGCAAGGTATAGGGGAAGAGTCTTACAACAACATCTTGTTCCGTCACTCCTTTTAAGTTAACTGCTAACATAAAATTATTAATGTGTTCTTCAGCTTGGGTCCCGTCATCTGGGTTAAATTTAGGTAGCCATTTTTCAGGAGCATCTGGTAGATCATGCAATGGTGCAGGCATGTTGACTGCACCTGGCCTAGTCCATGGGTCTGCCATTATAATAGCGACAGTGGTTGACACTACTGTTGGAATTCCAGATGTATGGGAAGGGATTAATGATGAGGAGTGAACAGGTTGGGATGTTGAGGCTTCTAATCCCTGGTGAACGACAGTATGTAATGGGGGAGTGGATGGTTGACTTCGCAGAGGGGAAGATGCAATGGAGGACGTGGATGAAAGCTCTTCACTATCAGATCCTTCAGTAATTTTCTTCGCCTTTTTCCTTTTGGGTAAAGGGAACTCAGTGGGTTCAATACCGAGTTTTTCGCTCTGAAGTCTGGTGAGAGGATGAGTTAGATTGAGCTGCGAAGTTGCACTGCTTTGTGATACCTCAGATTTCTGTGGTGAAATTGAGAAGCTCTGAAGTTTATGGATTAGAGACTGAACTTCAGGTGATTCAAGACTTAATTGTTCTGGGGTATGATGGGTTTGAGCAGTGGTAGTTGATTCCCCTTCTCCTTGTTTGGATACCAGCGAACCAGTGTGCAAATGGGAAGGTCGAGGGGATTTGGAGGGAGAATTACTCTTAGAATGGCTTATAGGTTTGGACTTATGTGCCATTCACAGTTGATGGCCCTCCTTCTAGCGCCAATTATGTTGATGCCTCGAAAATCGCTGCAACAACATAGGGGAAACCACCCGGTCCGGACCTTGATACAACTCCTTTTCCGTTTGGAATAGTGGCTCCGACTGGGGATAATGGGACCAGTTTCCCAAAAATTATAGGTAGACGGGATGGATGAATGACTTATAGAATATGCTGGCGATAAGCGAATAACTAAAACTATCGGCAAAAATATAATAACTATGATCTATCCCGGGAACTTATTGTTTTCTAAAGCGTAGCGTTTGATGGTCTGTGCTTTAAGACAGGCATATAGATGACTCCATCTCTAAAACATAGATATTAAATCATTCAAGACTGTTGTGCATAAATAGTTACGCAAAGCGATAACAGCGAAATTACTACACTTCATCATTTATATCATTGTTACATGCATGATTAAAGAAAAAGGCATATCACAAAACATCCAATAGTGGAATGAGATAGAGATTTGCTGTTACAGCACATACATGTATTCAACAATAGCAAGAATAATTACACAACAATTCATATAAAAGGAATGAATACAGATACAGATAATAGTACCATATATGCTGATTAACACTCCCGTATATCAATCGCTATGTCACAGTTCTTCCTTCAACTCAGAAAACATCTCCAACAAAAGACAGTAGTGCGCAATTGTATAAAGAAACTTCCTTGTCAAATTAAGAACGATTGGTCGAGTTTCATAAAAGAATATAGGCTGAAGCACAGTAGTGCAAACTTCAGTCTTTAAGTATATTACAAAATTTTATGACCCTTTCCAAAACAATGAAAGGGTCTATAAATACTAAGCTAATCTAAATATCTAATAAACAGAAATCCTACATAATTGGTATCAATAACTATTGATCCTATTTCTTGGAACGATCTGGCAGTCGGCAGCAATGATTCATCAGGTAGGCTCTTTGCCTTTAAACCTGAGCCGATTTATCGCTAGCATTGGTTCTACTTCAGGCGGTTTGTTGAGGCGCGAACTGAGCTGAGCAGCGTATGTGGCATCTTGGATATCGGGAATTATACACCCGAGTGCATCAGTTAAACACTTGAGGGCAGACCTTTGTGTGTGTGGCTTGATCAGAAAGAGCCAATATGCATCGAAAGTCAAAGTGTTAACCCCAGCGATTAATCTTCCCTTCTCTTCTAAGTCAGGATAACTTGTTTGCTCAATCACATTTGCTGTTGTTATCCTTCCAGGTGTACACTGGGAGATCATGTTTTCCAGGTAGAGGGTGTTGTTGACTAGATCAATCATATTGCTTGCAGTTAATTTACATCTTGAAGCCGCCCTTTCTGCTTTCATCACTTGAGTGTGCCATTCTGTAAAGAGTATGTCCTTATATGTTTCTTGGATTCTAGGCAACTTCGCTGCTTTTCCCACATCAGAATCTTGCCAGTCAAGATATCCACTTATGAGCTCATCGGCCTGGTCCAATTCATTTCTGGCCTTCTCTACCTGCTGATTAATGGATGTAGTTAGCTCGCACAATGGTTCTGCCTCAGTGAGTTGATTACACAGGAGTCTAATCTGTGATATTAAAGCATTGTTTATTTGCGATGCCTCTGCTCTGAACTCCTCTACCTTTTGGGTGCCTTTTATGACTTCGAGCCGTGATGATAATTGAGCTATTTGCTCGTCCTTTGTTTTCATCATCAGCTCATTTGCTGTTCTCAACTGTGCCAATGCCTCCGATAACTCTTTTTGTTTCTGGATCGCGCTTTGGTCGATCCTCTGCTTTTCTTCCTGCAATTGCTGGGTTAATTGATTATTTATTTGTTGTTGTACCAGCAACTGCTCCTCTGCTTGCGCTGCCCTCTGTTTTGCCTCGGTCACCTCTGCCTGTAATGCAAAAATATCTTGGTCCTTAGTCTTCAGCAGAAGACTTACCTCCGATGCCTTGTCGATAGTTGCTGCAGAATAGGCACCTGCATACTGTGACAACTTTGTTAGGTCATCGGAGGGGTCCAATTCCTCCTTCCATACTACATTGCGCGTGACTGTTTGCTCTGGAAAGACAGAAGGTTGATCAATCCTTCGTCTTTTCCTTGATCGCTTCACAACTGCTCTATGCCTTGGGCTGTAGAAAACATCCAAGGGAGGAATATCTTCCACTTGGAGAACAATTTGATCGGAAGGGTCTTTAGGAATTACCTGAACATCCTGGGAAATGGGTGGGCCGCTGGTTCCGCTTAGAACCTGAGGAGAAGTGATGTCCTGCGTATCATTTGTCTTGGAAGTGTCCCCATATTTTGAACATTCCAATCCACTGATGATGGAATGAAATTGCTGCCATTCTTGAAATAGTTTGGGGTCTATGGTAGTGTCTATATTGACATCGGTGGTTTGCTTCTGCTGCTCTTTTTCCTGCTCTTTCCTCTGCTGTTCTTCTTGTTCTCTCTTCTGCTGTTCTTCTTGTTCCCTTTTCTGCCTATCTGCTAGTTCTTTTTTCTGTTTCTCTTCTTGTTCCCTCTTCTGCTGTTCCTCTACCTCTTTCTTTTGCCTTTCCACTTGTTCTTTTCTCTGCATTTCTGCCTGTTGCTTCTTCTGATTTTCCTCCTGTTGTTTCTTTTGATCTTTTGTTATAACAGGAGGCTGGCTTGACTGTTGCCGACCAGACTCGCTTGAAGACGTCACTGGGGTTGTTGCCAGTAAATCTAGAGGCAGAGTTTGTAACCTCTGCTCCCTAAGTTTATCGAACTCAGTTACCCCTTGATCATTATATTTTAATCGAGCAAGTTCTCTAACTTGACCTATTGTTTCGTTTGAAACAAATAGGTCGTCAAACCAATCTTCTTGATGGTCAAATTTTGTTAATTTGGCCTATTCTAATGCAGCATAGGCGTGTTTGGTTGGATCATATAGCCTATTCGGGATAGTGGCCAGGGTTAAAGACTGCATCTTTGTGGCCTCTTTTTCTGCGTGTTTGAGATCATGCAGAGTATATACACCAATTCTCAAGGGAAAAGAGGGCCAGCCCCTCTTCTTTTCTTTCTTGAGAGTCTGTGTAGTACTCTCTGCCATAATTTGATAGGAGACTTCTCTTGCTAGCAGTTTATCTGGAATATACAAAGGGAGAACATGCGGATTGGCTTGGCTGCCAAAAACTCTAATGTAGGTAAATCTCTCTTCTCCAAACCAACTTGCTACCGCCGACAAATCAAAGGAAACTAGGTAGGAGATCCTGGGAATGGGTTTATCAAAAATAGAATAATGAATTGGAACCATAAAGCCATTGCAGATTTGATACAAATGGTCCTTGTAGGAGGATTTCCACAATTTCTGGTGGTATATATGAATGGGTGAGGGGTCTTGGGCAGTCCACCTCCAACCGAGGACGGGAAACTCAGAATTAAAACACAATGTATCTAAAATGTATGCACTGTAATAAAACGGGGGAATTTTCCTTTCAGTAACAACATAACCTTTTCTAAAATCACGAACAGCTACGGCTAGCTTATCAGAGAGAATAGTAGCCCAATCCATAATTATGCTGTTTACTGCTGCTTCCATTAGAGGAACCATCTCTATGGTAAAATTAGCAGAATCATATAATCCCCATAGCCTACACATCATTATCCCCGCATAACAATAGGGAGAAGCCAAAGAATCGACTGAGTACTTACCGGAAGACTCGTGTTTGTGTTTGGCTGGATTCTGCCTCCAATCCCGAATGGGTTCGGATTCTACTTCATTATCAGCTGCAAATTTCTCCAGGAACGTCTTGTTATAGACTTTCTCTGGCTCAGGAAAATGATACATTTGCCTTAGATGTTCTGGCTTGAACGATCCAAAAATCCTCCCATCTCTGGTGCAAAAAGTCCTGTCGAGGATTGGAATTTCCTCAATTGCCCATCGCACGACGTCTGTGTAGGGGAGAATCTGTTCTCTGGCCGCTATCCTGTGAAGGAAAGAGTAAGCTAAGTCTTTGAGAGTGGAATCAGACTTGCGAGTGGGATCCGCAGTAGCTTCTGTCACTGCCTTCTCTGGTTGTTCGGCTTCAATCAAAATATATGTTCCTTGCCATGTAGCTCTAGTAAGGCCCGTGCATGTAGTATCCGATATTAAACCCTTCTTTTTATCTGTTGCAGCTTGGCCTGCAACTGATGTAGTAGCGGAACCCGCGGTCTTCTTAGATTTCTTCCCCATCATGCTCAGGCTTGTGTTGGAGGATGAATTCTGCACAAAGGCAAGAAAAACGTAACATAGAAATATGATAATGAGGACTCATGGTGGGAAAGATATATCAATTGAAGCGTGCTGAGAGATTAATTCTCAAAAATGGCTGCGGATCCAATCATTGAGCAGATATTACAGATATATTAAATGGCCGTTTAAGGCCTGCCACTCCTTAAATGCTTATTACACCATTATCCGGTTGAATGACTCTCTTAAGCGTGCAATGGATATTTTGGCGGTTGAGCGCAGGTGATCGTTAATCGAAGGGGAAAAATTTTAAATATGAATACATCACCTTATCCCTCCATTTAACGGCTTTTTCGAAATTCGCGCTTTATTGATCGGAAATCGATAACACTTTAGATCTTCAAGCTATACCTTTTGAAATTCCGATCGCCGATAGCGATATCGCATCGCATGGGGAGAATGGGCATTATATAATCATAAGCATAGGATCCTCCGAACGCCGATTGCGACGTCGCATCGGATTAGCGCGAAAAAACAATATGAAAAGGTGCATTTAGAGTGAATTGCCGATTTCCCGATCGCCGATATCGCGTCGCGTCGGGGGTAAGACCTAAGCGCCTTATTAATGTACATGGGATGTTCCCGACTGCCGATTGCGCAATCACAACGGATCGGAGTAAATGACTTAAACTGCTTTGACCGCATATGAAGTATCGCCGATTCCCGATCGCCGATATCGCGTCGCGTCGGGGCTTATGTTATGTGTGTATGAAGTGTTGCCGAACGCCGATTGCGATATCGCATCGGGGGTAATCAATGTGCCGCTTATTTATATTTCTTATGTCATTGCGATATGCGATCTTGCGATCGCTTTATCGCAATGACAAAGATTTGCCTTATTTCTTTTTAGGGTCTTTTCAAAAAAGGGTTTTATGAAATGAATTCATTTGATTATCGGACCTCTTTTGAGCAATAAAAGAATTGATACCAATTAAATTTTAAAGGGACCCATTTCATACGTTAATATTTATAAGTAAAGATGATATGAAATGGGGGGTTGTTGTAGAGCACAACAGGGTGGTAACTGACTACGCCTTCTTCTTGTTGAAAAATGTGTAACTAGGTTCATTCTTCATAAGAATGTAATGTACTCTTGTAAATAATAAAATGAAATGAAATTATTATTGGAGCATGGGTTTCATGCTCCAATTCTTTTATTTTATAGGTTAAAGCACCCATTGAGTGCTTCTAGGGTTTTTCCTAGGTTAAAGAGTCATTGTCATATATTGAAGACCCTATGGGCACATTGTATCTTGTAAAGAAAAAATTATTTTGTCTTTAAAGAGTTGAAATACCTCCAATATCAAGTCGGTTTAAGAAGCTATCAAGTCAGCCTACATGAAGAGCCATGTATTCCCTTGGAAGAGCCTATATAGAGAGAGGAACTCGTCCTCCATTAGACACACTCGCTCATCTCATTCTATGCGAAGAAGAGAAAGAAGAAGGGGTTGAAGGAGAAGGTATGAAGAGGAAGTCGAAGTTCTTGGGATAGTTCTATCTCTCTTGTGAAAGTCGAAGTTAGGGTTTCTGCGCTGGGACTATCTCTAGTTCGATATTGAAGGAAAGAGAGAAGGAAAGGCAAACGAAGGTCACTTAGGGCATCGCGTTACACCTAAGTCTCAAGGAAAGGCAAGCAAAGGGAAGAGAAGGTTATTCGAGGGAGATCGAAGTCTCTAAGACTAGCAACAATAGTTGCAGCAGTTGCCAAAAGACAAAATTTTAGATCTACAGTGGGACGTCAAAGTCATTGCAATAGGAGACCAAGTTGGTCTTGATCTTAGAGGGTATTTGTCTGAGTCACTAGGTCATGGTATTTGCCAACTGAAGAATCTATAAGAAGAGAAGAGATTTAAGGGCTTTGCTCTCAAGAGGAGGGTTTTTGGCCCTGGCTTGCAGCCTATATATTGTGTCACTGTTCTTATTGTTTTGGTAGTTGTTTGATGTATCTCACATTGTAATAAAAAGGAACAAAGCTAATAAGGAAAAAGGTAACACAAACAGTTATCAAGTTAAGAGAATTAACATACTTACTATCCTATTGAATTCTCAACATGGTATCATAACTAATGTTATCTAAGGGCATCATGAAGATCTCCTCTACAGTGAAGAGATTTTTGGCAGCAACCCAGTGTATGTGATGAGGCTCAACCTTAAACTGACTCAGTTGTGTTCACTGCAAAACATATGTCCGGACGGGAGTTCACCAAGAACATCAGGGTCCCCACGAGTTAATGATACTCATAAGGATTTCCCAAATCGAGCCCAACAACACTTCTGCATAACTTCTTGAAGTTAAGTTCCATCGGAGTAGTGACAGACTTGTAGGCCACCATCCCAAATCTTTCAAGTAGCATCATGATGTATTTTCCTTGAGAAAGGAAAATCTCACCTGGCTTTTGCCAGACCTCCAACCCTAAGAAGTAATGCATCAATCCTAGGTCCTTCATCTTGAATTCAGAAGCCAACGCCCTCTTACATTGATGAATAAGAGGATCTGCACCAATCAGAAAGAGATCGTGCACATAAAGTACCAAGATGAGAGGTCTATCATTCTCAACCTTAAAATAAAGGTTCGGATCAACTTCACTTCTCGTAAATCCCAGCTTCATCAGATAGTTGTCGATCCTCTCATACCAAGCTCGGGGAGCTTGCTTCAACCCATAGAGGGCTTTCTTCAACCTGCATACATGTGTCTGACGATCTTGAACTTCAAACTCCTCAGGTTGTTCTACATAGACTTCCTCCTTAATTGAACCATGTAAGAAGACGACCTTGACATCGATTTGATGTAGATTCCATCCTTGCGAGGCAACAAGGGCTATAATCGAACGGATGGTGGTATATCGGGCAACAGGTGCAAATATCTCATTGTATTCCACCCCTCCCTTTTGAGAGAAGCCTTGACCAACAAATCTAGCCTTGAAATTTTCAACACTTCCATCAGCTCCATGCTTGATCTTGTAGAGCCATTTCGAGGTGACAACAGATTTGTCCTTGGGTCTAGGGACCACATCCCAGACATCATTTTTCATAATTGACTCATACTCTTCATTCATAGCATCCTTCCAAACTTGGTGCTTCACAGCTTCTTTGAATGTGCAAGGCTCAGATTGAACAATGGTGCTCATGGCAGTTAAGTACCCTTGGTACCTATTTGGGTTCTTACTTTCACGAAATGTCCCCCTTGGTGCAACCTGTCTCTCGGCATCTTCGAGAGTTTCCCTAAGCCATGAGAGTCTCCTTTTTTAGGAGGAGGGCTAATGAGGGAGTGGATCAATGGGATCCATTGGTCCTTCAGCATCGGGCATCGGCTCGTCCAGTGGTTCTCCCTGCATTCCTGTATCTGCTTCTTTGTCCTTCCTTGGAATAGGAAGGTTACTAATCTTTCCAAGTGCAGCATCTTCATCGAAGGTGACATCATGACTTATCTCCACTTCTCTTTGACCAAGCACATAGATTCTATATGCCTTAGAAGTTTCACTGTAGCCCACAAATGTTCATTTCTTCCTAGAACCATCCAATTTGCTTCTCTTTTCTTTCAGCACATGAAAATATACCGCGCTACCAAAAATTTTAAAGTGAGAAACATCAGGTTTTTTACCGGTGAAAAATTCTTAGAAGTTTTGGAGTCCAACACTTGACGAGGGGATCTATTTTGAACATACACGACAATGTTTGTAGCTTCGGCCCATAGGAACTTCAAAAGGCTTTGATCATGAAACATGGCACGAGTGGCTTCTATAATAGAACGATTCTTCCTTTCAGCAACACCATTTTGCTCAGGATTATATGCGGTAGTAGTCTCCCTCTTAATGTCATCTTCTCTACAATAGTTATTGAACTCATTTGATTCATATTCGATTCCATTATCAGTTCTCAATATTTTGATCTTCTTCCCAGTTTGACTTTCGACCAAAGCTTTGAAAGAATGGAACCATGAGAATACTTTGTCCTTCTTCTTCAAGAAATAAATCCAAGTCTTGCAAGAGAAATCATCCACAAAGATAACATAATATAAATATCCTCCCAAAGAGTTCATGGGCATCATACCAAATAGATCAAAATGAACCAATTGCAATATGTCAGTAGTCTTGCTATCACTGGAGGGGAATGGTACCCTTGTATGCTTTCCTTCAGCACACTCCTGACAAACACCTTCATGTTATACTTTAAATTCAGGCCTGCCATCATCTTCCTCACATCAGATAGAGACTTATAATGTAGATGGGCAAACCTCCAGTGCCATAATTCGGATTGAAGAGATGTGTCGCAAGACATAGCTCCCAATGGACTTCCTCCAACTTGATATAGGCTATCAACCCTAAATCCAAGTGTAAATGCATCTTTGAAATTTTTATTCCACACACATACCTTTCTATCGATGAATGCCACCTTGAATCCTTTGTCCTCCATTGCCGAGATAGATACTAGGTCCTTCTTTAGATCGGGTACATATAGTACTTCTTGTAGATGAATGGTGTTACCCTGATTCAATTGAAGAGTAACATTCCCAACTCCCTTCACGGGATAGGTGGCATTGTCTCCAAGGATAATTTCCAAATTTGTATCCTTTTCAATCAGATTTGAAAGAGCTTCCTTATACCTAGTGAAGTGCCTTGAGGCACCACTATCAATCAACCAATTTCCCAAGGTGTCCAGAGGAGATGCAGTAGAGAGGGCAGATATAAGATACAATTCTTTTTGCTTGTTATCAGCAACATTAGAATCATCATACCTAGAGTTTCTTGATCTCTTGGGAGGGCGACCATTTTCATGTTGAGTAGCAGGAGCATTCCTTTTTCCTTTGTTGTTGAATCTGCCATTCCTTTGATTGTTGTTTCCCCTGTAATTGTTGTTGTTGTGGTTGTCATCATCATGAGGTGTATCCCTTCTATTAGGACACTCCCTAGCATAGTGGCAAAACTTGTTGCAAATGAAGCATCTTCCCTTCTTTCCATTCTTGAAACCCGATCTTCCTTGACATTTCTTCTTTGGACCTACATTGTTCTACTTTTTAGCATGAGCAGAAAATGCAGTAGGATCATTCCTATTTGAAGGCATATATAGTTCCATCATCCTTGTTTCTTCTTGAGAACATCTGGTCAACAATTATTCAAAACCTAGAATCCTGTTGTTGTTAAGAATAGTAGTGTTGAACATGTGCCATTCACGAGGGAGTCCTCCAAGGGCAATGAGAGTAAGCTCCTTATCAACAATAGCTTCTCCAATCAAAGAAGATAATTTTTTTAATCTTAGTAATCCTCATGAAGTAGGATTGAATGTCTGCACCTCTTCCCTTCTTTATATCCTTTAGCTTGTTTTTGAGAAAGATAACATGGTTTACATTGCTAGCTTTGAACATGCCAACCAACCTGTCATATTTCTCCTTTGATGTGTTCAAATTAGAGACGTAAGAAACTAAATGCTTATGAATAGAATCCCTAATGACATTCTTTCCTTTGACTTCACCCTTCTTGTACTTTGTCTTAGCAGCAACTGGTGCATTAGAAGGAGGTTCAGAAATCTTTCCTTGCACATAGTCCATAACATCTTGCTCTTCTAAAGTCAAATCAAGAGACATCTTCCATGCATGATAATGAGACTTATCATGAAGCTTGTCATCAAATTTGAAGTAGGATGTGGGGGCCATTGCCTCTTTTCCTTGTCCAACAAATCTCACTGATTGCTCTTTCCACTCTTGCTTGGGCTTTGTCTTCACCTCAGCTCTGATACCATGTTAATTTTAGATAACAATGGTATGTTCTATGCTTAAGAGCAATTTAATTCAATTTCCTTAGTAGCCCAATATGAATTTCCATAATAGCAATCACATTTAATTGTTGAAGTTTCTAAGTCTACTTAATTAGAAACTCTCCATGCACTTGATCTGATTTATTCCTACTTACTTGTTATGTTACTTAACAAGTTATTTACAATATAAATACTGAAAATAAACACTAGTGCCTGCTCAACATATTACAGATCAACAACTGAAGGAAACAGAAACAATCACACCATATGACACCATTATTTTTGGACCAGTGTCCCCAGAAAAACCCAATGTGGGAAAACCGATGCAGCTATTTGAGGGTTTTCTTATTAAGCAATATCAGAGTACAATTTGGGTGCCAAAACTGGCCTACCCAACAGAGAATTTCCTTGGCAGTAATACCTCTCAATTTGAGACAAATCTCCTAGCTAAAACCCTGGATAATCCTTCTGGCAGCTCCTCAGCACCAATCTTCCCTAGAAACCCTAGTGTCTGGCCTTTCTGGACTGCATCAGCCCCTCTCTGCCTAGCGCTAGCCCTACATCACCCTGAATGGGTCTGCGTCAGCCTTAGGAGGCCCTGTTTCAGCCTTCTGGCCCTCTGTGTTAGTAACACAAGCCTTTCTGAGGCTATGAGCAGCTCCCGGCTACCTCTGCGTGGCCTTGCGTGAGCTCTGGCTACTACTGCATCACTCTCCCTGGGAACTGTGCTGTTCTCCTGGCACTATCTCAGCCTCTCTCTCTCTGTACTCAATGCCCCTCAGCTACAACTCCCGATCACTAATTCTATCTCTCTTAGCAAACCCCGCTCTAGAGAATAGAATGACTGATCACTCTGGTGTATTCTCCAAGTGACCCTCAAGCCTCCTCTTATACTTTTACTGTTGACATATCAACGGCCGAGATTAAGTCCCTAATCAACGGCTAAGATTAGATCTGGCTTGATCCATGTCTTTTGGACCATTCTAAAACAGATTTGACATATCAACGACCGAGATTAAGTCCCTAATCAATGGCTAAGATTAGATCTGGCTTGATCCATGTCTTTTGGACCATTCTAACACAGATTCATATTAATACACATCAATATTTTATTTTCCCTAAGTTTAGACTTAGGGACTCCATTAAAAATATTAATTATTTTAAAATCTCCTGATCTGTTTAGAATCTGCCCAAACCCCTTCTGGGTATTGGAGATCTCATGTGCCCCAACCTCTCCACCAGATTTTGTGGCTAGAGCACATTCGATGCTACCCCAAATCAACACTCCCTCTTAGCAAGGACTGTACTCTAACAATACTCCTCATTGAGTATTACTTTGATCATCTGACATTGGCACCTGTGCTGATGCTAGGCATTCCTACCCAACATCCTCTGCACTGCTACATCCTGTATTGTTGCCCATGGTTCTACCGCTACAACTGTTGCATCTGTATGACAGCTCCCTCTACATCTGTGCTTCTGTTGGTCCTTTCTCCCAGAGCTGCATCTGCACTGCACCTCCTCTCATCATGCTGCATCGTGTTGCCCACTGTTGCATTGTAACTCAGTTACTGAGAGGTAAGTAACTGATCTCCCAATCTGACCTCCCTGTTGGGCTAGAGACACCCACTAGTGTTGAAGCTCCCTCTACCGCTGACAAGTTCTCCCTCTCTAACCTATGCATTGCTACAAAAACTCCCTGCATATCCCACCGTTGCACACCTCTCTGTGCCTTCCTACACTGGTGTAACACTCATGTGCCTCTCACACTACTGCAACCTGCTAGCCTCACGTTTTCTCAGGACTCCTGCACTGTAGCTCTCTCTCCCGCTCCATTGGCATCCATCTCTACCCAACTCAGCCATTGCTGCTACTCCTCTTCGGGGCTCCCGTAGCAAGTTCTAATCTAAGAGGCTGGGTGCTTCGAGGATCCTGCCCCTCATCGCCTGTAGTCCGCCTGACTACAGCTTGATGTCCCCCCACTTTCACTCAAGTGGTGTGTGTGCACTCATGGCACAATCATCATCTGTCAAAACTTCCTTCTCTTCCTGTGTTGGTGTTGCCTTAGTCTCGAAAGACTCTTCGTTTTCTTCCTTGGACACTAGGTCGCATAATGACCCAGCTCCCCACAGTGGAAGCACTTGATCTTGGAGAGATCTTTCTTCTTCCGCTTCTCCTACCTTCCCTCAGATGCTAGGGCCATACCTTCCTCCTCTTACTTGACTTTTATCACCTTATTGCTGCTACCCATCTTCGACTGCCGTCTGATCTCTTCCTGGTGAAGAGCTGCCCACATCTCGTCCCAAGGTGGGAGAGTCCCTCTGCCCAGTATACTCTAGACAAATACCTCCCAGTCTTCTGAGACAACATTCAAGGCTGTCCTCACTATTAGCTCCTGATCCGGTGTCGCCTCTATAGTAGTCAACTGATCTCGGATCTCATTCAGTCCTCCGAGGAAGGTATCAATCGGTTCTCCCTTCTTCATCTGATATGACCTCAACTGATTCTCAAGCAGCATTCTTCTATGCACAGAAGTATGTTGGTACAACTTTTTGAGAGCCTCCCATATCTCAAATGTCGTTTCCTTCTCGGCTATGTGTGGTACTACATGATCCTTGACCCCGTCAAGGATAATGCTCTTAGCCCTTGCCATCACCTCCTCGCACTTGTCATTATCATATTGGGGTCGACTAGGATAGCTATTACCTTCAAGGCGAAGTTCTTGACATGATTCTTGTCAAGTACAGATAAGATTTTGGCCTTCCAGACTGCGAAGTTCGATGCTCCGTCCAGTCTATCCTGGTCTCTTACTCCATGTAGTGCCATGATGCTCCTCTACTTCCCTCCTGGAAGTTCTCTGTTCAACTCCTATGAGTCTCTACTTCCCATCTGGAAGTTCTCTTCTGGACTCCCTCTGAGTCCTGATTTCCCTCCTGGAAATCCTTCTGTTGCTGTCGAGATGCCCCCTACTCTGATCGTCTTATGCAACTGCACCACTGATTTTGGTTCCTCGGTTAGAAACCCTCGGTAGCAACTCCTCTGGCCTTGCTCTGTCAGGTACTGTTCTGAGTACAGTACCTCACCAACTCCACTATACAATATTCCCGTAGCCTTCTAAACCCTAGCAACCTGAAGCTGAGAGCTCTTAGGCTCTGCGCAATCCCAGCACCAGCAACCCGACCTCCTCAGCCAACTGCTTCAGCCTTTCCGGCTACTGTGTGGCTTTGTGTGAGGCTCCCTTTGCCTCCTTATCTTTTGCACTGCCTATCCTCGGCTCACCCTTGATGACCTAGGCACTGCGTCACCCTTCCCTTATTGCTACTCTGCTAGAAACAACTTCTGTCACCTCGGGACAGCTATTTTCTATTGCTCTGCTCGGCTGAGGTCTTTAGTCCTCCTGTGATCTGCAATCAGGCTCTGATACCATGTTGAAGTTTCTAAGTCTACTTAATTAGAAACCCTCCATGCACTTTATCTTATTTATTCCTACCTACTTGTTATGTTACTTAACAAGTTATTTACAATGTAAATACTAAAAATAAACACCAGTGCGTGCTCAACATATTACAGATCAACAACTAAAGGAAACAAAAACAATCACACCATATGACACCATTATTTTTGGACCAATGTCCCGGAAAAACCCAGTGTGGGAAAAGCGGTGTAGCTATCTGAGGGTTTTCTTATTAAGCAATATCAGAGTACAATTTGGGTGTTGAAACTGGCCTACCCAACAGAGAATTTCCTTGGCAGTAATACCTTTCAGTTTGAGACAAATCTCCCTACTGAAACCCCGGATAATCCTTACGGTAGCTCTTCGGCACCAATCTGCCCCAAAAACCCCAGATAATCCTTCTGGTAGCTCTTCGGCACCAATCTGCCCCAGAAACCCCAACGTCTGGCCTTTCTGGACTGCGTCAACCTCTCTTTGCCTAGCGTTGGCCCTGCGTCACCTTGAATGGGTTTGCATCAGCCTTAGGAGGCCCTGCATCAGCCTTCTGGCCCTCTACGTCAACAACGCTGGCCTTTCCGAGGCTCTGCGCAGCTCCCGACTACCTTTGCGTGGCCCTACGTGAGCTCTGGCTGCTACTGCATCACTCTCCCTGGCTACTACGCTGTTCTCCCGGCACTATCTCTGCCTCTCTGTCTCTTTGTACTCAATGCCTCTCAGCTGCAACTCCCGATCATTAATTCTATCTCCCTTAGCAAAACCTGCTCTAGAGAATAGAATGACTGATCACTTTGGTGTCTTCTCCAAGTGACCCTCGAGCTTCCTCTTATAATTTTCCTTTTGACATATCAACGGCCGACATTAAGTCCCTAATAAACAGCTAATATTAGATCTGGTTTGATCCATGTATTTTGGACCATTCTAACACAGATTCATATTAATACACATTAATATTTTATTTTCCTTAAGTTTAGACTTAGGGAATCCATTAAAAATATTAATTATTTTAATATCTCCTAATATGTTTAGAATATTCCCAAACTTTTTCTGAGTATTGGAGACCTCATGTGCCCCAACCTCTCCACCAAATTTCGTGGCTAGAGCACATCTGATGCTACCCCAAATCAACATTAACATGATAGTAAATGCAGATAGAACATAAATAAAATAGTAGAAGACAAGACAAAACAAAAGGACACAAGATATGGCCCTAGCCAAGGACATGTTGACCACTGGAGAGGCACCCGATGATTATATGAAGACTTCATGCCCAAGGATGATCTAGAGGACACTTGTACCATCAGATTTCATAAGTCAACAATGTTTTTTAACTCTACTTCTATCTTCTCATCATCTTTCTTGTACCCAGATTCCACACCCTGTCAGGAATTGTAATAAGTGATACTAGTAATGATGAGTTTTTGAGTCCGTAACAGGCCTAGGATGTTGGGACTCGATCAACAAATGAGTCCACCTTGGAGTGTTTTTTTTATCTGTTAATTATCCCTTCTTTTTCAGACGCGGATAATTTTCTAGGTTTTTTCACTAACTTTTTACCCCAAAGCCGAGGTGACGGTTTGAAGGTTGAGACCCTAACACATCTTAGTGTCTAGAGTCGATGTGTATTCCCATACTAGATCACACAAAAAAAATTGTGGAATTTGACTAGGTCTAAGTAGGATTTTTTAATAATTAAAAATTTCCCGCAAAACGAGATTTTTTAATTATTTTCTATGTAATGGTGTAAATAAGTGGCCTTAGGAAATGTCCGGGGCACGTGACTACTCGAAATTCTTCTTTAGAAGCCCAAAATTATCCTAGGACCCACTTTGGGGGTCAAAAAACGGCTTATAGTCCCTCAAAAGCCGATTTTCCTAATGACAATGACAAAAATGAGGAAAAAATTTAATAATTGGAAAAATTTAGAAATTTTTCCAGAGTCAAAATAAGTCAAATTTTGACATGGAAAACTCAGAAAAGGTCAAAGGTGATGTGGCAAGCATGTGGGGCCCACCACAAGTTATCAATGGATGAACGTTGATTCTCAAGGGAGATATACACAACCAATTAGGGAGTAGTTTACAATAGTGATCTCCAACACTTGGACGGTTCTTGCAACCACTTGCAAATTTGTTTTTGCTTTGGGATCTTCACCCTTCCACTTGTCACTTTCACTCACATTAGGATTGGCTCCCATTTTCCTATTTAAATGAGCTTTGGCTCTCATCGTTGTATCATATAGAATGAGTTGTTGGGCTTGCGAAGACTTTGCTGGATTTTGTATTCATTTTTCATATAATAATAAGTAAGTCTTTGGGGTTACTAGCTTCTCTTGTGGTGCATTCTTTGGTTGATGAGGTATACCTGTTTCATTTGATGTTATTATTCATTTGATTTTACATTGCTATCTAGTTGTTTTTTTGTGAATTTGCCTAAGGGCACTATTGCCTAGGGAGGAGAGATTTGCAGCTATCTCAAATCTCCTTTGGGCTTCATATATTTTGTGCTCAAGTCTCTTTTGCACTAATAATTGGTTTGCTGGCATTTGTGTGTTCAAAGGATAGGTTGCCAAGTCCACTGGAGTGTGAGGACTTCTTCGATTGGAATAGTCACCTCCAAGGATACCAAAGATCCTACAAGTTGTTAAAGCCAAAAATCTCATAAAACATCAAGAGATTTATTTAAAAGGGGGTTTCATGAGCCCTTTTCTTCTTTTCCATCTTGAAAAATATCATATATTTTCTTCTTTCATTTGTGTGCATATTGATTTTATCTAGCATTTGAGGCTAAGTTGTTGGATTTAAATCCTAACTCTCACTCACTAAAATCAACTCTTTCAAGCTAATCTTAATGAGAGAATTTGTAATATAGAGTGTATTTTATACTTGCATTGGGTTTCTAACTCTTTCCTTCTCATGCATGTGATTTCATCTCACATATTTCAGCACTATTTCTTTTGCATGCTAACTCTTTTGCTTGCTTTCCTACAAGTGTTCTTGGAGGCAATTCAAATTTGAAGAAAGGGAGTTGAAGCATAAGCTAAGTAACTCTTTTCCATTTGGAAACTCAAGTCCAAGGTTATTTTGGCTTTCCATTTGAAAGCATTTCACTTCCTTTTAATAAAAATACAATTTCATTTCTTAAAGAGAAAATACTTGGAAAGCATTGGTTGTTTATATATTTCATGCTTATATTGTGATGGTTATTTCCCATATCAGTTTTTTGCTTATAAATCTTAAAGAGATAATCTATTTGACTCTAACAATTCTCCTAGAAACTCACATCCTTTTTAACTTAACTTTTCATTATGGACCACCCCCCTTATCTAACCTAGGAGATAGCTCAAACGGAGAGAGTCAGGATTAGTTTGACAACCGCTTCTCTGAGTTCCTTGCCACCAACCACACTTTTTGGGGTTGATGGCTTTTCTCACTAACTTGTAGGTAGGTGTAGGCAGTAGGGTCAACATTTTTGGCGTCGTTGTCGGGGACAAGCTTTCTTGTACCTGAGAAATCGACTAACCTTTTGGTTTTAGCAGTTTTGAACTTTAGATTTAGATTCTTGCTCAAGTGGCGACTCCACTCAATCCAAATTTTGCAAGAGTCTCTATGAGAAGAAATTCAAGTGGTCTTGTTAGCCCCTCTCCTGATATTAGACTTTCTCGTAGTAGAGCTCTTGCTAGTCTTGGGCAAGAGGCTATTTATGATATTCAATTGATATTTCAAGAACAAGTAGAGCCTAACATCATGAATGATCTTTTTTCTCCTTGTGACTTCACTAACATAAATGTTTATCCTCACAATATCCCTGACAAGGCTATTGAAAAGTTGCCTTCCTTTCAAGGTAACAATGCCATTAGTGCTACATCACATGTGAAAAACTTTAGTGTTTGTATCTTTAAATGGTGTAACTCTGCTAATTATGAGGATGTGAAGATGAGACTTTTTGTTTTATTTTTAGAAGAGAATGCTCTTAATTGGCTCATTGAGCAACCTACTAACTCATATAACTTTTTACAAGCCATTCTAACTACATTTTTAGATAAGTTTGGAGAGAAGAAGGAAAAAAAGCATTTGATCAACGCCATTAGAAATATGAAGAAATGAGAACGAAACCATGGAGGAGTTTAACAAGAGATTCAATGGATTAGTAAAAAGCATGCCTGCTATTGTTAAACCTCCTGATGAATTTCTTTTATGATCATATATGGATGCTTTTGGTGTTGACACTGCTTATGAGTTGAGGAGGAAGGATTCTGTGAATATAGGTGTAGCTCAAACTGAAGACTTAAAAATGGAAAAGGCTAGAAAGAAATCAGGGAAGTCTGAACTTCCTGGTTTCACTAGAGTACCATCGAAACTGAATGATTCCAAAGGCAAGGCCAAAGAAGAGACCACACATGATCCTATGGAGGCAAATCATACCAACTCATCAAGAGTATGGAGGAAAATCATACCAGTCAAATGAATGATATCCAAAATCGATTAGTGGCCATGGAAAGAAATCAAGCTGGGAGATTCCCAAATAGAGGAAATGATAGATGGCAAAAGAGAGGACCTCCCAATGACCATAGGCCACCTAATCCACTCAAGTCTACAAACTTATTTGATGATTCCATGCCTTATTGTAGACCTTGTGATGACATACATGATGAACTCACTTGTCCTTATGCAAGAAGGATCCTAGAAGGAGATATGGTGGGAACAAGTGAGCAAATCAATGTAGTTGGAAAAGAGCATCATTTGTCCTTGGAAAATTGGGTGCAAGTTATGGAGAGTAGTCAGAAGGTAAATAAAAAGTCTCCATTCTCCTATAGTACAAATAATTTTGAAGATTTCGATAGGATCAATGAATTATATGGAGAGAAGCCTTCATTAGCTCAGATTTTAGAGATAGCCAAGGAAAAGGAAAGAGGAAAGAATAAAGAAAGAAACCATAGTAAAACTTTCACTCCACCCACATTGAACTTGAATATTGATTTGGGAGGATGGATTAATAATGCTAAGATTTTAGTTCATGTCACTGAAATCATGAAGATTCCCTCCCAAAGATATAAATTGTTCAAAGCCATTGATGCTCCCAATGGAAAAGAAATGTCTAATTTTCCTAAGGATAAATATGAGGATGCCCCTATCAGTTTGCAAAGTAGTGATATGTGTAGAGATAACAGAGACCACCAACCTTTTTTCATCACTATGTTGGTCAATGGAATGCTTTTACACAATTGTATGTTTGACTCTAGGGCATCATCTTGTGTCATGACTAAGAAAGTCATGAATCAGTTAAATTTGAGGATTTCTAGACCCTACCACAACATTTGTGCAATGGATTCAAAGATCATTGAAGTGTGTAGTTTGATAAAATATCTTCAAGTCCACTTAGCTATACATCCTGACATTATGATCACCATGGATATTGTGGTGATTGATGTGCTTGATGCTTGGGGGATGTTATTGTTTAGAAAGTGGGGAGCTTATATTGGAGGTAGTTTGCAAATGGATTTAAGTTATCCTACCATCCCTAATAGTGAGGGCATCATGGTTAGATTGGATAGGGAATTGGAGAGAAAGTTTCATATAGAAAATCCCAAGGAGCCTCATAATGAAATTGTGTATGAATCTGATAACTTGTGAAACTATGCTATCCTGGCTAATTATTTCCCTCCTTTGGAGAAGGAGGTGGATTGTAAGAAAGATGGAGTTTGGCACATGAATTTTGATGGTTCCCATTCTAGGTATGGTAAGGTTGCTGGAATTGTCCTTACCTCCCCTCTTGGTCACATATTCAAGTTTTCCTATAGATTGGAATTCAATGCAACCAACAATGTAGCAGAGTGTGAGGCTCTATTGTTGGGTCTTGAGTTGGAAAAAGACTCGAGGATAAAGTTGCTTAGTATCAAGGGGGATTCTGATCTAGTCATTCTTCAAACTAAGAATCAATTTGCGTGCAAGAATGATGGATTAAAGAAGTATCAAAATGTTGTTTGGGATAATATGGAATATTTTGATGCATTAGACCTTCAAGTAATTCCTAGGGAAGGAAATAAAAAAGTTGACGAGCTCGTTGTTGCTGCATCTACATTACAGCTTGGAGAGAACTTGGTGGATGATAAAATTAAGATGGAGATTATCTTTAGGCCATCAGTTCCTGATAATCTAGAGCATTGGAAAATCTTTAATGATGAAAGCTAGGTGGTTCGTTTTTTAAATAACATGGAGGAATTTTCTGAATTTAAGGTTGGCTACAAAGAGGAAGGATGTGATTATGAGGAGTGTAATGTGGTGACAAATCCCACTCCTAGGGAACGTGTAGCCTTGGAGCAAGTGTTTGACAGACATGATGCATCAAAGAGAAAAGATGATAAGAAAATTGACCCAGGGGAATTCATTGAAGTGAATATTGGTACCCCTCATGACCCAAATATTATTAAAATAGACTGGTACCAATGAGCAAGAAAGGAGGAATTTGATAAATTTGCTTCATGAATATAGAGATGTTTTGGCTTTTTCATATGATGAGTTGAAAGGTTGTAGGGAAGATGTTATGGAACATACTATCCCTCTTAAGGATGAAAATGTCAAACCCTTTAGGCAGAAACTTAGGCAAATCAATCCTAAGTTAGCCCCCTTGGCGCGAAAGGAATTGCAAAAGATGCTTCACGCTGGTATTATTGCTCACACTAGGCATTCCACATGGTGTTCAAACTTGATTATTGTGAGGAAGAAGAATGGATCAATCACGATGTGTAGACTTTCGAAATATTAATTTATCCTGTAAAAAAGATAATTACCCTTTACCTAATATGGAAACATTATTGCAAAGGGTAACAGGATCTGGAATGATGTCTTTGTTAGATGGATTTTCAAGATACAACCAAGTCTTGGTGAAGAAGGAGGATAGACATAAGACAACATTCACCACACCATGGGGTACTTTTGAATATTTGAGGATGCCTTTTGGATTAACGAATGTTGGAGCAACTTTTCAAAGGGTTATGGACTATGCCTTTAAGGGTCTAATTGGGAAATTTATTGAGATCTATCAAGATGATTTAACTGTTTTTTCTAAAAATGGAATTTCCCATATAGGCCACCTAAGGCAAATTTTTGATAGGTGTAGAGAGTATGGAATATCCTTAAATCCTGCTAAATCTATTTTTGGAGTGACTGAAGGGAAGTTGCTTGGTCACATCATTTCAAAGGATGGGATCAAGATTGACCCTGAAAGAGTTGAGGCTATTCAAAAGGTTCCTTTACCTCATAATATTACAACCCTTCAATCCTTCTTAGGAAAGATTAATTTTCTTAGAAGGTTCATTCCAAATTATGTTGAGATTGCCAAACGCATCCAAACCCTCTTAAGAAAGATGTTAAGTTTGTTTGTGGAAATGAGGGTAGAAAAGGTTTTCAGGAAATAAAGGATTCTATTATCAAAGCACCTATTCTAGTAAGCCTTGATTATTCAAAGGAGTTTTTGATTTTCTCTTTTGCATCTGAAGATACTATTGCTGGGGCATTGCTTCAAAAGAATAATGAAGGGCATGAACAACCTATTGCTTTTATGAGTAGGTGTCTTCAAGGGTCTAAGTTGAAGTATAGCACCATGGAGAAGCAAGCTTATGCTTTAGTCAAGTCTCTTAAACAGTTCAGAGTTTATGTGGGGTATTCTAGGATAATTGCATTTTTTCCCCACTCTATTGTAAAGGATATTTTAGTCCAAGTTGATTGCTTAGGAACTCGAGCTAGGTGGGTCTTGAAGATTCAAGAGTATGATTTGGATATTAGACCTACCAAGCTTGTGAAAGGCCAGGGATTGGCCAAAATCTTGACTGAAGGAAATGAGAAAGTGATAGGAATGATTTGTCAAAATGATTTGGAATTAACTTCATCAGAACTTCAAATATTGGGTCAACTTGAATGGTATAAAGACATTATTTATTATTTGCAAAATTTGTCACGTCGTAACCATTTAGTTGGTCATAAGAAAAGAGCATTAAGGATTAGAGTGTTGATTTGGAGTAGCAATGGATGTGCTCTAGCCACGAAAATTGGTGGAGAGGCTAAGGAACATGAGATCTCATATACACAGAAAGGGTTTGGGCAGATTCTAAATAGTTTGGGAGATATTAAAATAATTAATATTTTTAATGGAGTCCCTAAGTCTAAACTTAGGGAAACTAAAATATTAATGTGAATTAAGATAAAATTGTTTTAGAATGGTCCAAAAGTCATGAATCAAGCCAGATCTAATCTTAGACATTGATTAGGGACTTAATCCTGACTGTTGATTTGTCAACGAGAAAAGTATAAGAGGAGGCTTGAGGGTCACTTGGAGAACACACAAAGAGATCAAGATTTCGACTTTCTGGGGCTAGGTTTGCTAAGAAAGTTGAGAGAGTGATCAAAGTTGCAGCTGAGGGGTAGTGAATACAGAAGCAGAGAGGCAGAGATAGTACCAGGAGGATCAACGCAATAGCCAAGAGCGAGAGATGTAGAACCAACTAGGGGTTCACGCAGAGCCAACCAAGGCTCACGTAGAGTTAGCCAGGAGTTGCGTAGTGCGTCAGAGTGCCAACGTGGGTGACGCAAGGGGCTAGAGGGCTGGCGCAGTGCCTCCAGAGGCTGACACAAGCCAAGCTAGAGTGACGTTAAGCTAATGCTGGGCCAGAAAGAGCTGATGCAGTCCCTAGAGGCTGATGCTGGGGTTTCGTGGGGAAGATTGGAGCTGTGAAGTTGTCGGAGTGTTTATCCAGGGTTTCAGTCGGAATATCTGCTTCTGAGTAGAGAGGTACTACTGCTGAGATTTTTCTCTATTGGGTGAGCCGGATTTGGCACCCAGATTGTATTCTCAAACTGTTTAATAAAACAAATCCTCAGATAGTTGCACCGTTTTCCCGCATTGGGTTTTTTCGGGGACATTAGTCCAAAAACAACGGTGTCACTTGTGTGCTTGTTTCTGTTTCAGTTGATGATCTGTAATGTGTTGAGCATGTACTTGTATTTATTTCTAGTATTTACATGGTAAATAACTTGTTAATTAGCAAAACAAGTACTAAGTAGGTAGGAATAACTCAGAAAGTGCATGAAGGGTTTCTAACGAGTTAGACTTAGAAATTCCAACATGGTACCAGAGCGTGGTTGCAGATTATAGGATAACTGAGGACATCAGCTGAGCAGAGTAGCAATAACAGAAAATAGTTGTCCTGAGTGACAAAAGTTGTTCCTAGCAGAGAAGTGCGAGGAAGGGGTGATGCAGTGCCTGTGTCATCAAGTTCGAGCCAAGAAGAGGCAGCGCTGAGGCTAAGGGAGGCAAAGACAGGCTCACGCAAAACCACGCAGAGGCCAGGAGGGCTGACGCAGTTGGTTGAGGAAGCTGCTTTGCCAGTGCCGAGATTGTGCAGAACCTAGGAACTCTAACCTTCAGTTTGCTAGGGTTTAGGAGGTTGCGGGTAACTTGCAGAGTGGAGTTGGTGGGGTACTATAGTCAGAACAGTTCCTAACAGGGAAAGGCCAAGGAGGAGGGAGTTGCTACCGAGGATTTCTAGCTGAGAAATCCGGATCAGTGGTGCAGCTGCACTAACGATTGGAGTGGGGGCATCTCAACATTGGCAAAAGAGTTTCCAGGAGGGAAATCGAGGCTCAGAGGGAGTCACACCAAGAACTTCCAGGAGGGAAGTAGAGGAGAAGCGAGATGGCAGTGAATGGGGTAAGAGACCAGGACAGACTGGACGGAGCCTCAATCTTTGTAGTTTGAAATGCCAGAATCCTATTCGTTCTAGACATAAATCGTGTCAAGTGTTAGCGCTCAAATCTGCCTCAGGCTGAGGAAGGAAAAACTCGAGGCAACATCATACCACGCTCAGCCTCGTAGCTAGCCCTACGAGGACAGGAGAGGGCTCTCTCCGGGTCTATCTCGGCAAAAGGTTTTCAAAGGGGCTGAGATGACCAATAAGGAATACTGATCTTAGGCTAGTAAATTGATAGGAAAAGGGGTTTTAATGGATGATGGGGTTTTCTGGGCTGCATGGGGCAAAGAAATAGCTTTGAATAGAGAAATATAATCAAAAACACAGATTATCTCCTGAGGCAAGGTAGGCAAGAAATTTAACAATTAAATTGAGATAAACGGAATGGCAAGACTGCTGAGAAGTCGACAAGGGCATAGAAGATGGATCCTTGTCAAACAGAAGAAAACATTAACTATGAATACTTCCTCAAGACAGAGCAAATAAATTGAATTCTGCCTTTCTCACTTAAAAGTATTCAACAGAAATGAGTTAGGAATGAAATGAGAAACATTACAAGATACATATGAGACAGAGAAGAAACATATGTCAAATGTCATACCACAGGTATCTCAGGGGTCAGAGCTGTATTTTTCATTAAACTCTCTGTCAAAAACTGTACAAGAAAGCTCTCTGTTCTCCTCCACGCACCTTTCAGAACTTTTTCTCCCCTTTTACAAATGTTTTTTAATACAATCAAAAGCTCAGGAGAAAACCGATCCATAAAAGGATGGAACTGTTTCAACTGACATTATGAAAAATAGTAAAAAGTCACTCATCGGTTCCTAAAGAACAACGCTACATTTTCTGTGACCAATACAAAGGCGGAAGCTGTAGTGTGAACCCTCCAAATCATAACTGAAGACTAGGATAAGCAATCTGTCCCTATTTTTCTGCTCATGATCGATGTCTTTGTTCTAATTTTGTTTTTGACCTGGACTGCCACGTTATACTTTCCATTTCCTTTTGCTGTTAGACCAAAATAGCATTTGGAATGTGGAGGTCGCCTTTTGACAAGCGCATTGCAAATCAAGCCACGTTGCCATTTGAAACAAAACCATTTTTTCATACAATAAATAGACCAAAAACCTTTCCCCTACAGGTCGATGAAAAATAATGAGCTGTTTTGACTATAATTGCAAGAATAGAAAGAGTCATCCATTTTTTCTAAAAACAGAGCATCGTTTCCCTTGAATTCCTCTGATGGCCAATTAAGAGATAAATACTGGAGCGTAGATCCACTTGGAGATTTAACTGAAGCCATTAGTAGGAGATCGGTTCCTATTTTTCTGTTGTGGTCGATGTCTTCATGGCATTCGGTCTTTTACTTTTCACCTTTCATTGCCAAGTTACATTTGCCATTTGAATAAAACCGATTTTAATAAAAAATAGTTTTGAACAAAACTTCCGCCCTTTGATAAATGGAAACAAAGTTCCGTCATCTCCAGCTGTGGTATTTTCCCTTTCATTGGAACCTCTTTAATGCTCACAGCCTCCAGTTGAATTCCCAAATTGACGACGAAAGCATTAGGCATGGGTTCTACAGTCACCCACGTTTCATCTTTCATTACTTGCAGGCCGCTGACATCGCCTTGCATTAAAACAGTGATGCCACGTAGGTCACAATGAGGTTGTAAACCAAGGGTGAGATCTGGGTTGGGGCATGCAGGATAGTAATTTAGAAACATGGTGTGGTCGGGTTTTCCAAAAAGTGTGTTCAGGTAATGAGATGAGAGCTCCAGGGCTTCAGAAATGGCAGCCAGAAGCCTTAAAATCAATGCTTGCATATCGATGGCATAATTCCCTGCAATCTCTCTATATCCTGCAGGTTTTTCAGGCCAACAGTTAATGACTTCCTCTAGAGGATGACAAGAGTGGGCCAGATAATCTCTCCAGCTACGCATCTTTGGATTGAACCCTGTCGACAATCGAACTGGCTTGTTTATATCATTTGAGAAAAATTTCGAGCGATCTTCCACGGGCATTTCGAAAAATTCTCTGGCAATGTCCACGCCATGGTTTACAATAAAAAACACATTTGCAAGCTGATCAAGCTGATTTGACACGAAACTGGGCGCAAGACAAATTTTTCTGAGCTCTGAGACTGAGTGCGTAGTGCGCCTCACCCAACGCGCCGCGCGCCTGTAAGATAGCACTGGAATTTGTCGCCTGATGCGCCGCGCGCCACTGATGCGCCGCGCCGGCAAACTCAAGCACAATTTTTGCCCAGTTTACCCCTAATCACTGATTTTGCTCCAGAAAGTATTGAATTTAGGTTTAGCTGTCTTTCACAGTCATGATGGTAACACAATTTCTTGACAAAGAATTAAGTCTGAGGTTGTCTTTCCATGTCGGTCAATCCTTCTCGAACAATTCACACCTCTATCTAAAACATTCCTCACCATAACGTTCAGAGAGTGAACACCTGCGGCTTCATAGATTTCTACCACTAACTGTTGTTCATCATCATTATGCTTGAATGCTTTTGCCTGATTGAAATGCAGGCCTTGAGCATGCTGTAGAATTGTAAGAGCACTTGCGGGGCCAATAAGAGCCTTGGTCACATTAGTGACCCATTCTGGTGTTATGACCACCTTCAACCTTTCAATGTCTGCAGGGAAATGCGGTATGATAGAGAAGTTCAAATCATTTCCTTTGTCTCCTGCTCGACTATGGGCTGCACGGTAAAGAGGAATTATTATGCCACCTGGGCTGGCTGCATGGAAATGTTTCCTCAGTGGATCCGAATAAACTCTGGATGTTGCACCACCCTTCAGTGGCTCAAGACCACCTCTATAAGTATGCTTATGAGGTAGCATCCCCAAGTCCGTTGAGCCTATAACATGTTGAGTTTCTACTGGATTCCTATATTTTATGTTGAACCTCCAGAATATGCACTCTCGTGGTACCAATATTTTCTGAAGAAATATTATATCCTGATGCCACTGCCACCTGCAGGTCCATTGGTATAAAGAGATTCCAATTCCTGTGTAAAATGAACTGCATGATCCTTCAGATTAAATAGACCATCCATTCGCAATTTTAGGTCTATAGGCTCCATGGAAGACAAAGGATGTACATCAGAAGAATGTGCCTGCAAGCTTTCTAATCTGATAATATATGAAACTATATACTCTTGAGTTCCAGGTGCTCGCCCTTCCATCCATGACCGAACCAAATAATCCGCTGCTGATGCACGCTTCACGCACCCCAATCCCCATATGATATTTCTCCCCAACCTTTCTAGCCGCATTCCTTTGGCACCAACTGAAGAAGTGTCTCAGGACGTTTTTGGAGGCTTAGTTCTGCTCCTTTGGCAAAAACCATATCTTTAGACAAAGGGAGAAATGATACATTTTGAAACATCAGGAGTTATATATGCACTAGGATCTCCAAGCTCGTAAAGAAGTTGTTGAGCACAAGTTCTAAAACTGATTTCTCCTCCACTGTTCTCAGCTTTGGCCCAATAGACTTCTCCATCAAAGCTTACGTTTGCAAATGGAAGAGATACATCAAGAAGCTGCTGAAAAGAAAACTCCCGGTGTTGGCGCGCAAGTATTATGAAGCACCTTGAGAAAAATAACTTGCACTTAGCCCTAAATACCAAATTAACTCCTTGCTGATCTAAACATCAAACAGGAATGCACATAACGAGAAATGGACTTTGATAATTTGACTTTGACAGTAAATTGGCAAGACGGAGTCTAACATCAAGCACTTCGCCTTGAGGACGATAGCTATCCCAGTTGACCCAGTTGATAACGACAAGTACGAGGAGGCAATGGTGAGGGCCAAGAGAATCATTCTTGACGGGGTCAGGGACCATCTGGTACCACATATTGCTGAAAAGGACACGGCAAATGAGATGTGGGAGGCCCTAAAGAAATTGTACCAACATACTTCTGTGCAGAGAAGGATGTTACTAGAAAACCAGTTGCGATCATACCAGATGCAGAAGGGAGAACAGATCGACCCTTCCTCGGTTGATTGAAGGAGATCTGGGATTAGCTGACTTCCATAGGAGCCATGCCGGATCAAGAATTGATGGTGAGAACAGCCCTGAATGCAGTCTCAGAAGACTAGGAGGTGTTTGTCTAGAGCATACTGGGCAGGGAAACCCTTCCAGATTGGGAGGAAATGTGGGCGACTCTTCGCCAAGAAGAGATCAGAAGACTGAGCAAGGCTGGAAGCAGTGGCATGGGGATCAAAATCAAGATGGAGGAGGAGGTGGATGCTACCCTAGCATCTAAGGGAAAGCAACAGAAATGGAAGAAGGACCTCTCCAAGGTCAAATGCTTCCATTGTGGGGAGTTTGGTCATTATGCGACCTAGTGTCCAAGGAAGAAGAGCAAGGGGGAGGCCTCTGAGACCAAGGTTGTGCCAGCAAGGGCAGAGAAGGAAGTGGAGACAGACGATGATTGTGCCATGAGTGCACACACACCACTTGAGCGGAAGTGGGGAGACATCGAACTGTAGTTAGACAGACTGCAGGTGATGAGAGGCAGGACCTCGAGGTACCCAGCCTCTTGGATTAGACCTTGCTACGAGAGCCCCGAAGAGGAGTAACACTACTGGCAGATGTCAGTAGAGACAGATGCGGATGGAGCGATGGAGGGAGCTATAGTGAGGGATTCCCAGGACAACGTGAGGCAGCAGTGCGAGAACCATGGGAGTGTTGCACCAGTGTAAGATGGAACACAGAGGTGTGCAACGGTGTGAGATGCATGGAGTTGTTGCAGTAGAGCAGACATCAAAGAGGGAGAACTTGTCAACGACATAGGGAGTTTCAACATTGAGGGTGTCTTTAGCCTGACAGAGATGTCAGAGTTGGGAGATCAATTACTTACTTCTCAGTAACTGGGTTGTAGTGCAGCATTTAGCAGTGACAGTGCTATGGGCAACATGATGCAACAAGATGAGAGGGAGTTGCCGTACGGATGCAACAGTGGCAGTGGCAGGGCCATGGGTAGTAGTACAGGATGCAGCAGTGCAGATTATGGGCAACAAGTCTAGAATCAGCATAGGGACTGATGCCGGAAGATCAGGGTCATACTCATTGAGGAGTATTGCTAGAGCACAGTCCTCGCTAAGAGGGAGTGTTGATTTGGGGTAGCATCGGATGTGCTCTAGCCACGAATTGGTGGAGAGGCTAAGGCACATGAGATCTCCAATACCCAGAAAGGGTGTGGGCAAATTCTAAATAGTTTGGGAGATATTAAAATAATTAATATTTTTAATGGAGTCCCTAAGTCTAAACTTAGGGAAAATAAATTATTAAAGTGAATTAATATAAAACTGTGTTAGAATGGTCCAAAAGTCATGGATCAAACCAGATCTAATCTTAGCCATTGATTAGGGACTTAATCTCGGTTGTTGATTTGTCAACGAGAAAAGTATAAGAGGAGGCTTGAGGGTCACTTGGAGAACACACCAAGAGATCAAGATTTCAACTTTCTGGGGTTGGGTTTCCTGAGAAAGTTGAGAGAGTGATCAGAGTTGCCACTGAGGGGTAGTGGATACAGAAGCAGAGAGGCAGAGATATTACCAGGAGGATCAATGCAGTAGCCGAGAGTGAGGGACACAGAACCAGCCAGGGGTTCACGTAGAGCCAACCATGGCTCATGTAGAGGCAACCAGGAGCTACGCAGTGCCTCAGAGGGCCAGCGTGGGTCATGCACGGGGCTAGAGGGCTGACCCAGTGCCTCCAGACGTTGACGCAGGCCAATCTAGAGTGACACTAGACCAGAAAGAGCTGATGCAGTCCCTAGAGGCTGACGTTGGGGTTTCGTGGGGAAAATTGGAGCTGTGAAGCTACCGGAGTGTTTATCCCGGGTTTCAACCGAAATATCTGCTTCCGAGTAGAGAGGTACTACTGCCGAGATTTTTCTTTGTTGGGTGAGCCGGATTTATTCTCAAACTGCTTAATAAACCAAACCCTTAGATAGTTGCACTGGTTTTCCCGCATTGGGTTTTTTCGTGGACATTAGTCCAAAAACAACGGTGTCACTTGCATGCTTGTTTCTGTTTCCTTTAGTTGATGATTTTTAATGTGTTGAGCATGTACTTGTATTTATTTTCAGTATTTACATGGTAAATAACTTGTTAATTAACAGAACAAGTAGGTAGGAATAAATCAGAAAGTACATGAAGGGTTTCTAACGGGTTAGACTTAGAAATTCCAACATAGAGAAACTAAGTATTGCATTATGAAGGATCGTCTAGGTTGGAGAAATCCGAAGGTGGTAATACTTAGGTGTGTTGATGAAGTTGAATCCAAAAAGCTTCTATCTGAGTTTCATTTAGGATTTTGTGGAGGGCATTATGCTGCTAAGACTACTACCCATAAAATCTTGAGAGCTGGTTATTTTTGGCCTTCTATTTTTGCTGATGTACACAAGTATGTTTGAGGTTGCCAAGCTTGTCAACTATTCACTGGGAAGAAGAAGTTAGCCTCTTTGCCTCTTCAGCCTGTGGTCATGGAGGCTCCCTTTCAACATTGGGGGCTAGATTTCATAGGGAAATTTAATGAAAATTTGAGTAATGGCTACTCATGGATTATAACTGCCACTGGTTATTTTACTAAATGGGTAGAGGTCATCCCTACAAAACACGCCACCAACAAAGTAGTGATAGATTTTCTTGAAGATAAGATTATCACTCGTTTTGGTGTCCCTGCCAAGATTACTACCGACGACAAACTTGAAGAGTCCACTGCTCGACACATCAACCACAGTAATATAGATTGATATGTTTTGTAAATGCTGTTATTTATTACTGCAGTTAGGATTTACCTTTGGTCTTTGGTTTCTAGAAGCCCAAAAGGCAGGATTAAGGAGGAATTTTGTCTAAGCTGTAACTCCTTCTTCCCTACCTCTTCTTGGCACCTCAGCGTGTACTTCAGGAGCTCAATCTCCCTCTTTTTTTTAGATTGATAATAGCAACCAAATTTTTCAAAAAAAAAATATCTCTAGTGGGTAGCTAGCAGGTTTAATTCCCCCTCCATCTGAGTTGTATTATTTGAAGACATGTTAGACTGTGTGGAAAAAAATTGAATAAGTTGAAATGTGTGGCTAGTAATTCCTATAAGCTTGAACGGGATTGAATGTGAGTATAAGGTGGAAAATCTAAGAGAAAAAATTTAATGTGACTATAAGATGGACAATCTAAGAGAAAGTGAATTTTACTATAAGATGGACAATCTAAGAGAAAGTGTTTTAATGTGAGTACAAGATTCAACCCTCCTAGGCTTGGTGGCAAACTCTTTCATGTGAGTATAAGATGGACAATCTAAGAGAAATTGTTTTTTATCTTCAACCCTCCTATTATTGGTGACAAAATCTTTCATCCCAAGGTGTTTTGAGAATTCACCAATGTCTGCACAAGTGACAAACTCTTTCATCCCACGGTGTTTTGAGAATTCACCAATGCCTAGTTTCACTATGAAGCTCATGAGAATTAGTTCTAATATTGGAAATGTTCATTTTCATCTTAACACTAGTCAAGATAGAGAGATAATTTTGGTTTTCTAGATTGGGGTTGATCACCTCCTTATAATATTGCACTTTCCTTTTTTCCCTCCAACTCTTTATTTTTCCACAATTTCTCTTTAAATTTGGAAGCAATATTATTTTTGATATTATCTGAATTTTGCAAGATGATCTCCTCTTTATCTCCCAATGGTCTAGTCAATATTGGGCATCCTTATGCCACCCTCACTTCAGTCGAAGGTGGAGGTTTTGGCTAAAGTTAGAAGCAATTTTAGGAAACCCATTTGCATCCATATTGTATAACTTCTTCTTATATATAAGATACCTAGTGATTAAATAAAATATTGAAACAAAATTAAAAGAGGAAAATAAATTATTTATAAATTGAACGAGTACCTTTTTATTTATCTCTTGTGATACATTTTCACTAGGTATTGTTTTAATATTTTCTATTGATTATGATTTATATGTTTTCATGATACATTTGGTAAAGTATAATTGGTAATGTTTTTGTGTTTTATTTTTATTTTCATTTAGCTAATAATATTTTTAAATGAGATTTACTTTATTTCTAATTTTATTTAATTGGTAATGCCTTTATATGATATTTGTTAAGATATAATTTATGTTGGGTAGCAGAGGTCCCGCGTAACGGTTTTGGGACATAGAGCCTAGAAATTAGGAGTAAATTATTGTTAAAACTTCGAAGTATGCAGAGCGCGAAATGTAAAAGGTCAATTCAAAGGGTTGTTTGCACAAAAAATAATGTAAACTAATAGGGAATAAGTGGGTCCGTGGACCATAGATAAGTATAAATAGAGCGCGGCTCTATGGGGGGGAAGGCAGTGCTTGGTTGAGTATGATTTTGGAGATTGGATATGTAATGGGTGTTTGAGAAGGGCAGTTTAAAAAGCATCTGTAAGTCCAAGTCGGGGGTTTGGGTAGAGGATAGAGGCTTTGCAGCTGTGTGCACAGAGGCCTAGAAGAGTCTGTAGCTGTGTGCGTGGACCCCTGTAGCTGAGTGCACAGGGAAAATCTAGATGTAAGGGTGACAAGTGGAAATAAAGATAAGTTTCTTCTGAATTATGTGTTAATCTTTAACTATCACAACTCTATTTTTTATGGTTACTGAAACTATTTTGATCTACGCACATATGCTTATTGAGTACTTGTGAATCGGGTTTAATCTTAATATGAAAACTAAATGAAAGTAATAAATGTTTGCTTAAAGACCTCTCTAAGTAGATCTGGGTTATAATACTTAATTAAATAAATTAGATCTGTAATCAGTGCGGTAAGAAAAAGCTAATATTATCTGGATCTAAGTGGATCTAGCGCAGTGCGAGGCTGCAAGATGGCGCGTGAACCTCTCAGACCACATCTAGACATCCCAAGGGTGTAGAAACCTGGTTCCAGCACCCTCCCCTGCTACCTTGGGTGAGACCTCAGTCTGTGCTTCGCGGGCTATTGTCGAAAGGGCCGGTAGCTGCGGGATTTGCTTGGCTAAATAATTCTTCCGAACCTAGGTCAGGCCCATATAAGCCAACAAATGGTTCTGTTGCCAGGACTGGGATCTGCCTAAGGGGTGTCTGGTGTGGAATGCGGAGAGAAAAATGTTGAAGGATCAAAGGGATTAGGGACGGTAATAGATCAAGGGTAACTATGGCAAGCACGATTCAGTTGTCGGTATTCAAGGGAGCAGGAGGCGAAGACCCGAAGCAATTCTGGTTTGTGCTAACATCAGTATGGAACGCGTAGCAAATTGTAGATGATAATATCAGGAAAGCTACCTTAGTCAGCGCACTGCAGGACCGAGCGCTGACATGGTACATGAAGTATTCAAGTAGTAACCCAACAGTGGGGGTAGCGGAAATCCAGACCGAATTAAAAAAGGAATTTAGCTGGCCGAAGTTAGGAAAACAGTTGGTCGTAGGATTCAAAGAGATTGTAATGATGCCGGGTGAAACTCCGTGGGATTTGGATCAAAGGTTGAAAAGCGCTATCCGTGAGGCCAACATGACACTGACAGATGAGCAGCACTGCGCTTGGTTTGTCGCATCATTAACGCCATATCTAAAGTCAGCTTTGTTACAACAAAAGATCTCAACCCAAGCTGAAGCACTGGAGGCAGCAATGTGGCTGCACGAAACCCTAATACCAGACCCAAGGTTGGGAGTTCAGCAAATTCAAGCGCAGGTCCAAAATTTATGTTTGGAAATGCAGAAGTTAAAACAAGAACAGACACCGCACTCAGAGGTCCGAGAGGAAGTATGGTGTGTAAGGTGTAAGAGCCAAGGACACGATAAAGATCATTGTCCGGTCTCGGTGAATTTTGTGGTAACAGGGGGACCAACACCATTGCGACCAGAGGCACAGGCAGGGCCGAGCACAACCACCCCGCTCTGGTGTGCAATCTGTCAGGTGGGAGGAAAGCACAACACTAATAACTGTCATCTATTACCAAAATACAACCAGACCCCCCAGCAACTCTTTTGCAACTTTTGTAGATCAGTGGGCCATGAAGAAAGGGATTGTCGTAGCTATCAAATGTTGATGGATCAGTCATCTGCCTATAGAATGCAAACAGAGGTGCAAAGTCAGGATCCAGCCGTGGCGATTGCGCGCGGTGGGTTCCAAGGGCGCGGTCGAGGACGGGGCGGAATGGGACCAGGAAGGGGTCGTGGGCAGTTAATTTGTTACAACTATGGAGGACCAGGACATTACACGTGAGATTGTACCAACCCAACCAGAATTTCGTGTAGCTATTGTGAGCAATTTGATCATGAGCTGCTAGACTGTCCTTCATTGATAGCACAGATTCGGGAAAAGAGGGCAGCGCAACCAACAATGACCCAGAATGTGCAAATGATGAGGTCCGAACCTCGCGAGGAAGATCCCAAGGTCAACATGGTGCTGAGGAGTGGCACGGCCACAGGAGCGGATGGAAAAAACCTAGGAGGCGATAAGGGGACGTATTGGGAAGCTCAGGGGAGCTTCGCGGAGGTCTCTACCCCAGGTAATACGGATCAGCTTGAGACAAACAAGGATCCCTCGATAATAACTACCTTTTTAGAGACATGTATAAAATTTCTTCACAACAACAGGGTGGTTAAAGGCTTACAGGAGTTGATAAATAGGTGCACAGGGTGGAATGAGCCTCGCATCATTCGAAAATTGGGAAGACATGCATCGCAGACCGGAAGGGAAATGTGGTTAACAACACAGATCGATGATTATGAGATGGAGCAGGTCATTTTGGATCTGGGCTTAGATGCCAACGTATTGCCAAAATAGACATGGGAGCGCATGGGTAAGCCTACACTACAATGGTCCCCTATCCAATTGCGGATGGAAAATCAACAGAAAGTGCTGCCCATGGGAAGGCTGCAAGGGGTGACGGTAGACCTTGATGGTGCCAGTACCCGCACAGATTTTGAAGTTATTGAGCTCATGGATGAAAATATGCCCTATCCTGCGCTGTTAGGAATAGATTGGGCCACCGACATGAACGGAGTTATTAATCTAAAGAAGAGGACAATGATATTTGAAACAAAGGCGCTCCGCGTCGTTATTCCGCTAGATCCGGTTGAAGGACTGCGCTACCTCAAACCAGTGCACAGTGATGACGATGAAGATTGTAGTTACAAAATGACTACCCAAGGGCGAGGATGGGTCAAGACATTGGAGGATAGCAGAATATCATGAGGGGATGGAGAATCCAACACTGATGATTCAGATGAGGAAGACGAGCGGTGGTGCAATCGGTTGAACGAAGTAACCACGCTACACTGCAACATGGTGACGAAATCGATGTATTGCATAAAGGCCCAGGTCCACGAATTGCCAAAGTATGATGGGTTGACAATGGTAGATGAATTTTTGACCAAATATGAAATCACAGTACTGGAGCACCAACAGTTTGACGCGATGAAATGGGCACTACGCACGACGCCTGCGCAATGGTGGGGCACACATGAAGGAACTTTCAAAGATTGGTGTGCCTGCAGGCGTATGATGAAGATCAGATTTGGGAAGCCGGAAGTACACATAATAGAGAAATACGATGGACGTGATGACCCATGCATGCACCTTACCAGATGGACCAAAGCCTACGAAGAGGAACCTCAGCCAGAATGGGTGCACTTATTTTATCACACCCTGGATGTCATTCCTAGAAATTGGTATACTAAAGCAGAGCTCCGGCACGACACAAGCGAGTGGGATATCTTGCGCGAAGGGTTCTTAGCGACATTCCTCTTTGAAGATCAATGGATGGACCCTATAGATGAAGCGCTCCAGCTGGTAAAGGCCACCATTTTCAAGACGCCAATAGAACCAGAGGAACCTGCGCAGCTTGACTGGTCGCGGCAGCTGAGCCAGGCCCTTGCATGCTATAATGTTGAGGTAGAAGATGATGAGGATGATCCGCAAAACGTCAATATTCCGGAATCAGAGGGAAGCCGCGAGGTGCATGGACCCGAAATCAAAGATCCTGATATGATGGCGCTGTTGAAAACAAAACAAGTCAATATAGGAACCGAAGAAGAGCCGAAGTATGCAATGCTCGGGGACTATTGGGACGATGCTACAGTAGAAAAGGTCATCGAATTGCTCCACAAATATCGAGACTTGTTTCCAACAAAGATCACGGAACTAAAAGGGATCCTAGGGGACTTGGGAGTGATGAAGATAACATTGAAGCCAGACGTGAAACCAGTTAAGCAGCGGCCCTACCGATTGAATCCAAAATATAAAGCAAAGGTCCGCGAAGAACTGGACAAGATGCTGGCAGCAGGAATCATTGAGCTTGTCGAGGAGTCTGATTGGGTAAGTCCAATGGTTGTGCAAGAAAAGAAACAGAAGGGCGAGATTCGGATCTGCATGGATCTCAGGAAGCTCAATGATGCCTGCGTGAACAACCCATTTCCAACACTGTTTACAAATGAGGTACTGGAAAATGTGGGGGGGTCGGAAGCCTACTCGTTCATGGATGGGTTCTCAAGATACCACCAGATCAAGATCACGCCAGAAGATAGGAGTAAAATGACGTTCACCACCGAATGGGGTTGCTTTCAGTACACGATGATGCCCTTTGGTCTGAAGAATGTGCTGGCGATATTTTCACGAATAGTGGTAGCAACATTCAAAGAATTTATACACAAGTTTTTAGAGGTCTATCTAGATGACTAGACCATGTTTGGACTAGTTAAGAAGCATGTAGCGAGCTTACGGTTAATGTTGGATACTTGTCGATGACACCAGATTGCGCTGAATCTCAAGAAGTGTACTTTCCTTGTCCCGTTCGGGAACCTACTGGGCCATGTGGTTTGTAAGCAAGGCTTGATGGTGGATCCGGCAAATATCACTGTCATACTCAATCTGCAAGCACTGTGGAGTGTCAAACAATTACACGCCACTTTGGGTCACATAGGCTACTATTGGAAGTTCATCAAAAGTTACACCCAGATCACGGCTCCGATGGAACAATTACTAAAGAAGGATGCTACTTATTGCTGGAATGAGGAATGCAACAAAAGCCTAGAGATGCTTAAGGAAAATATGGCTTCAGCCCCCATATTAGTCTTTCCGAAATGGGATGTTGAGTTTCATGTACATGTTGACACATCATGTATTGCGCTAGGGGCGTTACTTACTCAACCAGGAGCAGAGGGACTGGACCATCCAATTGCGTTCGCAAGTTGTCGGTTGTCAAAAGCTAAAAAGAATTACTCCACCACTGAGTGCAAGGGATTAGCGATGGTATACGCACTTCAAAATTCTGCCATTATCTACTGGGAGGTCACTTTAAGATGTATACCGATCACTCGATGTTAAAATACCTAGTGAACAAGCCTGCGTTGGGGGGGTGTATCTGTCGATGGTTGCTATTATTCTAGGAGTAGGACTTTGAGTTCGTCGTCAAGCTGGTATGTCTAAATGCAGGCCCAAATCACCTGTCCCGAATTGAGACCGGTGAAGAACCCACAAATCTAGAAGACGGACTTCTTGATGCTTAGCTATATGCGGTGCGCGTAGCAGATGGTCATTTTGAAGATAAAATCCATTTCTTAACTACAGGGACCGCACTATAGGGATACTCTATTTAGAAGAAGAAGGAATTGGTGATACACGCAACAAACTTCACCGTGATTGCAAGACATCTCTACAAAATGGGCAACGATGAGATCTTACGTCGGTATGTCCCGGAGTTCGAGCAAGGACAAATCCTGGCCGAAGCCCATGGGGGGGTTGCTAGCGGACACTATGTGGGTTGTGCCACAGTCCAAAAGATACTTTGCGCAGGATTATGGTGGCCCACTCTGCATCAAGATTCGAAATCCCACTGCCGAGCCTGCGACGTCTGTCAACGAATGGGGAAACCGTCGCAGAGAGATGAAATGCCACTCCAACCACAGATGATGCTACAACCCTTTGAGAAATGGGCAATCGACTTCGTAGGACCTATTGAGCTGCGAGGAAAAACAGGCATGCGCTATATCATCACCGCAACAGATTATTTAACCCGATGGGCCGAGGCACAGCCGGTTAAGGACTGCACGACTGCGACAACTGCAAAGTTTTTGTTCGAAAATGTACTCACAAGGTTTGGATGTCCCAAAATTCTCATGAGTGATCGGGGAACGCATTTCCTGAATGAAACAATTAGCGTGCTCATAGAGGAATTCCAAATTTATCACCAACAGAGTACGCCATACCACCCGCAAGCAAATGGGACCGTGGAAGCATTCAACAAAATCTTGGAGACCACACTGACCAAGGTTTGTAATGCGTAGCGCAATGATTGGGACTTGCGCATCCCTGTTGTGCTATGGGCATATCGAACTACGTGCAAGAAGTTGATGGGCCTAGTCTGCGGATCGCGGCAATCACAGGTATGGCAGACCGTGGGGCTTTGGAGTAATGGCTCGCATAGATAGAGGAACTAGAAGAGGAACAGTTTTTGGATGGGTTCCATCAACAAGTATAGAAATAGCGAGAGAAAGCATGGCATGATCGCCATATCAAAGTGCGCACGTTCAAGGAGAACGATTTAGTGCTGCTATACGATAGTAAATTTGAAAAATTCCCCGGCAAACTCCGAATGCATTGGTTGGGACCCTATGTGGTCAAGGAAGTTACCAATGGGGGCACAGTTCAACTAGCTAAACTTAATGGAGACCCCTTCCCGGGCCGAGTGAATGGCAGTCGTCTGAAGCTCTACACGGGCGGGTTGGTCGCCTAACTAACTGTTCGAGGAACATTCTCATCGCTCCAACCAGTTGAAAGAGAGTGCGAGATGGTAAAGCAGTCTGGAGGAAGGCGCGGGTACCAGGCCAAGCGTCAAGCTAGATTAGTGATAATTTCGCGGTCGCGCAATCAAAAGTGCGCCGCTGCATGGCTAAAAAGAAAGGTGACTGTTTCTGTCACTATTCACGACATGATGTCTACATTATGGCCAAAGGGAGCAGGCGACAAGCAATTAATAATGGAAGTACGAGTCAGATATGGCATGAGGCGCCACATATTTTACACGAAGACGCTAGGACAGGCAGGAATCAATGAATTTAAAAGTCACATGGCTTATAAATCACCGAGGAGCATCCACCGGGTGACATACACTCCTGGAAAACATACATTAGGTATCGATATGAGGCTGTTCATTCTCTCTGCACAAGGAGTATGCCCGAGGGTGGTGATATGGCCACTGAAGAAGCAGGACTCTCTAAGGGGTATGGTGGTGATAGCTGCGGGCATCCTGCAGATGGCAGCATCAATGGTGGAGGATGTACCGGAAAAGGGAGACACGAAGAAAAATTAGTCCGGAAGTCGTCGCTCTGCCCAGGGGTTGGTCGCCGAACTACAACAGATCAGCGAAAGGATTGACAAATGGAGACCATGGGTAGATATGTAGATACTAAGTCGGCATTGTTGTCTCTTCAAAATTGGGATCTTACAGACAGTAGCAAGGGTCTTGCAAAATTGCAACACAGGCTGCAATAGACAGTGCTAAGAGAAGATATGAAGGTCAGAAGTGACTGTGGTGGTACCAAGGGGTCCCGTAGGTGGCTTCCCCACTCATGCTAAAATCCTATCAGGGCATGTTCTGTGTTAATCGAGTAGAGCAAAATGAGCATTATTGGTTACAGGAAGTGGGAGAAACAGCGAAGCCAGAGCCGGACGAAGCATCGCAGGAGACAAAAAAGGAGCAACAGGATGACGAGCGTCACTCAAAGGGAGGCGAACCGCAAAGCCAAGGCAGAGCATCTCACCGCGCCGACGAGTGACTTGGATGAGTCACGATGATTGTGTTGGGGGACTGTTGGGTAGCGGAGGTCCCGCATAACGGTTTTGGGACAGAAAGCCTAGAAATTAGGAGTAAATTATTGTAAAAAAATCTGAAGTATGTGGAGCACGAAATGTAAAAGGTCGAGTCAAAGGTTGTCCACCCAAGAAATAATGTAAACTAATAGGGAATAAGTCGGTCCGTGGACCATAGATAGGTATAAATAGAGCGCGGCTCTATGGGGGGGGAAAGGTAGTTCTTGGTTGAGTATGATTTTGGAGATCAGATATGTAATGGGTGTCTTAGAAGGGCAGTTTAAAAAGCGTCTATAAGTCCGAGTCGGGGGTTTGGGTAGAGGATAGAGGCTCTGCAGCTATGTGTGCAAAGGCCTAGAAGAGTCCACAGTTGTGTGCGCGGACCCCTGCAGCTGAGTGCGCAAGGCAGATCTGGATGCAAGGGTGACAATTGGAAATAAAGATAAGTTTCTTTTGAATTCTGTGTTAATCCTAAACTATCGCAACTTTGCCTTTTATGGTTACTGAAACTGTTTTGATCTGCGCACGTATGCTTATAGAGTACTTGTGAATCGGGTTTAATCTTAATATGCAAACTAAATGAAAGTAGTAAATGTTTGCTTAAATACCTCTCTAATTAGATCTGGGTTATAATACTTAATCAAATAAATTAGATCTGTAATCAGCGCAGTAAGAAAAAGCTAAGATTATCTGGATCTGCACGGATCTAGCGCAGCGCAAGGCTGCAGGACGGCGAGTGAACCTCTCAGACCACATCTAGACATCCCAAGTGTGTGGAAACCTAGTTCCGGCACCCTCCCTTCTACCTCGGGTGAGACCTCAGTCCGCACTTCGCAGGTTGTTGCCAAAAGGGCTAGCAGCTACAGGATTTGCTTGGCTAAATAATTCTTTTGAACCTGGGTTAGGCCCATATAAGCCAAAAATTTAGTGTCATGGTTTTAACAACATTTTAAAGTTGGAGAATTGCATATTCCACAATTCGAAAGAATGATTAAAATGAATTCAAATATTCTATAACAAGTTCGAAAAAGTAAGACATGCATCAAGTTAATATGTAAGAAGTTAATGTTTTCAGATGAAATTTTTGGGAAAAAATTTACATTAATCTTTATAGTGATTTATATTTTTTTATAAATATTAATTTTACTATTGTGGAGTAAGTTGTGATGAGGGTAATATGGTGAATATTGATAAATGTGTATAACCATTCAAAAAACAAAAGAAAAATGAAATTATATGACTTCATGAATATGAGTAACTTTATGTGAATATAAAAGTTTATTATTACATTTTAGACACAATGAGGTTTATATAGTTAATTAAGGGAGGATAAAGGAATTTGGAATCTTATTTAGTGCTATAAGGGCAATGGAATATATATACGACCAATAATTTAATAATTGTAATGTGTGGGAAAATAAATTTTAGCAATTATTTTATGTATAATTTTCCTTTTATACTTGTCCTCGTAATAGAATCTTATATGATTAATGAGAGTAACGACTTGGAAATCATGGCCAATATTAATAACTATATTCTGACAATTATTTCTTTATATTAAAATATTATTTATATAGTCAAATCTAATTGTTATATTATAACGGCTGAATTTTCTCTCTCCATATATTTAACTTGATGCCAAGATCTGGTTCTTCATCTTGTCCTGGAGATGAACCACATTGGATGGTTCGAAACACGTTGAAAAAACTCTGATGATGTGATTTTTACCAAAAGTTTTCTTACTTTTCATGATCATGGGAGAGTTTGAAAATGCAATTCCAATTGATATGAATGATGGGTTCAAAAATAAAATGGATTCAAGATGGTTGTTGAGCATAACTCCTAATTAATGGTTATTGGATTTTCTTTCTTTGAGGATGTTGCATTTTGAAGATGGGAAGAATGGAAATAAAAGCCTAACCATGGACATTAAGAAAATGACATCAAAGATGAAGTAACATACAATCACATAATATGTTAAAGTTATTGTCGTAATATGTGGTAGTAAAGAAGACACTAGTCATTCCGGAAAGATGTGGAGATGATCAGTAAATTATTGTGGATATTCCAATGGAACAATTCATCATAACATATCTAATAAATATTTATTTTGTTACGTCAATAATAATTCGTTTTAGATCTCAAATTCTTTATTTATTGTTTGTGTGCTTAAATATAAATTAGTTGAAATGCAAGAAATATAAAGTGAAAATAAATACACACACTAACCAAAATAAGCACAAATTTTCCCTTGGGAAACCCTTATGGGAGAAACCTAGCTAGAAGGTGAGGTTTCTTTGATCTCTATTCTCTAGAATGGAAAATTGTGTAGATACAAAGAAAGAGGTACTCTTTATAGAGTTACCTAAGACCTATGGCTTATAAAGTTGCTACAAAATCTTAAGCCCTTGTTTATTCTCTCTAACATACCACTCCCAATTGCTTTTCTCAAATGTGGAAGAGAATATAATAACATGAAATGTAACCCATATTCCTCCTAGCAACCTAGTATTTAACATAACCCAATAGCTAACTATATGAAAGGTTTGACTCCCTCAACCCTCAATTAGAGTTACGATTTTGGACCTTTTAGAGTCTTTTTTAAATTCCACACATGGCTAGCCCCATATGCATGAGTAATGGGGATTAACGTGGCATTGACTTGTACCATGGTGGTCAGTATGGTAGATCAACTTGTGAAGCCATATTTTTTTCATACAAACCTCGAGTACTAGATGGTATCACACAAACGATAATTTTTTTACCCTAGAAAAAATCGTTTAATGCCTCAAAATGGCTCTAGAAGAATTCATACATAAATTTTTCAAATTAGGACCCATTGATAAAAAATATCGTACAATTTGATTCATTTAATTCTTCCACTCTGAAAGCATTGAGATAGATGAAGAACGCTATAATAATTCAATCTGAAACAAGAGAAATTATAAATGAGAAATAGTATCGCAATTCCCTAAATTACATATGAATGAAGTCAAAATTGGAAGAAACTTACCCCTCAAAGAATACAAACCTATGAGAAGATAGAAAAATAAGTATAAAGAAATGGGGGTTTTAAGAAATGAACGATGATAACCTATTGCAGTTCTCATTACCATGACCAATCTAGAATGATGAGATAAACATAAAAGAGTGATATATAGATATATAAAGTTAAATATGTGGAAGTTTCTTAAACAAGTGTAAGAAATCAACCAGAACATGATGGAGGATTTTGTAATTAGGGAATAGTCATGATGAAATAACTTAGCACTCTATTGTTATATTTTAAATAAGCATGTGGCAAGTGGTTGTGGAATCACACATGTGTGGCAATAACTTCATATGTGATAAAATCAAGAAACTATGTAAATTAATGAAAAAATACTTAGCATGAAGTGTATGAAGGAATGTTGTGAGAAATTATATAATGAGAGTTTGAGAAGAACTACACATAATTGAAAAAACTTGAAAAAACTATTGAAAATCAACTAAGGGCACTTGCATAATAATGATTACCCTAGAAGTGGAAATGGGGCTATCGTGAAGAACACATGCCTAGAATAATGTTTGTTTGTTCTTAGAGTTCACATGTGTTCCTATTTGTCTAAGTTCCGTAAGGCCCAAGCTACCAACTAGGACCCCAACAAGGCTACCTACTTAGCATGGCTCAAAAGTGTGTTTACATTATTAGGAAATATAATTATGCAATTTGAAAAGCTTAGTTTTATGCACTATGAAAACCCTAGCTTTGTGTAATTTGAAAACCCTAGCAATGTGGAATGTGGAAACTCCAACATAGTGAGTTCAAATTTGAGTGCATAATTAGAAAATGTGAGTAAACACGCCATATAGATCATGCATCACAAGTTGGTGATGTTTTTCAATGTATATTGAAGTGAAATTTGAAGACCTTAGTTTTGTGCAATTTGAAAACACTACTTTTGTGGAATTTTAAAACCCTCATATTGTGGAATTTGATGGAATGGAATCGTATGGAAGTAATTTTTGTTTATACCATTATGACTAATTTATTTCCAACAATCTCTATCTCTCTATTTCAATTTACACAATTTCTACTCTCTCTCTCTCTCTCTCTCTCTCTCTCTCTATATATATATATATATATATATATATATATATCCCATTGAGCAATGGGAGAACGATGAGAACTATCCACCAAGATGAAGAGTCCTTAAGACTATGTTATCTAGATGTATGTATGTATGGTATTGATATTCTTGGCACTTTTCCAGCCTCCTCTTCCTCCCATATTTTGGTCATCCATTTTTTGTCAACCCCTTATTGTGAAGTAATCTTCGTTAGGATCACCGCTACAATTTTCAAATGGTTGAGTAAGTGATATGGTGAGTTGGCAAGGTAGTTTAAATATTAAATGTGATGGGGCAGTTTGTTTGAGTTTCAAATTTAAATTCAAAATCTAAAAGTTGCAGTATACCACCTCTCATTTGTCTTGGAGACTATTTCAAAAACACTTTGTTTAGTTCGAATTGATGTAGGGAAATGGAAGAAAGTAGAGCCAGGACATAAGAAAGAGGCTCCATAATGGACATTTCATTGTAGTATATGTTATGTGTCTTTTTCTCACTGTAAGAAGTAGTCTTGAAATAATATCTTGAACATTCTATGGTCTCTGCATTTTCTACTCATGATCTTCTTTGACAACAATTTTACATGGGGTATTTCAGATAATGAGTCTTTCATTGGAAGTTTGGACTAATATTTGTGTACTCTCCAGTTATCAATCTCAAATATCAAATGACCTCAAGTTTGGATAACTAATTATGGCATCTAATTACCTATTTTCTCATTCTTTTCCAAGTTCCAACAAATAAGTGTATTCAAATGTTCCACATTGCAATTAGTAGGTCGATTGTTGAGTTACTACTTCCAAAAAGTATCCATTTGAAGTAAATTTAGCCAACTTGCAAAACTATAATGATGAAATTTTCTAATGAAGAAAGGAAAATGTTTGCAGCACAATTGCACATGAAGCAAATGAAATCTTTGTGTACACAACTAGAATCTCCATTGTCGCCACACCACTGGTGATATAGACAGATGCTTCGTCAATTCCTTTGAGACACAAATTATTTGATAAGGGAAAGAATGTGTGTACCAAAGAGACCCTCAGTGAGGAACCAACATGGAAATCCAAAGTAGACGAAATCTACATCCTATCATATGGGTCATTAGTATAATATAATCTATGGAATCCATCTCCATGACTAGGGCCCCACACATAGAGAAATATAGAATAGTAGGTAAAAACCAAAAGGAAAATCTTATATCCTTATTAAGTACTTAATTGATAAGTTATCTTTATTTTGTAAGACATTTATTAAATTATTTAAATTTATATGTTTTTTTTTTCTTTCTTAATTATTTTACCTCTAATCGTATATTTTCAACAAGAAAGTGTGTTGGTATCTAAGTTTTATACTAATTTGAATTACTATAAAGTTTTTTTACAAATTTTAAACTCATCAATTAAAGCAATTATAGTTCACAATTTTTTTTTTAAACAATATGGCAGACACGATTTAAATACTTCACTATTTTAAATACCAATCAGGTTGAAGAGTTTGTAATTACCAAACAAGAGCTTTACATTCCTATCACCACATAGAACCTTGCCATACAACAATGTATTAACAATTTTTATTTTTATTTTGAATTTATGTCTTCTTTCTAAAGTCAAACTAACAAAAATAAATTGAGTATTATAGAATGACTTGGCATATTACAATTAAAAATCCATAAATATTTTACCCTCCTTTAATAGTTAAACTATTTTCCATACAACAATATATTAACAAAAAAAAAAATAATGTTCTTTTGAATTTATGTCTTCTTTCTTAAGTCAAATTAACAAAAATAAATTGAGTACTATATAATTTGGCATATTACAATTAAAATTCCATAAATATTTTATGCTCCTTTAATAGTTAAACTATTTTCCATACAACAATATATTAACAAAAAAAATTTAATGTTCTTTTGAATTTATGTCTTCTTTCTTAAGTCAAATTAACAAAAATAAATTGAGTATTTTAGAATGGCGTGGCATATTACAATTAAAATTCCATAAATATTTTACCCTCCTTTAATAGTTAAACTATTTTTCCAATTATCTTATTTATTGAAAAACCTTATCTAATATATTCTTATAACTAGATATAATGTAAATCTTATAATTAAGCATGTTGGGAGACTAAAAAATTTTATCTACGCATATTCTTATGACTATGTATATTGTAATAGGATCCTATAAAAAAGAGTTTAATTTCAAACAAAAAATTCAAAATAATATATTTGATAGCATATTCTTTGTTTGATTAATATCTAGGAAAACCGACTTCAAATAAGCAATAAATACATTATTTGATATAGGAAATATTCATCTTGGTTTTGTCCATTTTGTCATAAAAAAATTCTCTTGTTTTATTTACGCACCCAAAGGTCTTAAAATTTTTAGGAAATAGAAAACTTTTTCATTTTGGAATCCTATAACTTCAAGCTTGTATTGTTATTATTAAAAGTTAAGTTAGTTTTGGTAGCTTGTATTGCTATTATTAAAAGTTAAGTTAGTTTTGGTAGCTTGTATTGCTATTATTAAAAGTTAAGTTAGTTTTGATAGTAAATGAATAAATTTTTGTTTGCTTATTTAATTTGTCAAAAATATTACTTTGAAGTTTTGGAATCAAGGAGGCTATGTTCTTACTCACATGAAGTCAATTTTGATCGAAAAGAATTAATACAGGATTTGAACTAACAATTTCAAAAAAATGTTGCCAACTGAATAGAAAAATTCCTACAACCAACATAAGAATATGACGTGAATCAAATCTTATAGTGTCCGGCTGATTTTGAGAGTGATTTAGTAAATTTTCAATGGATTGTGAATAATTTACACATTTGTGCTGGGCTCGAGAATTCATCAATGACCTGCGTGTATTCAGGACTAGCTCTTGTATTTAAGATTATAGTAATCGTTATTATAGTAATCAACGAGTCTAATTGAAAATTTATTAGGAAACTAATATGAACTTATTTTTTTGAAAATTAAGTCTAACTTTATGGATTAAGTGTAATATCGTCATACACAAAGTAATTTATCTCAAACAACAACTTCAAACTTAGAAATTCGATAGCACTTCCCTGATTGATAGTTAATAAAATGATACGAATGCATCCAGAGTACATCTTTTCCTACCAAGAGTGTTTGCTGGACTTGCACATCATTAAATGTTTATATTTGATATTGAATCGAGTAGCCTTAATTTGGTACTCGGTTGAAGTTAGTTGAATCGACCCTGAAAATATTTTCTTTGTTCGGCTACATCGGCCTCACCAAAGTTATATTTTGTGATATGGTAATCCATTACAAGATCCTACATCCAAAACATCTTTTAATAACAGTATCAACTTGATTTGGTTATGCTCGGATTAATCCTCTACTTTTTGCCTTCAACATGTATCCTCGCCTAAAAAAGTAACATAAATTAAAAAGGAACAGAATCAAGTAAATTAGTATTTTATTTCTAATATATACTTTGATTTTAAAAGTTTTGAGATCATATTATGGTATTGGAGGGGATTTTAGTGGCATTGTGAGTAGCTTACATAGTCTGAATGCCTACATTTGATCCCAAATCATATCCACATCCCCCAACTCGAGAAAGAGAATCCGCAGTCGCAACCTTCAGATGGAGAAGACATCTCGCGATGAGGAGCCTCTTGATTATGTCCTTTATGGAGTTACATTGGATGTCGTTGCAGTGGGGGAAGGTGCGGACATTGGTATGCGAGAGGCTCAAAATGAAATAGAGAGACATATATTCCCTATTCAACAACACAATTCAACCCGCATTTTTTCAATTTGAAATCCCAAGTGCCAAAGCTTTTGAATTTTGAAATCCTATGGTGTGGAGGTAACATTGACTGAATTTAAGTTCATGTCTTATCCACCGCCTGTATCGCTTTAGGCGTCAGCTGTCAGAGGTGTCGGAAATCAGGAGATATGTGGAGTGGTCAGAATATTGAAAGTATTAACGGAATTGGCAACGGAGACAGATAGGGTCCTCTGGCCACATCATCGAGCTTGAGCAATCTGCAATTGAGATAAGCTTGACACCTGTAACTACCACGTTACTTCCAATGCAACACTCGTAAAGGAGTCTTAGATGTGCTAACTTTAAGACTAAGAACTCTCTAGATTTTAATTAGAAGATATTCCCCTTAAAGTAGCTATCAAAGAGAAAATTAACGAAGTAGTATTAGTAGGAGGTTCTACTCACATTCCAATGGTATAGGAGCTCCTCCAAATTTTCTTCCCTTGAAAGAAACTTTGAAACAACATAAACCCTGATGAAGTTTTTGGAAATGGTGCTGCAGTTTAGGCATAATAATGGAGGCATCTAGTTAGTCCTTCAAGACATTACACCTTTGAGTCTTGGAATCAGAGTCGAGTTGCAGGGGGTCTCATGTGTGAAGTTGTTCCCAGAAATTCTATCATTCTAACTCGAAGAGAGCATTGACACAGTACAAATTGTGATAATTAGGTAGAAGTGAATTTTGCGGTGTATGAAGGCGAGAGAAAAATGGTTGCAGACAACAATTTACTAGGTGAATTTCAATTGAGTATAATTCCAGAAGCCCATTGTTGAAGTTTTCTTTGAAGTGGACGCAGATGGAATTTTGATGGTGTCAGCTTGACGCTTTTGATGTGAATACACTTTCTGGAGCAAATCAGAGGGACCCAAGATCTGAGCACCATCCAATTCTAACAAGACAACAATTGCCACGAAGGTTTCAATTCTAAGGAAATCCATTTTCTAATTTATCCACCTTTCCTATGTAGAGAGGAAAGGTATGATTTCAAACAGAATGAACTGGAGAAGTTTGCAGAAGGAGGAAAAAAAAATGTTGAATATGATCTGGATGAGATCCAGTTTCTCTGTAATCTTTGTACAATTTGCGGTCGAGGAACTAGAGGCCTGTCCATCCTAGAGCTACCAAATATTCCAACACTGCAATTCCTTCGCATATTTTCCATCCCCATCCCATGTCCACATTAAAAGGTTTTGAGTTCAAATTATGGTTCCCCAACACACATGGTAACACCCATGTTCCATCAGACTATTCTTGAAGACCGTCGCATATAAATCACCACTAGTTACGACATCTCCAATAGATAGCTTCTTAGGATGAAAATTCCAGGCTGTGTCCTTGTCCAAAGCAGGCACAACTGCTCCTCGAGGAATATAGACATCACCAAACTTTATGACAATCGCTTTTAAAGGCCTCTGAATCCCATAAAAAATATTACTAAGTATTCCAAATCCTAGCTCTACAGACAAAGGCTTATGTGTTCGCAAGGCAAGATTATTCACCATTAATCCTACAGTCTCTTCGTAAACTTGAATGGTGGCGGAATCACCCTCCAGACGAATTATTTCACCGATAATATTGTCATGACCAAATTGAACAATTTGATACATAGTTTCCCTCCCATGCCATTTGCCATAAGAACAGGTCCTGACACTTTTCAAACGTATCCATACTCGCTCTCCTTCTTGGAGTCCTCGCTGGTTGTCATTTTATCTCCATATGTAGACGGCATGTTTTATGCTCCAAATTGCAGCATAAACCCCCAAATTAGGAGCATTAAATCTCAATTCAATGGCACAACTTCCAAGGAATCAAAACTTTTCCTCAAAGGGTCCTGCCGAGGATGGCGCAACTTCCAGGGAATCAGAAATTTATGAGGAAAGCGGTGTTGTATTCTTCCCTGTATGAGGCAAAGGGACTGATGAATGAATAACTGGGCATAGGGGCCGACGAATAAAGAACCAGGGTCAATGATTGAAGAACCGAGTAGGTTCACAACAACGTGAAAAAAATGGCCACATGGTTGAAAATACCATTGGATGGAGGAGGGAGAAATTTAAGTTTGTTGATTCATCAGACTGAACAATTTTTGCACATAGAGAGCCCACAGAGAGAACGCCTTCGACGTAATGAAACATAATGTAAATCTGTGTTACTAAGATTTCTCATCATTGTAAGTAGTGCTTAATAATTAATTCACCAAATATATAGAACAGTGTTTGCACACAGAGAAACCGCAGAGAGAACACCTTCGACGTAATCAAACATAATGTAAATTTAATTATATGACTGTCATAGTTAATGTAAATATGTGTTACTAAGATTTCTCATCATTGTAAGTAGTGTTTAATAATTAATTCACCAAATATATATCCATCCGTGTGAGAGTTAATTTTCATTTCATCCCGAGCAACCCTCGCATTACTTTGTAGAGATCTTTTACAGTTTTAGCGCTATCAGCGATCAATGGGCATCTATGTTAGCACTTTGAATCCTTACAATTCTCTCTAAACATTTCAATTTGTTGCTTTATTTTGTGTATAGAATTGATGGTGTGAATCCATGCACAATAGCCAAAGAAACCCCTCATTGATCCTTCTCAAGATGCGAGCCAAACCATCTACCCCTCATTGTCGCTTCTCAAGATGTGATAAAAAGGATGTTTTTGCTAGTTCTATGAGAGCTTCATTGTTGATTCGTAAGATGTGATAACGGGAGATTTTGGCTAGCTTCTTTGAAAGTGTTGTGACTCTATAGAGAATTGTAGATATTTTAGGTATTTAGAGGTTCTTTAAGGGCTAATGCCTTTAATATGATTCTTGAATCTTTTAAAATCTCCAGATTTCTTATTTCTAAGCTTATGATGATTTATTATTTGAACACCCTTCATCATGCCAAATTGTTAGGCCCCTATACTACTAGTGTAACCCCTTATTGTTATTAGTACAACCCACTTATTATATTGATGTACCCATGTAGTGCCCATATTGTTACTAATGTGCCCCATAGAAGCCCACTATTGTTATTATTGTTCCCTTACATTATTATTGTTATGTCGGCTCTGATTATGTTATGACCCCTTAGACTCCTATATATAGAAAGGAGGCCTTTTCATTTGTATCATCCAAGAATTGTTCATTTATGTAATGTAAAGGAGGTTTCCCCCTCGAAGAGGCTGAATTCTAAGGCGTTGATCTATCTTTTCTATCTTTTCTTGAGCTGGTTTCATAACATTTGGTATCAGAGCTTTGGATTCTAGGGTTTCGCTGCTCCAAACAGGTCATCGTGGAATTTTTGCTATAAATTTTTTTCTGTGATGTTTCAGAAGTCGCAAAAAAAACCCATTTGAGAAGAAATCGCGCTGAACCTCGGATCCGAATTTAAGAACTTTTTGCACGATATTTGCGGAGATATTATCTGAGGAAGTTGGTCTTTTTGCAGACTCCTAAATTACATTCAAAACAGGTGACCTGGGGAAAATCGTCATAACTTTCTCTCTGAGAATCGGATTGAAATTTCGTAAGAAGGTACAGATAGAGAACAGACTGTAGTTTCTTGTACATCTTTTTCAGAGCCAAAGGTCAAAAAATTCAAACGTGGAACTTAATACAAGTTCACTCTTCTGGAAAGGTCTATAATCAGGTCATCTTGGGAGATTGTGCATAACTCATTTTTGGAGAATCCAATTTGGATCAGACTAGTGGCATTGGAAAGAGGACACAAAGGGCTACTACAGGTAGCAATTTCAGAACCTAAATATCCACAAGTACAGAGTTACAGTCGTTTCAAGTTCGAGGTCCTAAAATCAAGAAAAAGCAAGATGAGGAAGTTTGATGGCAAGGATCCGGTAAATTGGATACTTCAGATGGAGCAATATTTTGATCTACATGGTGTACCACTATTACAAAAGGTATGTATTGCATCTTCATATTTAGAACCGGATCAATTTTTATGGTATAAAGGGCTTTGTTCTCATAAAAAACTTGTTACGTGGTCAATTCTCACGGAGGAAATGATAACAAATTATGATGATACAAAGAGCAACACCTTCTTTAGAGCAACACCAAAACAATTGGAAAGAGTAAAAGGGCTTTATGACATATTTGAAAGTAAAATTATGGCAACAAGGAAGTCTACCCCTCCCAACTATAAAGATGGACGTGTTGTTCCTCCTAGCCTTCCACAACCTACAAGGGTTACACCACAACAATTGGAAGAAAAAAGAGAAAAAGGGCTTTGTTACAATTGTGATAGCAAATGCACTAAAGGTCATAAGTGTGCTGAGAATAAATTATTTTACATAGAGTATGAAGAGGAGGAAGAAAAGGATCAAGAAACATCAAAAGAAGACGATATATGCCCAGACCCGACCCCAGAGAAAGAAGAAATGAATCAGAACATATCTTGTAAACTATTGACAAGAATGACCACTCCTCAAACTCTCAAGATAGAAGGAAATATCAAGAAGAAAAAGGTGCAAGAAGTGAAAGATCACATCAAGAAAGAAGAAATGAATCCAACCATATCTTGTAATTCATTGGTTGGAATTACCACTCCTCAAACTAGCAAGACAGAAGGACATATCAAGAAGAAAAATGTTCAAGAAGTGAAAGATCACATCGAGCGTCAAGAAATGAATCCGACCAAATCTTGTAAAGGATTGGAAGAAATTACCACTCCTCAAACTCTAAATATAGAAGGACATATCAAGAAGAAAAAGGTTCAAGCAGTGAAAGATCACATCGAGCATCAACAACAAGTTTTCCAACTTTTAAAGGATAGCGCCACTTCGATGCAAAATCAAATGAAACAACAAGTAGATCAACATCATAGTGAAAAATGTTTTGATGTAGGCGATTGGGTATTTTTACTGCTACATATAAAGCAAGCTATTTATGAGAAGGAAAGGTTGGCAATACTACATGCACTTAAAAAATGGCGACCTTACCGAATGGGAAGACTCTTCAAGGATGAGGATGTGGAAGCATTGATTTGTGCTATTTCTATTATCCAACCAGATTGGATAAACGAAGCAAGGGATGAATGGAAGAAGGACAAAGAAGTATGTCCACTTATTCAAAAGTTTCAAAAGATCCCAATTCAAACAATATTGCCAGATATTGAAAAGGAAGGAAAAATCATATTGGAACCTGGAGCAGTCACAGAAACAAGAACCCGACAGCTACGAAATCGATCAATTTCAAAGTATCTCATCAAGTGGAAGAACTTACCTGCTGAAGATTCCACATGGGAGGACAAGAATTTTATACATAAGCATCAAGAACTACTCAAGCGTTGAGGACAACGCTTTTTGAAGGAGAGGGGCATGTTAGGCCCCTATAGTACTAGTGTAACCCCTTATTGTTATTAGTACAACCCACTTATTATATTGATGTACCCATGTAGTGCCCATATTGTTACTAATGTGCCCCATAGAAGCCCACTATTGTTATTATTGTTCCCTTACATTATTATTGTTATGTCGGCTCTGATTATGTTATGACCCCTTAGACTCCTATATATAGAAAGGGGCCTTTTCATTTGTATCATCCAAGAATTGTTCATTTATGTAATGTAAAGGAGGTTTCCCCCTCGAAGAGGCTGAATTCTAAGGCGTTGATCTATCTTTTCTATCTTTTCTTGAGCTGGTTTCATAACACAAATACATCCCCATGCTTCAACGTCCAAGTAACATGGCCATTCACCTAAGTGTAGGTCGGTCTCAACATATTTTCAAGTCAGCTCAACCACTTTAATATGTCAACCATCCACTTTTTTCAAGTCAGAATTCACGGGTCGCATGCCTTGGCAAGCCTATAAACTCGTCCTTGTTGCACTTTCTCCTTCTATAGGTCACATGGGTCACCTGTGTCACCCTCCGTCGTCGCACGTCCAAACTGGGTGCTCGTCGGTCTCGCCCACCACTATGGGTGCACACCCACTCATTGCCTTTAACCAACGGCTGACTCTCCGCATCACAAAATTGTCTGAGTCAAGTAGTACGGGTGCCCATTGCATGTGGGCATGCCCAACTTAACTTGGTCGTGTTTAACCAAAGGCATCCCACTCTCGCGTATAACCGAGTTCAGGCGCCCGTCGCACATGTGGGCACACCCAACTCATCTCGTGGGCCTAACATCCTCCACCACTCTAAAAATGTTGTCGTCCTCGACAACACCATCCCAACAACATCCATTGCCAAGACATATCCATAAGTATGGGCACCCAGATATCTCCACCTATGACCTGATCCATGCTACCAATCTGCCAAACTCTACAAGAAAACCATGTGTTGGATCCCCCTATTATGGTGACTAGTTGGGTAGCTAATCCAACAGTAAAATCATCTCCAAAAGAACACATTCTCCCTACATCATCATGACCAATATCCGCATCCTACTATCAATCTGTTCCGTCTCACCCCAAGTGTTTGCTCATAAGTATAGAGGACTCACTGCCATGAGCAGCAAACAATGAACCTCATCCCCATGTCAAACTAAGAAGAGAGGGAGGAAGTGGAGGCCAAAGGCTCTCCCTCTTCCTCAGCTAATAGCTCAATCCCCCTGTCTGGATCTTCCTCCTCCAATCTCTGCATGTATGCTTCCCGAACTTCCTCCTGAGTCTTGTGTCTAGCATCTCCATTTCCTTCCACTACCTCTAGCCTGCTTGTCAAGTCCAGGATACTATTAGACAATGCTCTAGTAACCTATGGCTACTCCATAAGTTTTGCCTATGCAGAAGGCAACCTCTTATAGAGTTATTCATCCCACTTGATGCCTTCCACATTCATCATTGTAAACTTACACCCAACTGTCATAGTTGCCACGATTGATACCCCTATAGTATCATCATCCCATCCATCGTAAATGTACAACTTCTTTATATGTGGTACCATCATAGCCTCATACTGCTTCATAAATTCCATACCCAATACTGCTTCATAATCATCTAGTCGCATAATTGTGGAGTCTATCTTCCAAGACCACTCACTAATGTTCACATCCACATTCTCTGCCATACCAATAACTGAATCTGGGGGAGAATTCACCGCTTTCAATCGAGCTTGACTTGGTGTAAACTTCAACCCAATTTTCCTTACAGCATCCTCTCTAATGAAGTTATGAATCACACTATTATCCACCATCGTGAGTACAATTCCTTGCCTAATCTTCATATTCACATACTCCAATTTGTTCCTCTCAAGATCCCATCATGGGATAGCTTGTGTAGCTACTGCAGCTCCCAAAATCTGCATCACCCCAAAGGATGGTTCTTCTTTCTTCTTCTTCACATTGGCTTGTGCTATTGCAGCCACCATCAGTCTTGAAGGACAATTCTTCACCATGTGGTTCTCTCCGCACAACCAACATTTCAAAGGTTTCTTTATCTTTGATTTTTCATTTGATTTTGAATGCTCCTCCTTTGTAGACTTGTCCTTTGGTTTATCAGACTCCTTCATTCTCTCTTCGGTCCCTTCATTATAATGTTCTACCAAGTGATCAACTGCAGCAAATGCTTCTTCTAGTGTCTTGATCTTCTACATCTTCACCTAGTTTCATGCCCAAGATTTCAATCATATGATGAAATTGAACACCTTGTCCTTTTCTGCCATATCAGGTAGCTCCAAGATCACACTCGAAAATTCTCGTTGATATGCTTGTAGACTCCCTGTTTTCTTAATGTACTTAATCTTCGTCCTTGCATCCCAAGTCTCATCTTGTGGGCTAAAATGAGTCTGCAAATCCTTCTTCATATCATCCCAAGTAGAGATGTCATCAGCATCACCATTGGAAATCTAATCCAACTTCCGTCTCCACCACATCTTAGCATCCTTAGTGAGGAATTGAGCAACTACTTTGACCTTCGCCTCATCATCAGGTATGCCCAAGTGCTCAAATTATTGCTCCATATCCCAAAAAAATTTTCCAAGTTCTTTGGCACTCCTCATCCCATCATAAGAATTAGGTTCCTTGACTTTCACATGAGTAGCTCCTCCAATTGGTCCCTACCCAACTGCTTTCTTCAAAAAAACTATCTCATTCCGAGCATCGTCAAGAGCTTTCTGCAACTTCAAGATTTCCTCCAAACCCTGGTCCCTTGTAGCACCAATGTTCTTGAATTCCTTCTCTATTTGTGTATACAACCATTTCGTATACTCATATCGAAATTTGAGTTTCTCATGCTCCTATTTCATCTTCGTGAACTCATCTCAAATTTCAGCATTCTCAGTCTCCAATGAAGCCACCTTCGAAGAAAACTCCTCCATCTTGTCCAATAATTTGTCCATGAAAATTGTCCCAACATCCCTGCTAGATTCACCTGTCACTTGAGGTTCTTCCACCTGGCCAGCCATCATTTTTTCTTGTGATTTTGTCAAGACCATACACTTCTTTGTTCAACTTTGACCCTGTAACTTGTCCCTTTTGAACTTCTTCAATAAAACTCAACTCACCCTGAATCGAACTCTAATACCATCTGTCATGCCCCTATCCCAGTGGTAGTCTTTCAACCACACATAGGCGGGTGCGACACTTCTACACTCTCTCTTTTCACTAATACTTGAATCTATGGACTACACCTAACTCTTCAACACTTAGTTAATTTTCCAAATTCTTCAAGTGTTATATCGCATCAGAAATAGAAGATTCATTCATACTTCATCATTTCATAATTACATATGCACAATGGATAAAATACACAACATTCAATGGGGGGGGGGGGGGGGCAACTCCCAATACTGAAGTCTACCCAAATAATATACAAGTTCAATTTACAATATGTTTACAACAATCATGTTGTCAACACGATCAACACACTTCAATTTACAAGTGTATGAAGTTTACCAAATATGTTGTGCACAATTCACCCAACTTCGATCTACCCGGCATCTTCGTGCCTTTGCCTACCGTAACAATTCACCTGCACCCTACACTTCCCTACACTACTACACGCTCTTTCGGCACTTCCCCATGCCCAACTTTCCAATTATGTTCCTTGTCTGCATGATGCAACTCTGATGCGCCCTTGGATCGGGTCGCCCTGTCGCGCCCTTGGGTTGTGTCGCCCTATCGGGTCAGGTTTCCCTGCCGCGCCCTCAAGTCAGGTTGCCCTGTCACGCCCTTGGGTTGGGTTGCCCTGTTGTGCCCTTAGGCCGAGTCGCCCTTCCGCGCACTTCAACTCTATTTAGCTTGGGTCTACAACTCCATTCAGCTCGCCAGTCTGCAACTTCGTTCACCCATCGGTCCATCCACCCAAAGAAACCCCAAATACTATATTGCGCCAAACTTCGACCCTTGCACTTGCTCGACCGCATGTTACCTTTGTTGTTCGGCTTTGTCTTGTTCATCTTGATTGTTTATTCTTTGATGATCAAATGATTCCCTTGAATGCCCTCCATCATGCCAAATATATACCCATGCTTCAACGTCCAAGTGACATGACCATTCACCTAAGTGTAGGTCGGCCTCACCATATTTTCAAGTCCGCCCAGTCATTTCAATACATCAGTTGGTCCACTTTTGTCAAGTTAGCCTCCACCTGTCGCATGCCTTGGACAACCTATAAACTTTCCCTCGTCACATTTAGCCAAATCATCAAACTTTCTCCTTCCTTGGTTCACACAGGCCGCCCGTGTCACCCTCCGTCATCACACGTCCTCACCAGGCACTTTTCGGTCTCACCCGCCACTATGGGTGTGTGCCTGCTCATCTCCTCTAACTAATGCGCTCACTCTGTTATCTCAAAATCAGACCCTAATAGGCTGCTGGTCAGGTTGACACTAAGTAACTATTTCAAACCTACTTTAGGCTGAGGCCTAGCCTCCTCAACCTGAGAGGGCTCTCTCTTGATGGATTAATGATTTGATTAGAGATAAGATGGCTAACTCTTATAGAACAACTGTGAAAAATATGAATGCTGGAAACACATAAAACAACTATCCATTGGGCTTTTGGAGTCAACAACACCTCAATATAACAGTGAATTTAACCTTACAAGGAAATCAGGGCATTCAGCATTTAGACATTCAGAACATCAACTCATATGGGACCACACAGTTTATAAATGTATACAGGAAATCAGAGCACATTCAGTGAATTCTGAGTGATTATACATCTATACCACTGTAAGAACTAAGAAAAGAACAACATCACATATTCTGAACATAAGAAATCCTTCATGAATCCTGAGAAGCAAAGTTAAAATTATATTACTGAAAAATGAGTCTTACATAAGCCAAATACAAGCTTTGTTATAAAGTTTTCCAACCCTGATTACATTTCTGTTTCAACTATATATAGAGCTCTTATTCTAACTGATCGAGATTCCTCCTCCAGCATGAGGGGAATTCGAAAACTACTTCTAATGACACCTATTAACCTTTTAACTAACTAATAAATACAACAAAGTGTTGACTGGAGTTTTTTTAGAGATCTAAATCAACTATGACTCTAACTCCATATTACATGCATGATGGCTTTAATTAAGATGATTCCTCGTTCTTTGACATCTGGTTCCCTTCTAGTTTAGTTGTGATGGTCTTCAAGGCTCCATAGTTGTCTTCAATGACACATGTTTTCCAATGCCCTGAAAGATAGGAAACTACCCCTGTTTACTGGTCTTTAGTTTTCCCAAAATATTCGAATGCAAATAGGCATGTCCTTTATCCTTTAATTACCCAAAACGGAGCAGACTGCCACGTCCTTGATGCGTTGTAAGCTTTTTCCCATGTACATGTGTGCAGGCAAAAGTTTCTTGTAAACTGTTTGATATATCCTGAACTGTGGTAAATGTGCTCACTTTATGGCAAAAATTTAAAGTTGGATTTGAACATATATTTTCTCCACCTGTCTTGACCTGGTTGACTGTTGATAGCTTCAGATGATGCCTTGTATGCCTTTTAGACGTTTCCCTTTCAAAATTCCCGCTTATAATTCAAAACTGCTTGATTTACGTTGAAATCAACACTTTCAGCAGTTTCGTAGCGCGCTACGAAACTGCTGAGTTATTCAAAACAGCTTGTTTTTAACCTGAGACCTTTATTAGCCAAGTGCTTGATTTCCAAAAACTTCTTTAGACTTTCCACAGGTCGAATAGGAATTTATATTTCTTCAGAAAGATAAGATCAAGCAAACTTGTCAAAATTTTTGAAGCAAAATCTTACTTGAAATGAAAACTCATTTAGCAGGTCCTTTAAGCTGGCTTAGCTGTGCCTTCAGGTCTTCAATTTGTTTCTTCATAGCCTTATTCCCAGCTCTCAGTTGCATATTGATTCTTCTGATGTATTTGGCTTCTTTGATCGCTGGTACTGTCCAGGTGTGAAATTGTGAATGGCCATCAACCACTGAATTCAACTGGGCTTCTACAGTTTCATTCCCTTTCCATAAAGCTTTATAATACTTTGCGTGTATGACTGCATGTCTTCTAGCAGCTTTCTTCAACTTGGCGATCTCATGCTTGGCTGATTTTAATTGGCTCTTTATGGCTGCTATATTATCTCCTTGAGATGTGATGACTGTTTTGCCTGCGTTTTTCTGTGTCTCTTCCCCTGTTTCCTCTGTTCTTGGCAGTACTTCCTGTACTTGCTGGAATCTCCTTGTCATAGGTCTTCTAGGTTTAAAAACGAACTCTTCAGCTGGCTCATCAAATTTAAGCCTTTTTGAGGCCTTGGATTTCTTGGTGCTTTCTGGTTCTGATTGTATTAACTCGATTTGAACTGGTAGAGACTGCTCAAATTCAATAGCCTGTAATAAGTCATTTAAACTTGCCTTGGACACTGGACTTTCTTCGACTGCTATAGCTTTACCTTTTTCCTTATTCACCTGGCTTCTTTTTCTTATCCTTGAGACTACTTCAGATGTGCTTGTTTCAGGTACAGTCTTTTTACCATGAGCTTTTTCCTTAGTTGATTGCTGAGGTTGATCTTGGATGACGAGTGGCTTCACTTGTTTTCTTACTTGTGACTTTGGAACTCTTTTAGCTCTTACTTCTGTTTGGAGCTCAGCTATTGTAGAATCTCTAGCAGGTTGAGGAGTGAGGCCAGTCTGGCTTTTGAAGCCAGCCATAAAAATAAATGAATTCCAATCTCTGTCTACCTTTTGGAGCCCATCTAAAACCAGTAGTTTGATCAAACCATGATGAAACAAAGAGGTTTCACAATCCTCTTTCCTCGGCTATACCTTATCACACATCTTACTCAAACTACGGAACAGATAAAAAGGTAAGTCTATGGAGACCTTCCCGGTGAAATGCAAAAGGAGCTTAAAATGGTAAGAGTAAACCTTGTTATACCTTCCTTCACAAGTCAGATATTTCTGTATGCAGGTGAGTAAGTGAGCATAATATTCTTTGACATAATTCTTGGGCACTGCCTTACTTAAATCTTCATTTACAAACTCATCCTTCAAAAACTCCTTACAAGGATTCATGTCAAATTTGAAGTTTTTAAACCATTCCTCTTGTCCTCGTGGGATCTCTGTCACAGTAGATATCACTTCTGGCGAAACCTGCAATTCTAACATGGCTACCTTTGAATTCAAGCCTGTGAAGTTAAGTGCAAATTCTTTGGTTACCTGTGCGTGTCCTCCTTGTAACTTTTTGCAAAACTTCCAGCACCCGACCTTTTTAAATGCTTTCTTCACCTCTTCATTTCTCAGCGTTATATCCAGGCCTTCAGGCTCAGTCCTTAGAGGTTTGCCGGATCTGTGCTCCTTTCTCTCCATTGATTCTTCCAAATCCTCGCAAACAATAACTACCAGCTCCGGTTGGAATTGTGTTTCAGCTTCTATTTGAATTCAGCCTCACTTGATTATCAGCCTCGCTTGAATTTTAAATTTTTCCGTTTAAAATCTTTCAAGATGTAACCTTGCAGATTTTTCATTCATGCAAGACTTACGGCCATCATTAAGATTTATGCACGGTTGTCTTTCTTGGGAATGATAATTCATGCGTATAAATAGATCTAGTGGTGGTGATAGTGGCAATGAGTGGTGAAATGTGATAAGAGGGGTACATGAGCTGACATGAGAGGACACGACCTATGACTCACCTAACGGATTTGATATTTCGGGAAAGATTCGCTGCGAAAAGTACAAATCCATGATTTCGCAGCGCAGTCAGTTTTAAATTTGAATGATGCGCTGCGAAACTGCCTAATCATGATTGCGCTGCGAGACTGCCTAATCATGATTGCGCTGCGAAACAGCCTAATCATGATTTCGCTGCGAAATTACAAAAAGACACGGTGGCTGATATAAGATAACAGGTGGCTATAAAACAATGGTAGATGGAGGAGAACCAATGGGAGTTGAGAACAACTTGACTCAAAAACTCTTGAAAACTCCAGATTCTAAAGGAAAAAATTAAAACAAAATTAAACTAGCACTGACCTTTGTCATCGGGCTAGGATAAAAAATTACATGTATCAATTTTAGTTCTAAGTGATAACACACTCTTTGCATCTCACAATCGCCCGAGTTAAGTAGTACCAGTGCCCATCGCACATGGGAACGCTCGAGTTAAATCGGTTGCATTTAACCGAGGTCATCCCACCGTTGCATATAACCGAGTTCGAGCGCCCGTCACACATATGGGTGCACTCGACTCATCTCGTGGGCCTGGCAATTCTAGTCACATTCAAGGTGTATTAGACATATCGTTTCAACCAACTAAACTAAAAACTATATACACATAATTCATGTATACAAATAAGTAGTGGCATGCCACCAAGTGGCTCATGTTATATATATCATTTTACAAAATCTCCAAATATTCTTATATATTTATCTATTTATATTATAATAAATTATTATATACAATGTTATTATATATACATATATATACATATACATATACACACACACACACACACACACACACACACACACACACACACACACACATATATATATATATATATATCCATTTATATGTAATTTATAATGTATTGTTAGGTTAACACAAATTTGGTACATTTATACCAAAAAATTGAAGATTCTATTTCATAAGATGATATTTAATAATGAATGGTTAGTTATATGAAACTTACCTTATGAGATTCCTTGAGCACGTTGGATTGATGAGGCGGGAGCGAAGGAGCAGAACTGGTAAGAACTAGGGTTTCAAGAATATTCAAGAGTTGAACGCCATGGAGGGGCGCAAAGGGGGGAGCTCCACTCCCTCCTACAGACAAGTAGTAGCTAGTCGAGGTAAGAAACCATTGGAGACGGCTAAAAGTCTTTCAGGGGAAGGGAAAACGAACATTGATGAGGCACAAGACCTGACCAATTCAAGGGAGGACAACAGTTTAAAAGGCAATGAGGAAGAGGACAAAAAACAAGAAGCAAAAATCAAAACGCAAAAGGGTCCATGTAAGCCTAAGGCTGAGGTCACACCCAGAGTAGTTTTAAATGATCCTACGCTACAGGCGCACAGGGATCACATGCGGACCTATGCTATTATTTGTAAATTCATGGGATTATGGCCCACTGAGAAGGCGCTACAGGCATGGATTAAATGCCACTGGAAACCTAAAGGTGGCATAAACCTACATCTTGGATCAAAAGGTTTATTCACAGTAGTCTTCACAAATATAGAGGACAAATACAGGGTGTTTGAAGGAGGGCCCTACTTCTATGCAGCTGCAGGCCTTTATATGCGGCCTTGGATGATGAATTTCGTACCGGAACGCGAGTCTTTCACTTCGGTCCCGGTCTGGGTAATACTTTATTCCCTACCTCTAGATTACTGGCAAACTGAATCTTTATCTACAATAGGAAATAAACTAGGGTGTTTTGTCAAAGCTTCTGAGGCTACCAGAAGGGGAAAATACACTTCCTTTGCCCGAATATGTGTGGAGATGGATCTCTCTGGAGCTCTACCAGACAAGGTCATCCTGGAAGTTTTTGATGAAGGATGGGTGCAAACCGTGGATTATGAACATATTCCTTTCAGATTTTGAAGGTGCCATGAACATTGACACCTATTTACAGATTGCCCTCTTAGTAAAATAAAGACCAAAAGTAAATCTACCACAGTGAAAGATACTGAAAGCTTTCACAAAATGTGGTATAGAGGAAAGGGGGTAGAAGGGGGCCCAAGAAAAATCAAACATAGGGGAAACAGGCCAGTCAGAACAGGTTCCAAGTATTAGAAGAAGACGAAGATGCAACAAATGTAGATCACGAAATGGAGGAAAGCCAAGGAGAAAAATAGTGTGAAAACACAAGATACTTATAAACAGACAGGGACTATGCTGAACAACGAGGAACTAGAAAGGGATCAAGAAATGACCCTGAGTGAGATGGAAATGGAGGATCATGAACTACAGGATATTCTTGACAGAGAACACCTAGATCTGGAAAGCTTCTTGAAACAGGGGACCACGGGAGGGGTTGACTCATTACCTCAAGAAGATTTTAATAGAGTGCAACAGTTGTTCCTATGGAGAACCCAGACTAACGAGTTGCAAGGACAAAGACACACAGAAAGGCAGGGAAATGAAGGGGTGAAAATTATGAAGACCACACCAGGACTAGCTCCCAGGAATCCAAGAAGGAAAAGGGGCAGGAAAAAACTAAATGAGTTATTGATGGAATGTGGAAAACTAATGATAGATTCAGGTAAGATGAAATATCTAACTAGCTACTCCTTTACAAATCTTTCATAATGAAGCTAACATCTTGGAATATTAGAGGTCTAGGAAGTAAAAGGAAACAAAGGTTACTCAATAATAGAATGAAACAAGAAGCTCCGGACATGATCTTTATCCAGGAAACTAAATGTTCCATTCAAAAATTAAAGGAGATACACAACAGATGGCTCAATAAATATGAGTTTCTAGAAGTCAAAGAAGACAAAACAGCAGGAGGTATCCTTACTCTTTGGAACCCCCAAAATATTGGCATAATAGATGCTGAGGCATCTAGGAATTATTTATCAGTGGTTATTTAGCCTGTTGGAGACAGGGAGATGTATTTAATTACAAATGTTTATGGGCCGCAAAGACCTGATGATAAACTCATGCTTTTAGATTCTCTTGGGGAACTAAGAGATAAACACGCAGAAATACCATGGCTTTAACATGATCAAATCCCTTACGGAGAAAAAAGGTGGGACCAGAACTTTAGGCAAAGACTCTATAGAATTTCAGAATTTTCTTGACAACATGAAGCTAGTGGACACATATATGAGTAATGGCCTCTTTACATGGAACAATAAGAGAGGTGGAGAGTCTCAAGTAGCCTCAAAGCTAGACAAATTCCTTATCTCAGAGCACCTCAGGCTCATAGGCATGGATATGACAATAAGAATTCTCCCCTTCAGTGGCTCAGACCATTGGCTTGTCCAACTTGAGGTTCAGGTCATTGGCACCCCAAGAACAGACCTTTTAGATTTGAGAATATCTGGCTCACCCACCCAGATTTTATCAGCAACATTGCTAAATGGTGAATAGAGGATCTACATATCTAGGGTACAAGAATGTTTCTTCTACACAAACGACTAAAACATATCAAGCTCAGACTCAAAGATTGGAACAAGAATGAGTTTGGCAATATTTTTGAAGTGAAAAAAGTTGTTGAAGGTAAAATGCAGGAACTTAATCAAGCCCTTATCACGGATGGCTTTGATAGGGCAAGGAACGATCAAGCCACCAAGCTTCATCAGGATTGGGAGAATCTATGTAAACAAGAGGAGATATTTTGGAGACAAAAATCAAGGGTTCAATGGCTAAAAGAGGGGGAGAGAAACACAAGGTTTTTCCACAGATCCACTATGGAGAACATGTCGCATAATAGGATCTCAACGATCAAGGACTCTGAAGGTCAATTACTTAATACCCATAAAGACATAAAAGCTGTGTTGGTTCAGCACTTTCGAAGTATCGCAGAGGAGACCATCTTAGATAGAGATCATTTTATCAGGGACTTCACGAAGCACATTCCTAAGTTAGTAACAAGGGAAGATAATTACAATCTCAATAGGCTGGTGAATGAAGATGAGGTTAGTGAGGTTATCAAAGAAATGTAGAATGGAAAAGCTCTTGGCCCTAATGGTTTCAATGTCGATTTTTTTAAAGCTTGTTGGAACATTGTCAAGCAAGATATTCTAGATGTTGTGGAGGACTCTAGAATGAGTAGAACCATTCTGAAGGTGCTCAATACATCTTTCATCTCTCTGATCCCCAAACAGGACAATGCTCTGACTCCAGACAGATTCAGACCCATAGCTTTGTGCAATGTGGTGTACAAGATAATATCCAAAGTAATTTCCAATAGACTCAAACCCCTTCTCCCCACTCTAATTTCTGTGGAGCAAACAAGTTATGTGGAGGGTAGACAAATTCTAAATAACATCATCCAAGTGCATGACGTGGTGCATTCATTGTTAATTAATAAGAAGGCGGGAATGATTATGCAACTGGACATAGCTAAGGCTTATGATAAGTTGAATTGGAACTACATCAGGAAGGTCCTTCTAGCCTTTGGATTTGACCACAACTGGGTCAGGTGGGTCATGGCCCTGGTGACTTCTTCTAGTTTTTCAATTCTGGTTAATGGTTCTCCATCTAAAACTTTTAAACCTTCATGAGGCCTCAGGTAGGGAGATCCTCTCTCCCCCTTTCTCTTTATCCTCATGATGGAAGGACTTGGTCAATATATCAAGCATGCTAAAGAAGTGGGTACTATCCAGGGGCTCAGACTCTTTGAGATTGGCAAGCTTTGACCCATCAGCAATTTGTAGATGACACTATGCTTCAAGGCATCCCCACGGTCAAAGAGGCACTCGCATATAAACAAATCCTAAGTGACTTTTCCATGGTAGCTGGTACAGAGGTAAGCCTCTCCAAATCTAAGATTTTCTTCTTTAATACTAATATTGCTATTCAGTGGAATATCTCCAGAATTCTGGGCTTTCAGAGATATGTGCTACCTTCCAAATACTTGGGAGTTCCACTTACTGACAAACCTTTGCACAAGAGTATCTAGGAGCTAGTGATTAACAAGATGTAGGACAAGACCGGGAAATGGACCATTAGATCTTTTAACTTGGCAGGCCGACTGGTGCTTACAAAAGTTGTTCTTCAATCAATCCCCACCTTCATGCTTTTAGCCCTTCTAGTTCCAAAAGGAGTCTTGCATCAATTTAGAATCATTCAAAGAGACTTTCTTTGGGGTAAGGGGGAGGCGAAAAAGAAATGGGCCTTGGTAGCCTAGCATACTATTTGCAGACCTAAAAACCACGAAGGTCTTGGTCTAGATGACCTGGAAGTGCTAAACAAAGTTTTAGGGGCTAAACTATGGTGGAGATGGGTAAAAGATCCAGAGGCACAGTGGGCTCGTATTTGGAAGGATAAATACGCTAGTAATTGGCAAAAAAGTAACCTTATAAGGATGTCTGGCATCATAAAAGGCTCCTACATCTGGAATAAAGCGTGGGAGAATAGAAGCATAGTTCAAAAGAATAGTTTCTGGGAAATCAGAGTGGGAGATCTAGCTTTGTTTTGGGAGGATAAATGGCAACAAGAACCTATACTGCTAAGAGAGGACTTTGTGGAACTTAAGAATGATACTGACACCAAAGGACTACTTAGGGTAAAAGAGTTTTGGGATCAGACCAGCAGTGAAGGAAAATGGTGTACTAGGAAGATTATGGAGTTCAGGGATGACAGCCCCTTGAAAGTAAAAGTTGATGCACTTCTAGCAATGTTGGACCAAAGGAAAATTCTGGTTTCAGAGGGTCATGACCAACTTAGATGGGGAAATAATAATGAAGGCACCTTTAATCTTAAGGAGGCAAAGCGCTTAGTCCTAGAGCTTGATTCTAATGAACTAGATAGGGTTTGGCAAAACCTATGGAGACATCAAGGATGGATGAAAACCAAACTTTTCATGTGGCTGGTTCATCATAAGAAAATTCTTACTTGGGAGAACATTAGGAAGAGGGGTGTTCTGGGACCTTCTAGATGCCAGCTTTGTGAGTCTCAAGAGGAAACGATGGAGCACCTACTCAACACCTGCATATTCACCTCCAACTTGTGGGATGATTTTTCCTTCATTTTTAGAATGACAGACAGGGACAGAGGGAGCATCATGAATACCCTTAATAACTGGAGAGGAAACTTTTCTGATTATGAAATAATCAACAAAGCTTGGGCTTTAACTCCAAGCTTCATAATATGGAATGTATGGAAGGAAAGGAACAACAGAATCTTCAAACATAAAAAAAGTTCCTACTAGAGCATCATGACTCAGATCTTAAGTCAGATCAAGGAGACGGTGGGAACTTTATTGCAGACTCACCCAAATAATCCCCCTTCAGATGCTGAGTTACAGATACTTCTTCAGTTGGGTATGCAGGGGCTTATAACACAGGGCATGGATGGGAAGATAAAGAAACTGGCCACTGAAAAAGACTTTTGGCATCCTCCCCCTCGAGGTTTTATGAAATTCAACATAGATGGAGCCTCAAAAGGCAATCGAGGTACTGCTGGTTATGGTGGGGTGTTAAGGGATGAAAATGGATGCATCCATTTTATTTTTCATTTCCATCTGGGAAAGGCCACAAATAATATGGGGAAGCTAATAGCACTAGAACAAAGTTTAGATATCCTTAAGTAGGACGATCTTTAGAACATCATCATTGAAGCTGACTCTGAGCTAATCATCAATTCAATCAAGAGAATTTGTTGTGGTTCGGTGCCGAAAAAGGTCTCAAGACACTGGAGGCTGCTTCAGGTCTTCCAAAGGATACAGTTCCACCTTTTGCACTTGAGAACAGTAAGCTTCGCTCATGTGCGAAGGATGGCCAATAAATTGGCAGACATTCTGGCTAATAAAGGGGCTCTCTGCACCGAAAGCAGTGTCAAGTTCAGATGGCAAGAGATGCCACAGGGCAGTTTGAGGGAGAATTGTCTCAATCAGGCGGATGAGGACCGATCGCTCTATCGAAACAAAGTAGGTCATCAGCCGCAAAGACTGGGTCTAGGTGATATGGATCCTATATGAAGTGGAGTTTTAGTGGTGTTTTAGCAATAGGTATGCAGGTCTCTGACAACTTTCTCAGCCCAGGAAAGTGCGATCACAGGGGTCTTAGATGGAAGTTGCTTGGCAGCCAGCGATTCTCGGATGCTCGAACGGCGAATATCAAGGGTGGTGAGACAAGTTCCTTCTTCTTGGGGATCAAGAAAATGAGGTGCAGAGGTGAAGTGAAAGAACAAAGTCTCGGCTTTCTTAGCTGACATGAAGCCCTCCAAATTACTACCTGTGGTGTCAATATCGGTTGAGGGGTGGTTTATGGTATATCGCGCACCCTTAAAGCCGGGAGCGGTTTTTCTGTGGTGAGAGCGATTCCACTCACCACTCTACACGTGGCCAAGGCAGGTGAGATAATACCACCCTCATCGAGCAGTAATTCTCTGAGCTTTTTAATCATGCGATATGATCCTCCACCATTGGATCGGGCAAGGATAATCGACAGCTATGTTTCGGCGTGCTTGTTGGTGGGTTTGGGCGAGACATTACTACCCGTGGGGTCAATACCAATTGTGGGGTGGTTTACGGTATATCACGGGCCCATAAAGTCGGGAGTGGTTTTTTTGAGTTATGAGCGATTCCACTCACCACTCTACACGTGGCCAAGGTTGGAGAGAGAATACTGCCGGATCTGAGCTTTTTGTCATAGTGATATGATCCTCCATCGTTGGATCGGGCGAGGATTTTCAACGGCTTTGATTCAGCGTGCATGTTGGTGGGTCCGGGCGGGCCACTCATATTTTGCTTTTATTCTCTCTATTATATGGGTCTCTGATTACTTCAACCTTTGGGTTTGGGAGTAAAACCTTAGGCTAAATGGTTCAACCTATGATTGTTTGTATTATATGTATTTTCCTCCTTTTGGTTAATTGAAATAGAAGGCACGACTCTTGCATTAGCGAAAAAAAAAGAAACTTACCTTATGAGATCAAAAACGATTTCTAAAAAATAAGACATAAAAATATAAATTTAAAAGGAAAAATAATTAGAGTACAAATATTTATAATAACAAATTATAACCCTTTATTATATTATATAGCTAGCAATTGCACCATATGTTGCAAAGGAAACGCCTTGAGGTAGTAGCATAGGAAAGAATTGCATAGAAGAAAGAAGTAAACTTTTTATGCGATTTTGATTCTAATTTGAAATTTCACAGAGGATTTTGCATCATAAGAGAACTCTAATCATTCAAAATTCATGCTTTGATGTAGGCTTATATAGGTGTCTAATGTTATTATATCATTCACATTTCTTTGTACACTTTTTCGAAATGTTACAAAATATAGCTTTGGTGTTTAATACTAAATTTGTATTCATCAAGTTAAGAATATCGAAAGTAGCAGAACATTTAAGATTGATGTTTGAAATAGAACTAAATTAGATAATGTACTTTAAAGTGAATATAATACTTTTACAAAAGTTTCTATGAATATAATGCGAGAAACACTTTCTTTGGATTAGTTGTACTTTAATGTGAATATAATACTTTAAAAAAACTTTCCATGAATATAATACTTTGCCAATTTTCAACCTTGGTTGTAATTTCTTTTTGTAGACTTCATTTCCTTATTTCAACTTGTAAATACTGAAGTTAGAGACATCAGTGGTAGTTTCCTATTCATGTATTTTTTGAAAATATGGGTCTCATTTATTTTTTGTACTTTCTTTTATCCAAGTGTGGTTGTATTAGAGACCATTCAAAATCTTGCTCTACCTCTTGATTCAAACTAAGAGAAAAGAACAACTTCCTCCCTCATCTGTTAATTGGCTTCAATCAATTAGCTTTGCTCATTCATTCAATCACTTCATTTCCTTCCCTCAAGCTCAAGCACGAGTCTTCAACAAAGACGGGAAAGGAAGCAGTTTGAATGATTTCGGTCTCTGACTCTCCTCTTTCTTTTAGTATGCACTCACTAGTTGTATTATGATAACCTCTTTCTTAGCTTGAATTGGAGTTTTAATTTGTCTATTCGACTGAGTTCAGAGTTAGCTCCAGCACTTGGATCGATAGAAAACAAGATGATCTATATTTTCTTTTTTAGCTTTCCTTTTCTCTAAGAGTACCGTAGGATAAATCCAAATCACAGAGCTTTAGAAGTGCTCCTCCCCTATGGATAGGAATCAATGCAAAGTTCTCAAGATATTTGCAAGCTTGAAGCTTCAAAACCCTATGAATATAACAAAGTAAAAGGATGTTATATTCTGTTCCAAAAATTTAATGCATGGACAAACATTTACTTTAGAGGTGTGCATTTTATCAGGCCCTGCATATTATCATCTGTAAAAATATCCAAGTTAGAATTGTGGACAATTAATTCGAAGGAAAAAAAATATAAAATTACTACTCAACCACATAACTAATTTATCAAAAAGTCCCCAAAAATTTAAATTTAAATAAATTTCATTAAAAAAAAAAGTTCCAATCTATAGGGTCCTTCTGGAATCTATTTGAAAACTGTGTTTACTCAACAGTCATCCTATACCTTCAATATTGGGCACCAAGGCAGACACTGGGTATGTTTACATTTCTTTCCATTTTCTTATCAAAAGTACAATCTTACAAGTGCCATATTTTCAATAGCCACCCAAGACTTTGGTCTACTGTACAATTTCCAAATCCAGAATAGTTCATGTGTGATGAAGGAATATCTCATCAATATAAATGAACTAACATTGGTCCTGACCTTTATTCCCTCCAATAATTCCTTAGCATTTGTCAATGCCATTGAAGTTGTTTCTGTGTCGAACACTCTTGTTTTAGACACAACTCAAACTGTGCCCCTCTCTAATACTTATAGTGGTCTATCTGAGCATGCTTTTGAAACAATTTATAGACTTAATATGGGAGGACCCTTGATTACCCCTAACAATGACACCCTTGGGAGATTTTGGTATCCTGATACAAGCTTCCTATTTCCAAAATCATTTTCCAAAAACTTCAACACTTCTGCCAAAAATGTTGTGTACCAAGGACTAGTTACCAATGAGATTTCTCCCAATCTTGTATATGCTACTGCTGAGGAGATGGCTACAACCAATGTAACAAACCAAAATTTCAATATTTCGTGGTGCTTTACTGTGGATCTAGACTACCAATACTTCATTCAGATGCATTTCTGCGATATTGTGAGTATCACACTGAATGAGCTATACTTCAATGTATATATCAACAATGATAACATTATCAATGATTTTGATCTATCAAATATAACAAAAGATACCTTGGTAGCTACATCTTACACCGATTTTGTAGTAGCTAATACACCTATTGTATCAAAAACTATTTTTGTTCAATGTTGGACCTACATTAAAGATATGACGGATGTTGCTCCCAATGCTATACTAAATGGGCTAGAGGTTATGAAGATCAACAACTCTAAAAGAAGTCTTGATGGATATTTCTCACCAAACAGTTCTATTAGATCAAAGAGCAATAATAAGGCTAGTTCAATAGTTGGATTAGTTATAAGAGTTTTTATTACCATTGGGATTTTAACAGTGATCTACCTTTTATGTTTTTGCCATAGACCTCATACAAAACTCTCTACTATAAAGTGGTTGCCTCTTCCACTGCATGGAGGAAATTCTGAAACTATAGGAAGCAAGGGAAAAATGGTATCTGATGGGAGTCATGCTTCTTCTAGACCTTCAAATGTAGGTCGACACTTCACATTTGCAGAGATTGTAGAAGCTACCAAAATTTTTTATGAGAGTTTGATTTTGAGTGTAGGTGGGGTTGGTAAAGTATTCAAGGGGATGCTTGAAGATGGTACCAAAGTGGCTATAAACATGCAAATCAAAGTCCTGAACAAGGCATGACATAATTTCAAACTAAAATTGAAATTTTGTCTAAGCTTCACCATTGTTATCTCGTTTCTCTTATTAGCTATTGCGAGGGGAATTATGAGATGATTTTGGTTTATGAATACATGACCAATGGACCTCTTAGGAGCCATTCGTATGGATCAGATCTTCCTCCTATGTCATGCAAGCATAGGATTGATATATGCATAGGGTCTACTAGGGGTCTGAAGCTCCAAACACAAAGCAAAGAACCTATGCTCGGTAGGTTATCAAGATCTTGAGACAATTCCTTCTAAATACTTTCACCTGTGATGATCAAATGACTTAACATCCTTCAATCGTCTAACATATAATCAAAAGGCATAGAGCAATGACGAAGTAAAGAACCTATGCTTGGTAAGTTATCAAGATCCAAGATCTTGAGACCGTTCCTTCTAACTATTTTCACCTGTGATGATCATATGACTAACATCGTTCAATCATCTACATATGAGAAGCAGGGAAGTTCTTCTCAAAATGGAACACCTTAAGACATAATTAACATTCTTAATATTTTTATAAGATTTTACATCTAAAATTATAAACAAATTAATTTAAAAATATTTTCATAAATATTTTTAGATATTTTGATGAAAAAATATTAATTGATCAAATCAAACATATATTTATAATATTTTACATCTGAAATTAGTACACTTCCATAAATTGGAAAATATTTTATAAAAATAAAAACTCATTAAAATCAAATTAAATATATATATTTATAATATTTTACTTCTAAAATTTAAATTTAAATTCGAATATCTAAATTTATAGATTTATTTAACTCATTATTTTCAAAATTTTAAATTAAATCAATATATTTGGTCGGTTTCTCTTAGTCAATGTTAACTTCTTTAAACTTCTATCCAACTTCATATCACTTTAGTCACCAGAAGAGAAAAAAAGAGGAATTACGCAAAAGTCTGATCCGAGCACTTAGGATTCTTCAATCGACTAACATATAATCCAAAAGTGCATAGTAGGTGAGCAACAAAGAAGTTCTCAAACGAAACACTTCACAGGGTAATTTTATTTGGATAAAGAAAGCAAAACAAAATATATTTATTTTAATATTATAAATAATTTTCAAAAATTAGATTTATGTTGAACTTCTCCAAAGAGGCCCAGGGATATTGTATTTCCAGAATTCACACTTCTATAAAATAACAAAAACTCACTAATATTAAAAAAATATTTTTAAATATTTGCATTAATAATTGTTATACAAAATGCTTACTAATTTTATGATAGTAAAATTATTACAAATTTTGTTATCCATCATAAGATTATTACAAATTTTGTTATCATAACATTTATGTTTGTTTGATTATAATAACATTTACACAAACATATTGATAAATTTACAGATATGTTCAAATGTAACACAATTTTACAAGTGTGACGCCCTTTGAACGATGAAAGAATAGTAAAACTATTTGAAACTTGTCCCCACTACACATCATATACTGGTGTATCTCCTGTTTCAACTGGGTATGAACGAATTTCTACACATGGAGATGGAGACGTACGTATTAATACATTGGAAAATGAAAATGATGGAAAACACACAATTAAGTTAACAGAAGATCTGACACGAGAAATGTTTCCCAAGTACACACTTATTTTCCAATGTTTTCATCGAAACAAACATTGTTGCCTCATGTAATATAATTTCATGAACTAGACCTATGTAGGAGTACAAGACGAAAGACATAATCTGGTGGCTTCTCTATAGGAGTACCTGGGCATCAAATTGGTCAAGAAGGCCAAAAATTGTGGAAATCTATTTTTTTTAGTGCAGGAGTGGTTGAATCTAATCTAATAAACTTAACGGCTAGTAATCTAGATTTCCAAATATTTATGCTATATTTTATCAAAATAATACCAAAGTTTCCATTTTTTTCAAACAAATTTAAATCCTCGTTAAATTTTAAGCCAGTGTATTTTTCATGCAGATATTCCAGAAAAACCGCTTTCCGTCGTAATAGATAATAAGCTTCATTGGATTATACCAGTGTATTTTTCATGCAGATATTCCAGAAAAACCACTTGCCCTCGTAATATATAATAAGCTTCATCGGATCATACCAGTCTATTTTTCATGCAGATATTCCAGAAAAAACCGCTTGCTGAAATCGTTCTGAAGAGTTAGAAAACTTTGGCATGAACAATAAGATATTTTTCCATTCTTTCACATAATAATTGAAGACATGTCTCTAAAAGGAGGAGCCTTCTTGATCCATGCCCCTTTTAGGTAGATTATGTTACATTTTTCTGAAAAACCATGTAAATTTTCTTTTTAAAAGGAATAACAAAAATCTTGAATTCTTCTTCTACGAAGACTGCGATTTGAATTTTCTTTATAGTTTTTTTCAAAAAATACATTGATGTTACAAAATTGAAGAAGACATACCAAATCTTTTGAAGCGAGCTTGAAGGCATATGTAAATTATGTAATTGATATGTGACTACCATATGAAACCATTAAATTAGATTCATAAAAAATTACGAACGTTGAACGGGGAAAATTAATATATAGGTTCCAATAGTTGGGTTAATATCTCAATTACGAGGATTTGTGAAATAATTTTTCAAATATTTTACAGCGATTTCTCCACTTTTGCAAAAAAATTCATTGGATTATACCAGTCTATTTTTCATGCAGATATTCCATAAAAACCGCTTGCTGGAATCGTTCTGAACGGTTAGAAAACAACTTTGGCATGAACAATAAGATATTTTGTCATTCTTTCATGAAACAATTAATGACATGTCTCTAAAAGGAGGATCCTTGATCCATGTCCCTTTTAAGTACAATTTATTTCAATGAAAAGATCAAGTAATTATTAGTGTTTGCATTTTTCTTAAAAACATTTAAATTTTATTTTTAAAAGGAATAACCAAAAACTTGAATTGTTCTTCTAAGAATACTGCCATTTGAATTTTCTTTATGGATTTTTTTTCAAAATATGCATTGATATTACAAAATTGAAGAACACATACCAAATATTTTGAAGCAAGCTCCACATAGGATATCAGATAGACTAACTAGTTCGAAATAGAGAAGTCGTTATTTAAAAGAGGCATCTGTCTTGTGGATGGAGAATTACAGAGAGACAAAAGACCTAAATCTCCGAACACTAAGCAAATAATCTATGCTTTCTAGGTTATCAAGATTTTGAGATGTTTTTTTTAACTACTTTCATTTGTGATGATCTAACCACTTAACATGCTTTAATCGTCTAACATCTAATCCAAAGGTGCAACTTTATGACCAGGAAAGTTCCTCTCAAAAGAAACGCCTTACGACGTAATTAGAAATCAATTAAAACAAATTTCAAAATGTTATCTCTCTCTCTCTCTCTCTCTCTCTCTATATATATATATATATATATATATATATAAATTTGTGATGTGTGTGAGAAAGTGGGAACAAAAAAGAGTATCACTGCTTCACACAAGGTGACCCCAAAAGGAAATATTGAACCTATATTATCCATTTTTGTCCTTAACATTACAATCATGACTATATTACATACACCAAATGGATAATATATGTGGAACTAAATGTGGTTCCTGAATATATGTGGAACTAAAACATGTGCAAAAGTGCGCATAAAAGGATAAGTTCCATTGCTCCACACAAGGTGAACCCATAAGAAAATATTGAATCTACAATTGTATTGTAAAATTTGACCCAGATACCTAGACTTGGAAGACATGCAACAATAATGCAATCATGAAATAAAAAGTTAATAATTTCTAATATTAGTTTCAAGTTATTGTCATTCATTCATTTCAAATTTATAGCAAAATTTTGTGCGCAGTTAAAGTCTACATGAAGCAAAGAAATGTCAAACCAAAATGCAACAAAGACATGTGTGCCAAAGTGCGAACATTAAAGCGTAAGTTTCACTACTCCACACAGGGTAAGTCCAAAAACAAAAATTGAATCTATATTATCCATTTTTGTCCTTAACATTATAATCATGACTATATTACTATATGTGATTCGTATACATCAAATGGATAAAATATGCACAACTAAATGTGGTTCATGGCTATATACAGAACTAAAACATGTGTCGAAGTGCTGATAGTTACACTACTCCGCACAAGGTGAAACCAACGACAAATATTGAATCTATAGTCATATTGTAAAAGTTGGCCTATATACCTAGAGTTTGAAAACATACAACAATAATACAATTATGAAAAAAATTTGATAATTTCATATATTAGTTTCAAGTTAATGTCATTCATGCATTCTAAATTTATTTCTTATTCACATGACTGAAACAATTTTGTGATTGGTATCATCTTATAAGTTGAATGGAATCATCCCAATCCATTCCACTAGCCTCTATAACCTTACTTCACGCGACCAGGTCACTATCACCTGCTCGGTGACCATGTCCACAACCATAAGAAAAAACAAAAAACATAAAATTGAAACAGATGAATTTTTTTTTTAAAGTGTCTATCATTTCAAAAAATCTTACCAATCCTAACACAATTAGTACCTAAGAAGACATGAATTTATAACATACAAAAATCACAAGACACACATATCAGAACAAAGAATAAGGCCTACCACTAGGCTCACTCACAATATGGCTATATTGTATTAATGTTAATTGAATCACTGTTTCATATTTTACACTACTATAGTACTGTTAACTAAATTGTCGCCTCATATTCCATGGAATTAGACTATTAACCCCACCAAATACATGTAATTTGAAATAAACAAACAAATGCACATTATGTGACTTGAAACAAACTAACAAATGCATACAAATAATACATAAAGTTTGTCATATTTTGGAAAATCTTACCAACCCTAACACAATTATATAAGAAAAAAAAACTACTAGTAAGGCCACTTAGACTGCGATTATATTGTATAAATGTGAATTGAATTTCATATAACTTGAAACAAAAACAAACATATATAGTTTTTGACAGAAAAAGAAATCACGCTATACACTTCTGTGTACTGGCTAAAGATTCGAAAACAACGAACCAATAGTAGCAAAGTAGAATCAATTGATTTCCCCTCAAAGGGCTTATCACCAAATGAATGTTATCGTGTTCATTCACAATGTAAACTTTAGATCTAGCAGCGCTAGGTTCTCAACTAAAAAGCGCATGTAAATAGAGGAAAAACAAAGCACACAAAAACTAGCAAAATATGATTCAACTTGAGACACACTGAACATAGATACTTTGCAAACAAAACAAGATGTACTTACCACTTCCACTCTTCTACATTTTTCTTTTTTTCGCCGACAACTTTACAAACTTTAATTCTTTGTATTTTTCTTCTACACACTTTTCTACAACTCTACCTCATAACAAGTTTCACAACTCTTTGCAAAATGCTACATGACCAATGGACTCTGCAAATGCACCTTTGCTTTTCAACGTCAAGTTTTATATGCTGAATCCAAAAATGTCAACTCTGCAATCGAGGATATATATTAAATGTTCATTATGTGTTAATATTGATGCAAATCAAAAATAGATTTGATCACTAATGTTCTTAAATAGGTAGAATACAAATTTCCTTAATTAAATTTCGATGTTCACTCCCACACCTCAAGTGAAATGCCATTGGTTTTACTTTAACTAAATTTAGGTTTTAATTAACTCCAATAGGAAGATTTTATCATAAATGTTCTTCTTGAAACAATAATTTTTATTAACAAGAACACATACAGTCTCGAATAAACATGTTATTGTGCCACAATTTCATTTATGTCTTGTAAAACACAAGGCACATGTTCTGGTCTTTATTATTACTTTCAAATATGTTTTTCCACATAAATACTCACACACTTGTCATAGGCCACTTGGCTTTTTTTGCATTTTTAAATAATTTTTTTTTATTTTTTATTTTTTATTTTTACATACGACCACAAGTAATTAGTCTTTGCAAATATTCTAGCCAATCAAAAAATAGAATTTCAATTTTGAAAAATAAAAAACCAATTTTTTTATTTACAATATTGTCATAAATATTTCATTTTACAAAACATTATAATAAACTATAGCAAATTTGACAAATTTTCCAAAGTCAACTACATTTATTGCAAGGGTTAACTAAAAATTAATTTCTCTATTCCCTGCTATGGCAAGGAGTAGTAAATTAAATTGAATAAGTAATAATAACATAGATTATTTTTAATGATTACTTATATATCTTTATTAAGAAGCATTTTTTGAAACATTTATTTTGAATATTGTTATAGGTTAGAAATTTAAATTGACAATGGTTGGTACATGGCACCATCATGCACTAACAATGGTTTGAATCTATATGGGTGTAAGGCCTTTGTGTGTGCATGTGAAGGAAGATACTCTTCTCTCATAGTTACTTTCCCTATATTAATACAAAGGCTTAGCATATGTTAACAAATAAACTTAACACGTTTTAGATGATCCAATTGATTTAAGTGGGCATTAATAAGATAATTTATCCTAATAAATGTAAATTTGTTAAAAGACTTGCTTTATCATTTTTTATAAAAAAAAACTCATGCCAATTTCACTAAGTTTATAAATTTGTGATACTTATAAAATAATTAGTCTAAAACACATCTTATTCCAATTCACTGTGACTTTATGTATTATGCAAGCTATTTCTATATGAGTTGGGATTTATATAGAATGTATTTATCAAAAATCATAATTAATTTTGTTTTATAAATCAATATAGATTTATCTTCATCCTACTCTTATTTCAAAGAAGTGGATTGAAATGGACTCCTCGTAGGTGTTAAGGAGGGGTGGTAGGTTCAAGGGTGTCTTCATTGAACTTGAGGAGAAATAAGAATGGAATTATGAATGGGATCTAAGGACAACCAAAAACAAAGGAGAGGTATAAGCTCTCCTTTAGGGACTTTTATAAATGCAACAAGTGTGAAAAAATTAATAGTTATTGGGGATTCATTCATAATCATCGATCTAATTAACAATACAAAAACCCCATTTGGTGGTAAGTTGGCCAACCTGACCTCTAGCTCAACCAAAGGGACGTTAAGGAAATAATGGGAAATTTATTTCCAAGCCATCCCATAGATTCATGATTAGTGCCAATATATGCATGTTGCCACATTCAAGGCCCTTTACTTCACATGTGCTAACTCAATAAAGCACTTTTATTCTATTTAGAAAGAGGCAAGATGCAATGTGCATCATTGTCGCAACATCCCCACACATGCCACTCTTCATGCAACACTAATGATTTGAAGCTTGGGGAGTCTTTATGCAAGAGAAAGGTGGGAATATGGCTTAAGGTCCAAGTGCTAAAGTGATGACAAATGAGGCCCATATTTGCGGTTGTTGCTTTTGGTTGTACTATATATTCAAGTAAGCCTTCTCATTAGAGCTTTGTTGGTGTTCTCTTGTATTTTTTTTTTGTAACAAAGTCAGTTACTGGTTTTCTATTCCAAAAAAAGAAAAGGAGGGAGACACGCTCCCATTACATCAAGCCAAAATGGGTGAGGGAATCTTGGAAGAGAAACAAAGGACCAACAATCCTTTTCTTCCAGGCTCCTCCCCTTTTGTTTCTGAGATTACAAAATGCGCTATCCTTATAAATACTTACATACTGATTCAACAACAATTTACACATACAGAACATAAAGAGCTAGTAGCAGAAAGACTTAACAGTACTTAAATGAATGAGGCGTTTACACTTACATTTTGTAGACTGAGGGTTCCAGAGGCCAATTATTGCTTCTCTGAACGTTGGAGTTTTCTCCAATCTAAGTAATAAGTAAGCTCTTCAGATAATTGATTGTTTCCTCCAAATGTTTGCATCTGTGTTTTAGCGCAGACATTTCTTTCCTCTGTTCTTCTATTTGTCTCTTTAGGAAGGAATTTTCATTTTTTTCTTCAAATGTGTAGTCTTTGACCGTTTCTATGACCTGCTCAATCATGAATTTGATAGCTCGACAAACTGTGCAATTTTCACACTTTGATACATTTGTAAGTGGATTTCGTTCCATATTTCCTAGAGGGAGAGGGCGACTAGTCCAACAGATCAGAGATGGGAAAATGGGAAACAGGGAGAAGAGATGAAAACAGTCACTAGATAGTCCCGTGAAGACCTACAACTGCCAGAAGGGAGATTGGGCATTGAAAGTAGAAGTGGCAAGAGCTACGCGAAAGCAGAAGAATCTGTGAGGAAACAGGGGTTGCACGATGTTGGGGGATACGGGAGTTGCACGGAGGCGGGGCAACAAGAGTTGTGTGGTAGCGAGGGCACCAGAGTTGCATGAAGGCAAAAAGATTGTAGACACCTCCAGAGCTGCGCGAAGACTAGAGCAGCACGGAGGCTAATGGAACAAGGAAATACCCACCAGAGTTGCGCGAAGTAATAAGGCAAGGAAATATCAGAGCATATAAGCTCAGTCCCCAAAGGGGCTCTACTACGACTATTTGAAAAGAGAAGGTTAAAACTGAGACTGAGGGGAAGGAAAGGGAGCACGAAGATGGCATAGGTGGGATAAGACGAACTGATGGGGAGAATATATAGCTGAGAAACTTGCCTCCACTAAGATGAGAATATATACATTTCATGGGAAGCTTGAGAAGCTGCTAGATGCTTGTTAGCCATAGACTGATTGTTACGGCTGTTCTTGGGGATTTCCTTTGATTTTTTGATCTTCAGATATCTACTCATTCAGGCCGAAGTGATTGTTTCCCAACTTGTTGTTCCCTCTTTAATTGTTAAATTCTCTACACATTTTGGTGGGAGTTCCTATGGAATTGGTTTCTAAGAAATCACATTATCAATTCTAGATTCTCCCATAGGACAGTTGACAACCAAATTCGCCTGCATGTCGTCGGTACGATTATTTTCTCTAAGAATATGCTTGAAGGTGACTTCACCTAGAAACAACGAGTTTTTTTTCCTCCCTTTTTGTTATTTGTCTCAAGGCCTTGTTCTTGGGGCTTCTTCTTTCCACCATTGAATGGATTATTATTGAAGAGTCCCCCATTATGACAAGATTCTTCATACTGCGCCGCCTTAGGATTTCCATTCCCAACAGGAGGTCATATGCTTCTTCTCTGTTATTGGATAGTTCTCGTAATCCCCATTCAAAAGTAATAGTATTTTTCCCTCCTGGGTCAAAAATAACACCTCCCACTCCAGCCTTGCCTGGGCTGGAATTCGAAGCACCATCAAACAGTAAGCAGAGCCTATTTAACTTTTCTATCCATGTTTTGAACTCCTCTTGTTTCATTCTTATTTTCCAATTTTGCATATTATTAGGAGATTTTCTAATGTGTATCTTTTGTTGCTTGCTCATTGGAAATTCAACCCAGACCCTTTCCTCATGATGCAGTTGTTGAACATCTATTTCTTTAACTTCTTTAGAGTTGATGAACTCAGATGACATGCTCCAAGTTTTGGCCAGGATTGTTCTGGTATTTGGAGTGTGGTCTTTAAAGATCCTATGATTTCTTACTATCCAAATTTTCCAACACATAAATGAAGGCAAGCTCAACCAATATCTTTTTACTGTTTCTTTTTTTTTTGAAGGAATATGGATATATTTTTCCCCAGGTTGATAGAAGCTCATGATAAGGTAGCAAATGTTGGAAGCTAACCTCCAAGGGACTGACAAGCCCTTTCCAGCAGTCCCTCACAAAGGGGCATTTCGCAAAAAGATGTTGGATATTTTCTTCACTTCCATGACACATAGCACAACGTGATGGCCTTCATATCCTTTCTTTTGAAGATTATCAGCGGCCAGTATTTTGCCTTTGAGCAGCATCCACATGAATACTTTGATTTTTGGAAGTGTTTCAATTTTCCATGCCACCCTCTAGAATCTCCAGTCTCGATTTTCTTGCTGATGTAAAGTGGCATATCCTAATTTGACTGAAAAATCTCCTCCATCAAGATCCCAACGAAGGGAATGTTTTGAATCTATACTTAGTGCAGCAGCCCCCTTAAGATATGACATTAGAGACTTCCACTGAGGGACAAGGCCATGAGGAAGGAAGGGGATCCTCCAATCCCCCTGTTGTGGGGAAAAGTATCCGATGCGGATGACCCTATCCCTACTCTAAAGGTGACAGTCTTTAGCAACAACTGAAAGTAAAGTTTTGATGATTTCCTTTATGAAAGTACAGAGAGAATGAAGAAAGATTAACCAACCTGGTGTCTTTCGCTTAGTCGATCCTTGTCCTCTCTCTTTGTCTCTTGTTCCCAGCTCTTTGCCCTCTTTGCCGGTCCAGCTACACACAGATCCTGCACAAAACAAGAGAGCAAACTACAAGATACATGTACTCATAACCGAAGCATGGATTAGGATGAATCAAATATACATGTAAATACAATACATCAATGCAATACAAGTATATAGGAGAACATGCAAAACTTTATTGATAGAAGTAACAGGGTTCTGAGAAGGTTACAACCAATGATGGCTCCAATCCAGCAGCACCTCCCCAGCAGCAAGAACTCTCCTCTTCACCTCTAGTAAAACAATCACCCAATAGCTCTAACTGTAAACCAACAACACCTCCTTGCTTTACACAAAATTCCAGCCTCCTTAGACCTCATAGAAGAGCTCTATATATAGGAGAGAAGAAGAAAGGATGAGTCAGCTTGAGACTGACATGAAGCTGCCTTGTGTCCTCTCCCTCTTCAGTTAATCTTCAGTTCTTGAGTCCACTTGGAGATCCTTGCTTACACATGGTGATCAAGTACCTCTTACTCATCACAGGGCGAATCTCATGAACCAAGTGTCAGTTTGGAAGCTTCCTGGGCAGTTGACACCTTGCAGAATGACTGTGCCACTTGGCCAATCTCGCCCAGCGCAGCTAGCCTTCATTAGATTTGACTTCCAGCGCAGGTACAAGGAGGAGCAGTTGCATTCCAGCGCAGATGCTCAGTGGAGCAGCTGACATGATCCAAAATTAGCCTGTTTTGAAGTGTTTTCAGGTGGAGAACTGATTGGAAGTGCTGTTGTTTGATGACCTTGTTCTTTTAGGGGTAAGAACAACATGTTTAGGGACTGAGGATCCCTGTAATTATTGACATTTCATGTTCCATGTCGCGAGGCACAAAAATGTCTATAACAGTTGCCCCCTAAAGTATGAGGCCGTTTATCGGGTGAAATGCTTTATCTAGAGGGTCCGAAGTTCATTCCAGTGCTGAGAAGGCGCCCTGTAATACAATACAATACAATACATTATTTTTCATTCTGTTTTCATGATCTAGCTGAGGCGGGCATTCCCATGCTCAGCTTTATAAATACATTTTGGTACATAGAACAGACGATCGTCTGATGGTAGACTGATAATTTTCTGCTGAAATTATCATCCTTTGAGTAGGATGATCATCTGCTGCAATGATGTACATGACAAATGCTTTTATATTTCCTGAATATGTATCGCAGCCCGGATGGATGAAACTAGATCCGGGGTCTTCAAACTCGTTCGATCTTCACTCTAAGTACAAGTCGATCCATGTGAGAATTTCGCTGAAGTCGAACATGGAAAGACATCGCTTGATTACCGGTCAATGATGAAAACCGTTAACAAGCGCGAGAGGAATCACCGATAATGATAATGACCCTCAAGGTACTGCAGTACAATTCACGTGGCGTGAATAAAGGACTTGGCGTCGAACGCCACGCAAAATCTTCTGGTCAAAGGTCATTGATGTATACCTATCGCCAGAAGTGAGAAACTTGCCATTGAGGCATGCAAGCTTCAAAGTACTGATGGGGTTGTTCCTAGATCAACTTCTTGGATAATGAGCTGAAGTCGACAAGAAGCGATCCGTCAAAGGAGGGCCTTAATGAATCCCACATCAATGACACGGAACGGAGCTAATGATTTTAGTGGAGGTGAAAACAAACTGTGATATATGATTCAGGGTGGCGATCATGAATGGATGAAGGACAATGTATGGCAGTGGATGGGACACGGTTGACACTTTCAGAATGACCCCTCTTGAACATATAACGACACTGATGCGATGGATCGGTAGCATTACCCCAAATGTGGATGGTTTGGCGAGGACCATGGCGATGAGACCGGTGAATGAAACAACCCAACCCGATGTGGTACGGAGGAACAGTGTCATGTTCAAGAGTGACTTGCTACCATTAAACTTTGATGTTCTCCCAATTTTTCCCCAGTCATTTCTGACCAGTACCTCTTTATTTTTGTCAAGCTTGAGGAGGATAACATATGCTTGTTCTATAACCTACCCTTCGAGCAAGCCCATCGCTATGATTTAACGAGCCTAGCGATAGGGAAACTCGTTCTCGTCTAAAGACAAGTTTGTCGCTATTTAATCATTTTAACGAGTCTAACGACAAGGAAACCTCGGTCCTTTTCATTTTTAGAGAGTTTGAAAAGGTACAGAAAGTTAACTCCATAATTCCTTTTTCGTCAGCTAATCCCTTAAGTCCGAAAAAGTATAAAACAATACAGAAGGGATGGCTGTTCGGTACTTTTAACGAGCCGAACAAGACAAGCGCTCGATCCTTTTGTGCAATAATCCCTCAGGTCCAAAAAGATTAAAATTTAGAGGAGGGATAGCGTTCCGGTCATTTAACGAGCTGGAAGGCCAAAACTCGCCAAACTTTTCATATTTTACGAGTCGGTGAAAAGAGCTGAAAGAAGACTCGTCTTTTGAGGAACGAGTGATGAACAGGGATAGCAGCAGATTCCAGGTACAGGTTGGAATTCTCCAATCATGGCAGTGTCACGAGGATGGCTAGGTGAAATCACTCTTTGCAGATGTTCCTCAAAATAGGTAAACACACATATGGAGATGAACGATTGGCCAAATGAACAGATGGAGGTGACGGTGCACAAAACACGACCAAGGCTTTAATATGGCTGTCAAAGGTTACATTTACCACGGTTATTTACCGGTTCATTTTTTCTGGATGAGCTTGAACGCTAGGGGAAGATTGCTCACAACTTATGTTTATTTTTTAACGAGCATGAACTACGTGCTAAAACTTCTCGAATCTTGCGTTTATTTTTTAACGAGCATGAACTATGTGCTAAAAATGCTCGATGATAAGTTTGCATGCCCCCAGCATAATAATGCAAATCGAGGTGCATGCCTCCCAAGCTTCATTGCATTCAACTTTGTTGATTGGAATGAAGGTTTACCATTGAGATCTGGAAAGGGGATTATTTCATTTTTTAATGAGGTTGACATAGTAAAAGAACTATCCTCATGGTTTTTCATTTTTTAACGAGGTTGACCTGAGATAGGAACTATCCTCGAAGCCGACCAAATATCTAGGAATCTTCCGAATCCAACCAGAAGATTGGATTAGATTTCATTTTGTAGGTTTCCACTGTGGCCCCTTCCGCTAGATTACTTGGAGGCGGTAGGGCGAAAGTACCCATTAAGGCAGGGTCTTTTAGGGAACCTACTCCGATATTTTGGAAAAAATGATTCCTTGCATGGATCATTGGAATGCTTCCTGTAACTTGTGAACTGTTGGGGAGAAAAGTTTGTTGGTCGACGATTGTAATTCCTTCTTGGGAGGGAAATGCAATCCTCCTGAAATAGGTCGACACAACCGCGGCCATGGCATAGATCCAGGGCCTTCCTAATAGGATGTTGTAATCGAGGTTTCCATCAATTACTTCAACATAAATTCCTACTGTTTTGCCCCCCAGTTCAACTTGCAAGTTACTTAAAATCCCGTATGGAGTGTATGATCGTCCATCAAATGCTTTTAACGTCGTTGACGATTTCGACAAGGGTGGTGATCCTAATTCTTTCCAGCAACTCATCGACATAAGACATGTAGATGCCCCTTCATCAATAATTGTTCGATGAACAGTTTTGTTGAGGGCTTTCACTTGAATAAGGAAAGCTAGTTGAGCTGGTAACTGAGGGTCATATCCTTTATGATCAAAGGCCACAAGATTGGAATCCATTGGGCCAATCCCACCTATTGCTGGTAATAAAGCTTGCTCTCGGGAGGGGTAATTTTGTGGTTCCTCAAGTGTCGACATAGTGGACGGCGATTGGGCCAGGTCCTTTACTATATTATAATTCTGTGCTCCTTTGGCACGAGGATTAAATGTCGATTTGTGTACTGCTCCCTTTGGCGACTTTATTATTGGCTCAGGAACGATGGGTGGCACAACTTCGGTCAAAGTTGTTGTTGAACTACTAGGTCGTTCATTAACCTTGTTGTTCGACAGCTTTGGATTCCCGTAATCTTTACTCCTTGTCAAAGCATTATTCTGTTGCTTCGAGGTAGACAACATAAGCACTTGGGATCCGGAAGCATTTTGATTAGCAACCAGATTTTGACTTGGATTAGGAAACGGATCAGTCAGTACTGCTGGGGTTTTTGAACTCTTGAAGAGTTTCTTAACTTCAGCTATATGTGGACAATCTTTCGTCCAATGATCCTCATCGCATATATGACACCCTGTCGGGGGTCTCCCTTTCCTTTTCTTTATCTTCTTGCCCCCTGGTTGTTTCAGTTGTTTGCCCTTGTCGGTCGACATGGCATTTACTTCTGAGGTAAGAAGTCGCTCATTTGCATTTTGACTAGAAATTTTGCGTTTGCCAGTCACGCCATTACTGGTGTGAGAGTTAGTATTCGATCCAGGAGGGGGAGGAATTGAAAATTCAGGTCTAGGGGCGTCAGGTATTTTGTCGTAGAGCGTGCCCAACTGAGTATATACTAAGTCTAAATATTGAGCACGAGCAATGACTTGCTCCTCTGTTACGACTCCCCCTTTGGCCACATCTTCCGTTATAGCAGGAAGTAGCGACTTTATAAACCACTCAGCTAATAGCTGATCTGGAACATAAGTTTTCACCATTCTGCGACGATGACGCCACTCATGTATATGATCAGATATGTGAGTGGCTGTTGTCTGTTTGAAGTTGGTAAGGAGTTCTGTTCCTGTTTCATACCTTATCGGTAATTGAAAATGGGTTAGGAAAGTCGTGGCTAAGGAGCTGAAATTGTCGAAAGAGGCTCTTGGCAATTCAATGTACCATTTAGCCGCTGGACCTGTCAATGTCCTCTGGAAGAGGCGAAGTCTTATCGAATCATCATTCAGGGTGTTTGATGAACACCATAGATGGAATGTCATCACATGATTCGATGGATCTTCACCAGGATTTCCATTAAATTTAGGAATGTCTGATGGAAGTTTGTGTGGAATCACTGGCCACCAAGGGGCATAAGCAATTGGATCATTCGTCAGCCGGTTTAGATCTGGTAATTCTAGAGTTGCTACAAAGGGAAACTGTTGGTTCAGGTTAGGCGAAGCATATCCAGGATAAGATGGTATCGCCTGAGCAATGGGTCTTTGCAGACCAGCATTATGCTGACAACTTTGACAAGGTTGATGGGTGTAACCATTATAGTATGGTTGCCCATTACTTACAAAGACTTGTTGCCCAGGTCCTTGATATGATTGCTGGAAAGGCGGTTGTTGAGATTGAAGTAGCTCTGGTTGTTGGACCATTTGCTGTTGACCAATACCGGATGATTGACCAGGATGAGGAGTCACAGTACTTGTTTGGGCCTGAGTCGCTCCAGATAAGGAGGCACTACCCTGAGATTGTGATTGAGTCGCTGAGCCAAGAGGTTGTTGTGTTACAACAGGTAACGCTTGTACTTGCGACACATTCGCCATAGCAGGTGTGGTGGTAATATTCGACACAGGGTGGACTGGTTGCATAGAATATACAACTCCTGGTTGTTGAGGCAGTATTGGTACCCAACTGTTGGATGTAATTCCAGTTTGACCTGAACTTTGTTGTGAACTCACGGATGGGCATCCTCCCGGAGGAGGTAATGAAAAGGCATACTACCCCCCATATGGTATCAATCCGGAACTCAAGGGGATCGATTGCCCAGGTTGACCTCCAAATGGATCAATTTGGTGAGTTTCAACATAAGAAATACCAGATGATAATCCGGACGAAGAAATAGGAACTAACCATGTCATCGTCCCTGATGGGACTCCGGCTTGTTGTTGACAACTTGCCGGGACAGATGGTATACCAGCGAACATCGTTGGAGTAGCAGTAGAAGCCTCTGCTGCTGCTGTGTCGGACGACACCATCCTAGATGTCGACGGTTGTTCAGACATATCTAGTCTATCCAAAAGATTTCTTAGAGATTCTACAGGAACTTCCACTCGTGGTGGACTAACTTCGAAGATCAACGCGGGAAGGGTGATGATTATTCCGCTTAAAATAAATTTTATTAACGACGCTTTTAGACACAAACTTGCTTTTTCATGTTTTAAGAGTCGAGAAAAAGCTAAAGATGACTCTAGTCGCCTTCGATGTATTAACGAGCCCGAAGTGACAAATGCTCGGTTGGACTTTTTCAGTTATAGAGTTTGAAAAAGACCAAAAGAAACTGCTCTGGAGATCTAGGCAGAGGGTGTGCCAAACCTTTCGCGAAACCACAGAATACGTTTTACGGTACGGGTGGTCGATCTTCGTGAATGCTGTGTTCACTGCATCGCGATCAGTAGGGCGGCCGACACGGTTTCCTAAGGATAAAGGATAAATGCCTATAGGGGTCTCCCAATATATACGCGACGGTACGTGGGAGCACAAGTTCGTATTAGTGCCACCGACTCTCAGGAGGAATCACCCACCTTCGTAGAGATCGACAGTCACTACGTTTAACGACGCCGGAACACGTCTCTACCTAGACCTCTAGATGTTTGCGTTATGTTACAAAGCGTTGTTATGTAAATTGAGTTTATTTCAATGTTGATCTTGCTTAACAGTTTGTCTTTCAGGATCACCACGAGATGTATTGGTACAAATTCCTAAATGCAGCTAAAATGATAAGCAAGCTTTACAATCTTTTTAGCTTCGAAAATCCTAGCTACTGAGGGGAGAGAAAAACAATATCTTTCCACACAGAGCACAAAGCACAAACTAATGCACTTTCCCCTAGATCAGACACCCAAACTTATCAAAAATGCAAATGCAAGATGCATGTATTTCTTTTCTTTTCCTTTAATGTTGATGCAGACAAAAAGGAAATTGTTGTATAATTTTCGAATTCAATTTAAAGCGTAAACAAACAAGTTTCGTCTAAAATGAAAAGACACCTTACAGGTACTTGTTTCAACACTCAAAATATATGAATTCAAACCATAAAGTGAAAAACAAACAAACTCAAACAGCCATGAACAGTAATAAAACTAGCTCATAAGATCACAAAGACACTTTTACAGTTCAGGATCTAAGAGGTCACAGCTATACTGGTTCGCTTTTCACAATGGGAAACTGGAACTGAAACAAGAAATACTGAAAGAACATTCACAGTTTCATCACACAACTGAGGCGGAATAATGTCAAGGAGAAGTGGTTTACAGCAAGTACAATGACCAGCAAGCAATCAGCAAAAAATCAGTGAAAACAGGGCCAAGACACGATGGGAAAACTGAGCAAGACAAAGGCTAACTGGACCAGCGCAGGCTCTGGTCTGTCAGTTTGACTCTCAGTGCAGTTCCCGAAGGGAGTACCTGCGCTGTAATGCAGACTGCCTGTGGACAGCCTGCTCTGGGACACGAGAGTTGCGTCTACAAGGTTTTCCGGGTCATAAAAAGCTCAAAAATGCACTGTTTTTGCTGAAATAAAAAGCTATAGGTCAAGTACAGGCTAAGGGATGATCAAGAGGATGAAAAGCTATCACAAAGAGTAAAGAGTCTTTTGTAGATTAGCTCTTTAAATATTGAATTTGCTCAGCCAATGAGCAAGAGTAGCAGACCCTCTACTTCGCTTTTGATATAGTCAAAAGCTTTTCGATTTGGTACTCTTTTCTTCAAGAAATGAATAGCAAAATCCTACAAACACCAACAAGATACTAGGCTCCCCAGCGGAGTCGCCAGTTTGTTGTGGGGAAAAGTATCCGATGCGGATGACCCTATCCCTACTCTAAAGGTGACAGTCTTTAGCAACAACTGAAAGTAAAGTTTTGATGATTTCCTTTATGAAAGTACAGAGAGAATGAAGAAAGATTAACCAACCTGGTGTCTTTCGCTTAGTCGATCCTTGTCCTCTCTCTTTGTCTCTTGTTCCCAGCTCTTTGCCCTCTTTGCCGGTCCAGCTACACACAGATCCTGCACAAAACAAGAGAGCAAACTACAAGATACATGTACTCATAACTGAAGCATGGATTAGGATGAATCAAATATACATGTAAATACAATACATCAATGCAATACAAGTATATAGGAGAACATGCAAAACTTTATTGATAGAAGTAACAGGGTTCTGAGAAGGTTACAACCAATGATGGCTCCAATCCAGCAGCACCTCCCCAGCAGCAAGAACTCTCCTCTTCACCTCTAGTAAAACAATCACCCAATAGCTCTAACTGTAAACCAACAGCACCTCCTTGCTTTACACAAAATTCCAGCCTCCTTAGACCTCATAGAAGAGCTCTATATATAGGAGAGAAGAAGAAAGGATGAGTCAGCTTGAGACTTACATGAAGCTGCCTTGTGTCCTCTCCCTCTTCAGTTAATCTTCAGTTCTTGAGTCCACTTGGAGATCCTTGCTTACACATGGTGATCAAGTACCTCTTACTCATCACAGGGCGAATCTCATGAACCAAGTGTCAGTTTGGAAGCTTCCTGGGCAGTTGACACCTTGCAGAATGACTGTGCCACTTGGCCAATCTCGCCCAGCGCAGCTAGCCTTCATTAGATTTGACTTCCAGCGCAGGTACAAGGAGGAGCAGTTGCATTCCAGCGCAGATGCTCAGTGGAGCAGCTGACATGATCCAAAATTAGCCTGTTTTGAAGTGTTTTCAGGTGGAGAACTGATTGGAAGTGCTGTTGTTTGATGATCTTGTTCTTTTAGGGGTAAGAACAACATGTTTAGGGACTGAGGATCCCTGTAATTATTGACATTTCATGTTCCATGTCGCGAGGCACAAAAATGTCTATAACACCCCCCATTCAACATATCTCCAAAGAGATATATCATCCAGCGTAGTGATTCCTAGTGTTTTCATCCATCTTCTTAGATCCTGAAGATTTTCTTGGCAGGCTATGGGTTGATTTCCCATTATTCTATCCTTCCATATTTTTATGGATTTACCATTACCAGGTATCTTAGAAAAGTTTTCTTTTATGAGGAAAATGGTTTTTTTTTATCAGATTCCATACCTGGGAGCAGGGCCTGATTGGATAACCTTTTCTCAATAATAGGTTTCTATTTTTGTTCATGTATTTTTCTTCTAGGATTTGCTTCCACCAGCTGCTCTCTCCTATTATTAGTCTCCATGTTATTTTTTCTCCTAGAGCCAAGTCATTATTCCTGGTAGTCTTATTTCCAACCCACCTTTCTCATAGGGTTGAGTTACTTCATCCCATTTCACAAGGATGTGCTTCTTTGTCTCCACTTTACCTCCTTGCCATAGGAACCCCCTAATTACAAGCTCAATTTGTTTGTGTATACTTGCCGAGGCTAGTATAACAACATACTGGTAGATTGGGAGAGTTCTGAGTAGGGCCTTTATTAATATCACCCTTCCTTCCATATTGAGCTAGATCATGCCCCAGTTCTGCACTTTTTGTTTCATTTTCTCAATGTACTTATTCCATACGTCGGTCTTCAAATTTTCTTTTGATATCAAGAGTCCAAGATACATTTTGGTGGGAGTTCCTATGGAATTGGTTTCTAAGAAATTGCATTATCAATTCTAGATTCTCCCATAGGACGATTGACAACCAAATTCACCTGCATGTCGTCAGTACGATTATTTTCTCTAAGAATATGCTTGAAGGTGATTTCACCTAGAAACAACGAGTTTTTTTCCACCCTTTTTGTTATTTGTCTCAAGGCCTTGTTCTTGGGGCTTCTTCTTTCCACCATTGAATGGATTATTATTGAAGAGTCACCCATTATGACAAGATTCTTCATACTGTGCCGCCTTAGGATTTCCATTCCCAACAGGAGGCCATATGCTTTTTCTTTGTTATTGGATAGTTCTCGTAATCCCCATTCAAAAGTAATAGTATTTTTCCCTCCTGGGTCAAAAATAACACCTCCCACTCCAGCCTTGCCTGGGTTGGAATTCGAAGCACCATCAAACAATAAGCATAGCCTATTTAACTTTTCTGTCCATGTTTTGAACTCCTCTTTTTTCATTCTTATTTTCCAATTTTGCATATTATTAGGAGATTTTCTAATGTGTATTTTTTGTTGCTTTCTCATCGGAAATTCAACCCAGACCCTTTCCTCATGATGCAGTTGTTGAACATCTATTTCTTTAACTTCTTTAGAGTTGATGAACTTAGATGACATGCTGCAAGTTTTGGCTAGGATTGTTCTCGTATTTGGAGTGCAGTCTTTAAAGATCCTCTGATTTCTTACTATCCAAATTTTCCAACACATAAATGAAGGCAAAATCAACCAATATCTTTTTACTTTTTCTTTGTTTTTGAAGGAATATGGATATATTTTTCCTCGGGTTGATAGAAGCTCATGATAAGGTAGCAAATGTTGGATGCTAACCTCCAAGGGACTGACAAGCCCTTTCCAACAGTCCCTGGCAAAGGGGCACTCCGCAAAAAGATGTTGGATATTTTCTTCACTTCCATGACACATAGCACAACGTGATGGCCTTCATATCCTTTCTTTTTAAGATTATCAGCGGTCAGTATTTTGCCTTTGAGCAGCATCCACATGAATACTTTGATTTTTGGCAGTGTTTCAATTTTCCATGCCACCCTCCAGAATCTCCAGTCTCGATTTTCTTGCTGATGTAAAGTGGCATATCTTGATTTGACTGAAAAATCTCCTCCATCAGGATCCCAACGAAGGGAATCTTTTGAATCTATACTTAGTGGAGCAACCCCCTTAAGATATGACATTAGGGACTTCCACTGAGGGACGAGGTCATGAGGAAGGAAGGGGATCCTCCAATCCCCCCATTCAACATATCTCTAAAGAGATATATCATCCAGCGTAGTGATTCCTTTTGTTTTCATCCATCTTCTTAGATCCTGAAGATTTTCTTGGCAGGCTATGGGTTGATTTCCCATTATTCTATCCTTCCATATTTTTATGGATTTACCATTACCAGGTATCTTAGAAGAGTTTTCTTTAATGAGGAAAATGGTTTTTTTTATCAGATTCCATACCTGGGAGCAGGGCCTGATTGGATAACCTTTTCTCAATAAGAGGTTTCTATTTTGATTCATGTATTTTTCTTCTAGGATTTGCTTCCACCAGCTGCTCTCTCCTATTATTAGTCTCCATGTTATTTTTGCTCCTAGAGCCAAGTTCATTATTCCTGGTAGTCTTATTGCCAACCCACCTTTCTCATAGGGTTGAGTTACTTCATCCCATTTCACAAGGTTGTGCTTCTTTGTCTCCACTTTACCTCCTTGCCATAGGAACCCCCTGATTACAAGCTCAATTTGTTTGTGTATACTTGCTGAGGCTAGTATAACAACATACTGGTAGATTGGGAGAGTTCTGAGTAGGGCCTTTATTAATACCACCTTTCCTTCCATATTGAGCCAGATCATGCCCCATTTCTGCACTTTTTGTTTCATTTTCTCAATGTACTTATTCCATACGTCGGTCTTCAAATTTTATTTTGATATCAAGAGTCCAAGATATTGGAAGTGGCTCCACTTCTCTTGAAATGGAATTTCCAAAATTTCTGATATTTTTTGGAGAGTGCAAGATGAAGTGTTCCATCCATAGATTTTGCATTTCTGATTATTTAGAAACCCCCCGGAGGCTTCCATAAAACTGTTTAGTACCTTTTTTATTCTTCTTGTCATTATGCAGGAGGCCCCTCCCATAATCAAAGTGTCATTTGCAAATAGGGAGTGGTTTATACTTTTTACTTCATGAGAGATTGAGAATCATGTGATAGTCCTCTCTTGTCTGCATTTATCAAGACTTATGCTCAGGGAGTCCACCATTATAATGTATAAGAAAAGAGAGAGAGGACAACCTTGTCATAGCCCCCTTGAACTCTAAAAATATTCACTTGGTCTTCCATTGACCAATGGAGCAATCTAAGGACCCACAATATAGAATTTTATTATATCTATTTCCTTTTTGGAGAAACCAAATATTTGTAGGACAATCGCGAGAAAACCTAGGTTGACCCTATCAAAAGCATTAGCCATGTCCAGCTTGAAAATCATTCCTTTTTATTTTTTCATTAGGCTAGAGTGCAAAGTTGTTGCACTATTATAATGTTGTCTAGAATTTGTCTTTTAGGGACAAGTCCTCCTTATTTAATGATATTATTTCTGGAAGCAATACTTTGATTCTATTTGCGAGGATTTTTGTTGTGATTTTGTAGGAGGAGTTACACAGAGAAATAGGCCTAAATCGACTAAAGGAGTTATTATTTGACTCTTTTGGAACAAGAGCCAGGAATGAAGAGTTTTTGAATCCTCCAACCTTGAATTTCCCAAAAACATTTCTTATCATTCTTTTCAAATCTATTTTAATAATGGTCTAGTTGTTTTTATAGAAGGAAATAGGGAACCCATCCAGGCCAAGAACCTTATCCGAATGCAAATCCCAAATAGCATTTGCTACTTCCTTTTCTTCAACTGTTCTTGTGAGTTCATTGTTTTCCGCTTCACTTATTTTCCTGGGTCTATGCTGAAGATATTCTTCATACTCATTATTTGATGTTGGGGATGATAATAGATTTTTATAGTATCTGTAAGCCTCCTTCTTTATTTCCTCTTGTCCTCTGACTACTTTGCCTTCATTATCTTTTATGTTGTCTATTTGATTTTGGTTTCTTCTTATCATGGTCGTATTATGAAAGAAAGTTGTGTTCTTGTCTCCTGATTTGAGCCTTAGACTTCGCGATTTTATCTGCCACTCTTCTTCTTCCTTTCTATTTTGTCTATACATCTCCCAATATGATTTTTTTTCCTGCCATATGCTCTCCTGCATTTCCTCTTGCTGCTCCTTTTCCATTTGGATTATTTCTATTTTTTCTGCTATTTCTAACTTTCTTTTTTGTGTTTCTATATTGTTGATCCTTGCCCAATGTTTTAGCTCTCTCCTTAGGGCTTTTAGTTTAGTTTCCCAAACATAGCTAGGTGAGCCATTAATTAGGGTTTTCCACACTTCAATTATGATTTTTTTGACTTCTTCTCTGTCGTTCCATGTGGAGCTGAATCTAAAAGGAATTGGGCCAAGATTTTCTAACTTCCCAAGGGTGATAGCCACTGGTTTGTGATTTGATGCTATATTGTGGATGATTTTGGATTTTATCTCACTGAACTCATTGGAAACTTTGTCTTGTATTAGGAATCTGTCCAATCTTTCCTTGATGTTATTTTTCCCAATTCTTTTGTTGCTCCATGTGTACTTTCCATTGCTAGGAGGCATGTCCATTAATTTGCATGCTTCAATAATAGATTCTAACATTTCCCTATAAGGGTCAACATTGTATTTTCCCCTGAATTTTTCCTCTGCGCTCAATACCAAATTGAGATCTCCTCCTATGATTATGCCTCTATTTTGGTCCTGCATAAGATGATTTTTTAGGGTGGACCAGCAGACTTCCTTGTCCCTGTAATGGTTTGGGGCATAAATATTTATAATGCAATACTTCTCTTTTGTTTTTTCGTTTTCCATTTCTATTTTTATCCAATGTAGTTCTTTTTTTTGGTTGAATGAGCTCCCAATTTTGGGTTTTCCATAGTGTGCATATTCCTCGTGAGGCTCCAGTCGTTGGGATTGAGGTTCCTTGATAATTTTTGGTTTTTTGTATCATTGTTTCCGTTTCATTTTCATTTGTCTTTATCTCCTGGAGCATAAATATATTAGGTTTCTCTAAAGTTATGATATCTTTTATTGCCTTAATTTTTGGCATACTTCCCATTCCTCCGCAATTACAGGAGACTATAATCATTATCACTTGATGTTAAGGGCTGAGGGACCTTTCCCTCTATTAGGGTGGGCGATTTTCTCCTTATTTTTTTCCAGGAAAGTGTCCATAGGTTATTGGGTGCCCAGAGCCATTTCTTTTGTCATTGCTCCATCTCTAATTTCTCTGTTAGTTTTTCTACCTTCCTTTTTAGGGTGGTCGTGAGAGGAGAGGAGCTCTTTGGAAAGGGTGCGAGTGATTATGCAATCAAAGGAGGAGGGGTGAGGGCTTTTGGTGGGGATAGGTGAGGAAGGGGTGGGATTAGAGGGGAAGGGAGGAAGGGGGGGGGGGGTGACGAAAGGGGAGGGGAGGGGAGATCATGGTCCACAAGTGAGCCAAAGGGATTAGAGACCAATAGATCCGATAAGGGGGGAGGGATAGAAGACGAAGGGAGGGGAGTTGAGGGAGAGAGGGGGTCTTGAGATGAAATAGGCCTGGAAGGGAAGGATGGGGGGGAGAGGGGGGAGAGGGACGAGGAAGGGGGGAGGGTAGCTGAAGAGGGAGGAAGGTTGGAAACATAAGAGGTATTGAGTTTGGTTGCTGATTCTTTCTTCTTGACCTGCTCCCATTTTGGTTCCTGCTTTTCTATTTCTTCTATTTCCTTATTTTTAGCACATCTATTTGAAAAATGACCATATTCGTGACATATCTTACATTTGAATGGTATTTTTTCGTAGTCTAGTTATTGGTTGTGAACCTACTTATCCACTTTGATCTTGACTACTTCCGAAAGTCCTTTCCCTAGATCTACTTCTACACATATTCTCGCACGGGCATGCATGTTTTCCTTTGGCTCACTTCGTCAATATATTTCCCCACAACATTCCCTATTGATTTAACGGATTCATCTTCCCAGCAATGAAGAGGAAGATGAGGGAGCCTCACCCATACTGGCACTGCATTTGGCACATCCAACTCTGGATCGAAGTCCGAAGTCCATCTGTTGAGATAAAGTATCCTCTTCCGCAGAATCTGATGGATATTTTCCCCATGATAGATGAGGCCTAGTTTCTTTCTACGCATTTGAGGACCAAACGAGAAGAGGGCCAGAGACGAATGAACTATTGTTGGTACCAATTTATGACTAATTATTTTATGTAAAAACCCTCTTTTATTCATCATTTTCCTTTATTTAGCCTTTAAATTTCCTCCATATTCCTTAGAAACTGATTGATATAATGTTATTTCCATTATTTTTATCTTGGAGTTAATCTTAGGAATTTTTGTGGTGAAATTGGAAATTTCCAAAAAATTACAAATTGTTGTAACTTCCTGTAATGGCTCCATGGTTTGACATGTTGCAGGACAGATTGGTAAATTCGAGGACCCGAGGTTTGATCCAAAATGTACAAGGAAGGTGGAATACCTATCCACTCTCGGAATTGAAGATTCTAGGTGCTCGGTCAACACTAGTCAAACCCAGCCATTTTATTAGAAATTCCAGATTTTGTGAACAAAGTTTGCTATTTTTGAGATTTTTCTCAAATTGAGGACCTGAACTAATTCGACCTCCTTTGATGTAATTTTTATGATTTCATTAGGATTATGAGGAGTACAAATAGCTTCCTATTGTTGTGAAGATTTAGGATAAATAACTCAAAAGGAAAATTATGTAGTTTGGTAGTTGTTGATACATGAAAAACTTGGGCACACAGTTTATGTATTTTTTATTTCCAAAATTGAATATAGAGATACAGTGTTGGAGTCCATATTTATGTTTCAGATCCAGTAGTTGTCTTCATTTGAATTACTCTAAGGTGGGCTTGCAAAGTGTGGAGGGCCCCCAGTACAGAGCTGGTACACTTTTCCTTGAATTCTCTTTTACATTGCATAGATAGATCTCATACCTAGAATTGTCATTCAATTAATATGTTGCAAGTTTATGAAATATTGTTAATTGAAGAGATCCACATCTGTTGTGAAAGATTTTTGTAAGAAAAACTCAATTGATATTCATCTTGAAATTGACAATTGTGCTTTCTATTTCATGGTTTTTATCTCATAGCTTGATCTAGAGTTTACTGTTCATTGGTTGTGATTTGTAGTTGCAGAGCTCAATCGGTAGTTTGTTGACTGAACCTTGTAAGAGGTTCTACTATTGTTGATCTCCAAAGCTACATACTCCATTCATTGTTTTGTGTGATGAGTAATTAGGACTCTATTTTTCGTATACACAATTAGATTTGTTTCATTTAAGTAAATGCTTAAGTGTTAAAATGACAAAGAGAAACCTCTTGTAAAAGAGCATTGCTGATTTTTCCACATTAAGATATCATCTAGAAACTAATTCCTTCTAGATCTATATATATATTAGATAGCACCTCTAAGTGTACCTACTCGGGTTGACAGAGAAATTGAAGCATGATTTACATCAGTAAGTAAGGCCCAACATTTTGGAATCGTTGTCGGGGAGGTGCAGACTAGGAAGATTTTTAAAAAATCTAAAAATATAAAAAAAAAAACAAAACAAAACAAAAAAAACACAGATTTAGTTTTAATTCTTTAAGACATGATTATTTATGTCTAGATCTAGGGATGAAAAAGGAAGATTCATAAAAACCCCCCACCAAACAACTAACCCTCCATTGGGAGAAGAAACTTTAGAGAGGATTGAGTACACAACACCAACTGGAAAAGTTACTGTGGAAAAACTTGAGGAAAAACAAAGATCAGGCCAAAGACTTACTGTTGTTGAAAGACAAATCCTACTAGCTCATGAGGCAAAGAAAAGATATATACCTGAGACTTCTATAGTAGGGAAACAAAAAGAGAGTAGTACAAGAATCCAACAACCTATCCTTGAACATATTGTTCCTCAAGAATCAAAATAGGAAGAAGAGATAGAAACCTTAGAAAAGTCACATATCACAATGGTTGAAGACGGAGGATCCGGAGGACCTACTGCAGAACAAATTAGAGAGTACGAAAGACAAGTGGAATAAAGGAGAAGACAAAGAGAGCTTGAAGAAAAACAAGGAAATGATACTTTGTTTGGAGGGAATCAAAATCCACCAGAAGAAGAGGAATCAACATTTAAATTTCCAATTCAAGATAGAGGAGAGTACATGGATGAGGAAATTAAAATGAAAAATATCCCACCATCTGTATTACCAAACTTTTATGGTATGGCATCTGAAGACCCTGATTCATTTTTGTTTGAATTTGATATAGTATGTCGAACCTATGGATATACCGATGATGCACACAGACTTTGACTTTTTCCTGCCACATTAAAAGCAGTAGCAATTAGGTGGTTCATGGGATTAAGTGAACACACAGTCACTGATTGGGATAACATGAGAAAAATCTTTTTGAAAAAGTATCAACCTTATTGTCGATCAAAAGGCTCTAAAGATGACATCTTTAGAATGAATCAACAAGAAGATGATACCTTAGAATAATACTTAGAAAGATTTTCATACAATCTGCAAAAATCAAAACATAGAACCATGTATGTTGATCTTATTTGAACAATATTTCTTAAGGGCATCTGGGACGAATATCTAGATGACCTCAATCTCAATGGCAAAGGGGACATTTCTAATTTACCTTTAGAAGAGATTGTTGACTTGTCTCAGAAGTACTCCAGAAGTAGAGCAAGAAATGGAAGAAGTACCACGACATCTAGAATCATTAAATTTGCCACGGGAAATATTACCAGAGCTGAACTAGGAAATCTATTTGAAGATTTTAAAATAGACCTCTTAAGAACTTTTGGAAATCAAGTAGACACTCTGAAAGCAAAGAAAAGACAAGATGAACAAGAGCAAGTATTGTCTATATTTTGTCCTAAATGCTAAAAAAAACATGCTTTGAAAGAATGTCCATTAGATAATGTTCAGATTTGTGGGTTTTTTACATAAAATCATGACACTAATGACTTCTCTAATATGAAAATTTTGCATAGTTATAATTTGGAAGCTAATGCAGAGATGGAGAACTTATATTTCGTGGGAGCTCAGTGACCATGGGCAGCCAAGACCTCTAGGTATGTTTCAAAATCCAAATCCAGCAAATTATCAAATGCCTATTTATAATTCTTGGAATGTACATATGCCATGGCAAAATTTGTTTAATCATCAGCAGCAATCTTATCCACAACAGGGATGGAGAGGATATTCACATCCTCATCAATTTCCTCAACGACCACCTCAACAATATCAACAGTCATGTCCAAACCCATATCCTCAACAATATCAGCAACAATACTCTCAGCCATATCCACCACAGTACACACATCAATACCCTCAGCAACCAATTACTTATCAACAACAAAATCCTCAGTAAACCTTACCTACTCTTCCACCAATGAATCAACCATAGCTACAATTACCATCTAATCAACCTCATAAACCTACGCAGCTACCTGCTCAATGAGTAGCTAATCCAAATAATTGACTGGACAGACTAGCGTATAGTGTGGATGAGGGACCATCGTACCCAATTCTACCTCTGCAAAACATAGAACTTAGATCCAGTCGAACTCTTCACACACAACCTTCACCTCCACCTGTTTCAATGAAAGAGAGTTCGAATAAAACTGATGAACGTGAATTGCCAACACACAGTAAACAAGATGATTTAGAACAAGGAAAATAAATTAGGACAATGTAGTCACCTCCTTATCATGTGCAGTTACTTCAACCAAAATTAACCACACCTCTGCCACAATACGATGTTATGGATGAGCTGAGAAATGTGTATGTAAAAATGCCATTGCTCCATGAAATTAAGGATATTCCAATCTATACCAAATCCATCAAATAACTCTACCTTAAAAAGCCTACAAAGAAAAGATTTAATCCACAGACCATTCATGTTATTGGAAATTTAGCTGGCCTTATTGATGAGCCCCGAATTGGGTAACTTATTGGGCTCATTTTCCCTAATTGTCCTTGATCAATCCACCATTTTTCATAGATTATGCATGTTTTTGAGTATGTTTATGTTATTTTAACGAATAAGGGTGGTCACTTTACCAAGGAGGCTAATACGTGGTTATTTCAGGTTTTTTGGACAAATTTTGGAGCAAAGCCAAGCAATTATGAGCCAGGTGACAACCAAGCTTGAGGATGCAAGGGTGAGGATTCGTAGGGAGGTTGTCTCTTGCATTAAATGGCCCTTCCTTGAAAACTCCACCCTCAACTCGGAGCTCAACAGGCCACCAAAACGAATCCTAAAGGCAACCGAGCAGCTTTGCGAAGAGTGACTATTTATTGGCAGTTTGAACAGCCGAGTCCCTTGAATTAAGGAGGGCTGCTAGGCCCCTCGTAGTGTATAAATAGGAAGGCCTCAACCTTTGTAGTTTACTTTTTGAACTGTTGGGTTTTGCACTATAGTGCTATCATTAGCTTAGCTCGTTTTTGCAGCTACTGTTGTATAACTTTCTTGTGACATGATTATTTTTGGGTAATGAAAGGCAGCTCTATTTGGCATCAGCTCTGAGTTCTTTATAGGAGCCTATAACTCTTGGGGTTGGGCCCAACCCAAGTGCCAGGGCTTCCTTATGTACTTTTATTTGCTTTTTATGTCTTTGCAAAATAATTTCTGTTAAGTAGATTAAAATCTTGCTGATTATTTAGGTCACTGTTGATGATTAGAAATAATTTTGATGTTCAGATTGAGTTGATAGGTTATTAACAGGGACAAGCTCTAGAAAAAGGCCATCAAGCACCTCTGATTTCACCTCTCCCTCAGTGGGATTAGGAGCTGGGATCAAGGTGACCTTGCTGCCAACAAAAACACAGTCTTTGCTTCGCCATGCAATCATTAGTGTTCAATTTTTATTTGCAGAAGTTGGTTACATGTTCAGAGTCTTGATTGCTTCGCTGCATAGTTGGTATACATGGTTTCAGTGCAAATAAACTTCTGTTCATTCTCTTTACTGTTAGCTAGATCAGATTAGGTCAACGTAACTAGGTCTCTGATTTTACAAGTCTTCATTGGTTCAGTTGGAAAAACAACTTGCAGAGCACCCATACCACTTCTCTATCTACCCATACTCCATCAATCCCATCTGCTCCATCCCCTAACGCAGATTCTTGCCTCACGTTTGCCACATTTGCTCACATAACCCTAATTTTTGTGCAACATTGCTTCACTCCTCTTTGAACAAATCCAGCCATCTTCATCTCTCCTCAGCTCCATCCACCAAGCCCTGGACCTCCCCACACCCCTGTCCTACCCCCATACTCACTCCTTCACCTTTCTATCTCCATCCATCCTCCAAAATCCCATTTCTGAGCATCCTGTAGAAAATTACAGACATCCTGTAGAAATTCCAGAACATCCTGTAGAACCCCTGCAGACTTCCTGTATAAGCTCACTAATGAGGCTTCTTGATAGCCAAACTCTATGAAACTCTCTGGAAGAGTGTTAGGGACCCCTTAGGCCCTCTTTGAACCTTCCCTACCTCCTCCAAGCATTTCCTCTCGCCAATCCACCTCTGCACAGTAAAAAACAGTTAAATCGCATGCATGATAATTCTGGCAACTTATTCAAAAATACAAAAAGATGTTTTTTTAGATGTTACTGTAGAAGTAGCTTAGACACATGCATTCTACCTTCCTAGAAGTCAATGGCATCTCTTTCAGTAGCTTGCATCCTCTTTCTTGCATCAGTAGGGCTAGCTGGTAAAATTAGGGTTTGCTAGGGTTTACGTTTCCTTTCAGCTTCCCAGTTTCTTTCTACGATTAGATCAGCCTTCTTTGAGTTAACTTTCGTCCATCAGTTAAAAAGATTCTTCTTAGAGCTCATAGAAGTTGGCTTAAGCTCCTAGCGGACTTGTGCCAGCTGACCAAGTGACAGTTGCGGCAAGAAGACACATGCATTCTACCTTCCTAGAAGTCAATGGCATCGCTTTCAGTAGCTTGCATCCTATTTCTTGCATCAGTAGGGCTAGCTGGTAAAATTAGGGTTTGCTAGGGTTTACGTTTCCTTTCAGCTTCCCAGTTTCTTTCTACGATTAGATCAGCCTTCTTTGAGTTAACTTTCGTCCATCAGTTAAAAAGATTCTTCTTAGAGCTCATAGAAGTTGGCTTAAGCTCCTAGCGGACTTGTGCCAGCTGACCAAGTGACAGTTGCGGCAAGAGCTAGTACTTGTGCATACAGCACCATCGCTTCCAAGTTTGTTACGAACTACCGGGTTGATAAAAGTAAAGAAGGGAGTCCCAGGAGTTGCAGCATTATTGCTGCAATACTGGAGCCCACCATTCTTTTTGGCGCCGTTGCCGGGGAAGCGTCAGAGTATTTGTGATTGCTGCTTTTCTTCTATTTTTTTCTACTCCAACCTTCTGCTAAGTAGTTTATTTCAGTTCCATTCTGCAATTTCATTTTTGCAAAAGTAAATTAGACATTTCCTACTTTCATAGATTAGCCTTTGAATTCCACAATTTCAATTCTGCAAGTGTAGAATAGAATTTCAATTCTGCAAGCGTAGTCTAGCATTTCATTCCTGTAATTTGAATTTAGCAAAATAGCTTAGTCCTTTCCTGCTTTCATTTCAATTCCGCATTTCCATTTCCGCAAAATAGATTTTAGTTAGTTGCAATTCCATCTGTTTCAGTTTTGCAGGTACAAGCAGAAAAAAGCAAAAGCAACCAAAAATATTTTCATGCCTCGTAGGAACAGAGATAATATCGGAAAATTCCTACCCAACACCCCCACCACTTCATTGAGTCACCCTTCTCTATTCTTTGGTAGCAGTGACCCAAAAGAACCTATAGGTGAACCTCCTGACATATAAGAAGATCCTATAATAGAACAAGAACAAGAAAACATTCCTTTTGAGACCATGGCTGAAAACAGAAACGGTAGAGAAGATGATGAGAGAATTGAAGGTACCTTCCTTATCCGAGAGACCAACGGGGACATGAAGATGAAGAACATAAGTCCCTCAGCCTTACCTCATTTCCATGGATTGACCACTAAAGACCCTGATACCTTCCTGTTTGGGTTTGTTGTCCTTTGTCGAACTTATGACTATGCAGAAGACGAGCAAAAGTTGAAACTCTTTCCCTCTAACCTCAAGGATGCAGCATTACATTGGTTCATGGGGTTACCTGGAAACAGTATCACCACTTGGGCTCAGATGCAGCAAGCCTTTAACAACAAATACTGGGACTAATATAGGTCAAAGGAAACGAAGGGAGAAATCTTTCGGATGACCATGGGAAATGATGAGTCTTTAGAAGACTACAAGGAAAGGTTCCAACTCAGCTATAAATGGGCCAGGTGCACACTTGACCCTGAATCTCTAAAGTTGGTTCTGCTCCAAGGAGTCCCTAAAGACCTTCTAGATACCCTTCACATGCTAGCTGGAGGAGACATCTACCAACTACCTTATGAGGACATAAAGACTGTGTTTAGAAACCACTCTAGGGCAGCCGAGAAAAGAGGTAAGGGGAATCCACTTTCAGCTAGTACCACCTTCTCCAAGCACGAGTTTGCTATCAGATGGAAGACCTCAAAAGTGAGATGAGACAGACCATTTCCATGCAACTTGATACTTTCTGAATCCAACAAAAGAAAGAGGAAGCTGAGAGGGCTTTGGCCATTTTTTGTCCTAGATGTATGAGGAATCACCCTAAGAACGAGTGTCCATTGCACTTAGTAGAGGTATGTTTCATTTGTGAGGAAAACCACCCCACAAACCAATGCCCAACCTTGCCTGAATTTAAAGCCATGTACCAAGGGACTGAGGCAACCACTGAACCTCTCTACTTCCTCAACCAAAGGAGGCCGCATGGGCCCAGACCTTACCAGTAGGGGATGCAAGGGACATCCCAAGCTTATTATAGCCCCAACCAATCTGCTCACATACCTTCATGGGGGCCCCCTGCTCATCCTTCCTAGTCCGCACCTCCTCCGTGGTATTATCCATCTCAATACCATACTCAACCCACTGCTCATTCGTTTCACTCACATGTCCAGCCACAACCTCAGTGGAATGCACCTCAACTGGGGTGGAGGCCCCAATACAACTCTCCTCCTGCCATTCTGCCTCCACCACCGGCTCAGCCACAACCATTACCTCCTGTTCCTCCAAGACAACCCTAGATGCCTGCTCAACCGAACCCGAACCCCAACAACCGACAGGCCCAGTAGGTATACACTAGGGAGACAACATGCCCTACCTATGCTGTGGAGATCCAGGAGATCAACCTGCGATCTGGGAAGACCCTTCCAGATCGCCAACCTCCTCCCCCAGAGGACGAGGAAGAGAAACAGGAAAGTGAACCCAAAGCCATTCCACCCTTTCCTGAGAGACTAACAGTAACCACGCAACCGAACCCAGAAGAGACTGAACTTCTGGGAGAACTTAAATAGTTGTGTGTGAAAATACCACTTCTCCAGGCCATAAAAGATGTACCAATATACAACAAATTGATTAAGGAGAAGTGTTTTAGGCACCCAGGCAGGCGAAAGAGAGATGCCCCGACTGTCAATGTCATAGGACAACTGTCTGATCTAATGTTGGGGCAAGTCATTTGTCCAAAGTATTTGGACCCTGGGAGTCCTGTAGTTGATGTCCACATCAATGGCACCATAATCCCCCATACCTTGATTGATATAGGGGTTACCATTAATTTGATGACCAGGGACACCATGCTTAAGCTCAACCTTCAGAGTTCCTTAAGGAAGACCTCGACAGTCCTGCAGTTAGAAGATCGCTCCACTGTGACTCCCGAAGGGATTGTGGAATATGTCTTTGTCTCTGTTGACTCTTGGGAGTACCCTGCGGACTTCTTGGTCCTTCAGCCAGAGGCAAAGCTCACTGGCTACCCCCTCATTTTGGGAAGGCCTTGGTTAGCCACTGTGGATGCTTACATCAGTTGTCGAGCTGGAAGCATGACCATCAAGAATGGGCCTATGTCCAAGTAGCTAGTCCTATACCCTCCTGCCCAACCTCTGCTAGAACATGACTTACCACTCTGGTTGAAAGAGGGAGATGAGGATGAGGTCTACTCTACACCATTGTGCACAGCAGAAACCACCAAGGGAGGTCCTCAAACCGAGGATGAGTTGATTGAGAATTTGATTCGAAATCCACCTCCCAGTGCATAGTCCTTAGAAGAGTTGGTGGAGGGTACCCAAGCCAGTACTTTAGTGGACCTCTGTGTGACTGATCCGACCTCTCCCAGAGTTAAGAATGTGGAGTTTAGCCCCAAAATAACTTTAAATATCAGCTCCTCCCTATCTCCCTCCCAGGAGAAGGAGTTGTGTAGCTGATTGAACAATCATCTGGATGCTTTCGCTTGGAGCTATAAGGAGATGAAAGGAGTCCACCCTTCGGTCTATACCCATCACATTTACATTAAAGAAGATTGTAAACCAGTCAGGCAGCCTCAGAGGAGAATGAATCCAGCCCTTAAAAACATTGCCAAAGAAGAATTGCAAAAATTGTTGGATGCAGGATTCATCTACCCCATCTCCGATAGTGAGTGGGTCTCACCTCTAGTGCTTGTGCCCAAGAAGAACGGGAAGTGGAGAATCTGTGTAGATTACCGAGAACTTAACAAAGCCACCAAGAAAGACCATTTCCCTTTTCCTTTCATAGATCAAGTGTTGGATGGACTGGCAAGGAAGAAGTTCTTCTCTTTCCTAGATGGGTTCAGTGGGTATAACCAGATCCAAATAAGCCCGGAGGACCAAGATAAAACCACCTTGACTTGTCCATGGGGTACCTTTGCCTACCGAGTCCTTCCCTTTGGGCTATGCAACGCTCCTGCCACTTTACAGAGAGCGGTATTCAGCATATTTTCTGAGTTGGTCCATGATTCAACAGAAATCTATATGGATGACTTTACTCCTTATGGGTCCAACTTCCAAGAAGCATTGACTAATCTGGGAAAAGTTCTAACCAAGTGCATTAAGATGAACCTGTCCCTCAGTCCCGAAAAATGTGAATTCCTGATGACTAAAGGGACCGTGCTAGGTCATACCATTTCTCGGCAAGGATTACAGGTGGATCTTAACAAGATTGCTATCATCTAGAAGGTCCCACCTCCTCAAAAGGTGAGAGATGTTCGGAGTTTCCTAGGCTTAGCAGGATATTATAGAAGATTGATTAAAGATTTCAGTAAGCTAGCCTCGCCATTGTTTGGCCTCTTATGGAAAGATGTTGAGTTTAAATGGACTAACAACTGTCAAGGGGCTCTAGATGAGTTGAAAGATAAACTGGTGTCTGCCCCAATCTTAAGAAGTCCAAACTGGGCCCTACCTTTCCACATCCACACTGATGCATCGAGCAAAGACATAGGGGCAGCCTTAGGACAATTTGAGGAGAAACTACCATATGCCATATACTTTGTCAGCAAAAATCTGTCCAAGGCAGAAATGAACTATACGGTAACCGAGAAAGAGTTCCTAGCTGTAGTCCATTCCCTAAACAAGTTCAGACACTACATCACTGGTTATCAAACATTCGTACACACTGATCATGATGCGATTAGATACTTAATGAATAAACCTGATGTAAATGCTCGTATCATTAGATGGTTACTTTTGTTGCAGCAATTTGATTTGACTATTTTCGACAAGCCAGGTAAGGAAAATGTTGTTGCTGACTTCTTGTCTAGATTAGATTTGCCTGCAGGTGAAGAAGGGACAGTGGATGACCAGATGCCAGATGAACACCTGTTTGCTATCTCAGTACTCTCTCCATGGCTTGCTGATATAGCAAATTACTTGGTCTCGGCACAGTTCCCTCTGCATCTATCCTCAAAGGGGAAGAGCATAATTGTGAGGAAGAGTGCCCCGTTCACTTGGATTGGGGACAACATGTTTAAACTTGGCCCAGATCAGATCTTGAGGCGTTGTGTTAGGGAGGAGGAAGCCTTTGACATCCTCCTAACCTATCATGACGGACCTTGTGGAGGCCACTTTGCAGCAAAAAGGACTGCCTTCAAAATTCTACAGGCAAGCTACTATTGGCCTACTCTTCACCAAGATGTCAAAAGATACATCAGTCAGTGTGACCGATGTCAGAGGATGGGGAAACCGACTCCAAGGGATGAAATGCCTCTCCAACCTCAAGTGACCTTCGAGCCATTTGAGAAGTGGGGCATGGATTTTGTGGGTCCTATCAACCCTCCTTCAAAGCAGAGGTCTTACATCATTGTGTGCACCGACTATCTGACAAAGTGGGCAAAAACAAAGGTAATCAAAGCAGCAACAGAAGAAAAGGTGGCTGACTTTTTAATGGAAAACATCTTCTACAAGTTTGGCTACCCAAGAGAGTTAGTCACCGATCAAGGAAGCCAGTTCATCTCCAACCTGGTTGAAGACTTGCTCGCTCATCACAAGATCAAGCACATGACTTCCACCCCATATCATCCACAAGAAAATGGGTAGGTGGAAGTCACTAATAGAGCATTGGAAGGGATTTTGACTAAGGTGGTGAGCAACAGCAGAAAGGATTGGGCAGATCGCCTGGTTGAGGCCACTTGGGCCTACAACACCACTTGGAAGACTACAACAGGTTTCACACCTTATGAGTTGTTCTATGGGAAGAAAGCTTTGTTGTCCATAGAGTTTGAGTACAATACATTGAGGATGGCAGCTCAGCTGGGCTTAGATCTCAGGCATGCTCAACGTGAAATATTTCTGCAGCTGAATGGATTAGAAGAACAGCGAATGCAGGCCCTCCTCCACTTAGAAGTAGTTCAACTCTAGAGGAAGATATGGCATGACTGGCACCTTAATGAAAAGCAATTCCAGCCGGGAGATTGGGCGCTGCTGTATGACTCAAGATACAAGGATTTCAAAGGAAAGCTGAGGAAAAGATGGTTAGGACCATATACAGTGGAGAAATGCAATGACAATGGTTCAGTCCTTATCAAGACCATTGATGAAGAAGCCATCCCCATGCTTGTCAATGGGCATTGATTGAAAATCTACAGGAAACCCCTTTCGAGGTAGGAGTTCATTGAAACTTTGGAAAAATCAATGTTGGTAGTGGAGCAGGGTTCTGCCTCTATTTCGCCTACACCTTGATCATAAAAAAAAAGGAATAAAAAAAGATCCCTGGGTGAAAACCTCTCTGAGGCGCCCAGGGCAGACAGTGAGGGTGAAAACCTCATGGAGGCGCCCCAGCTGTCTCTCAGAAAATAAAGAAATGAAATAAAAAAGATCCTTGGGTGAAAACCTCTTTGAGGTGCCCAGGGCAGATAATGGGGGTGAAAACCTCATGGAGGCGCCCCTGCTATCTCTAAAAAAAAAAAAGAGAGAGAGAAAAAAGGAAAAAGAGAAAAAGAAAAAGAAACAGGTCTAATCTCTGGAAAATTATTGCAGGGTGCAGGGAATATATTGCAGATAAAGAAGGTCGTGCAAAACGAGGACAAGGGTCCGTACCAGGCTACAGGACATCCTTACAGACACTCCCTCCATAGCCACTCACTTTCCCAGGATTTGAACACATTCGAGTCGAGATTCAACCTCCTACAGGAAGTTCTAAGCTTTCTACAGGAAGTTTTGGGGCTCTCTACAAGAAGTTATGCATTTCTACAGGAAACATCCTATAGAGCCTTCGGGCAGGCCAAATTCGATTTTGGAAAGGGATTTGAAGCTTGAAGTCTATTGATTAGGCCTGTAGCCACCCCTCTCTTCCATCCATCACCTGTTTCATCTCTTCCCACCGCCATTGCAACAATCTGGTTATGTGTTCCTGCAGTCATGCAAGAAATACTGTTTTTCTCAGATTGGAAATTTTTTCCCAAGTGACAAATCAAGCACACAAAGGCTTGCACACTCTACCTGTCAAAGCTCCATCAGGACTCTTCATCAGCGAATAAAACCCTGCTCATTTAAGCATGCATCCCAGGAGGAGAAGCAGCTACAGGATATCCTACAGGAATCCTGTAGCAGCTGATCCGTCTGGAGCACATACTCTGGAGTCAGTAGCAGCTAAAATCGACACAGGGGACATAAAAAAAAAACTCCGCTTGGACGTGAACACCTCCTCGACAGTTGAAATCAAACAGAGCCTGTGCATGCAGCGTTTACAACCAGAGGATCGGGTTCCAAAGTTGTGCATACAGCATCAACTAATGAAAGAAGGAGTTCCAGCACCTGTGCACGAAGCAGCAGCGAGCAAAGCCGTCGTTCCAAGTCCCGAAGCCTACAGAACATGTCCACGGCCACACAGGTAAGTGTCTAACCTTCTTCGTCAAATTGCATAGACTATATTCTGAAAACTGCATGTCTGTGAATGATTCAGATTGAACAAATTCGGTGGCGAGTAATGGCCTCGTGGGATCCGAACGAGCTCGGTTATGTTCTAATTCGCCAAAGAGATGTGCAGCCGACACGTGGGAAGTGTCCAGTCGGGGAGAATCAGCGGGATTGGCAGTGTGGTGGCGGTTAATGGTAGAGGAAAGGTAACGACAGTCATAGACACGCAGAGGAATGATGGCCGTGACATTGGCTAACAGATCAGCCTGGCCACCTCACCTCCTTTCCATGAATTGCGCCGTAATTCAAAAATGTTCGGCCGAAGAACTCACGTTAACTGCTGTCATTTACACTTGCAACCGTTCTCAGCGAAGTACGCGTCCTCCTCCTCCGCAGTCTGTTAGCCTGAACTTCTCGGCCTGTTTCAAAATCCTCCTGCGTCCCAGGCTCGTTCAGAAGCACCGTGACATCCTCCGGAAGCCGGCAAAGCATTCTACAGGAAGAGGCACTACAGGGAATAAAACATAGCCTTCCGGAGCAGAGCAAATGGATTTTTCTTCGAAAAATTCGAAGTCCCGAAAGAGGTAGGCTCGAAAGCCACTCTTCCCTGCATGGTATATATTGAAAGGTGGTGAATTGAACTATCTGGAGTAGGAGAATTAGAGGCAAGTCTACCTGTGGGTCAAGAATAGTAGTTTGCCTGTGTGTTACACGGAATGTTTCAGTTGGTTCTGCGTCAAATTCTCCTCCACAGTTCCTGTTAAGAAATTCCTCCGCTAGAAACGATAAACCACTGTGAGGGTTAACCTGTGCATGAAGAATGTGAATTTTATGTGGTTGTATGCATGCTGGTGATGAAAATTAAGCTCTGCACTCTGTCTATGGGAGCCTAATTCCCTGGTGACAGTCGAGTTTTGGGCAGCAAAAGCATTAGAACCAGGGAATTGGTGCAAAGTTGAAATACAAACACCTGAGAAATCCTGTCCTGAGGATCGAAAGAAGAAACCATAAAACAGCAGTCCCTTTCTGCTCGGAGCATTGAAACAGGGCACTCTCACCATGCCAGGAGGGTTTATCAGGAAGGAACCCTCGGATTCCAGAAAATTGCGTGAAACTCCCGAGGTGGTGAACCTATTCACCCGTGCCAATTGGATGACCTTTTGTGACAGAATTCAAGGTCATGACGATGAGGTAACATAAGAATTCTTAATGTCCCTGCAGCCTAAATTAAAGGCACTGGCCACTGTGAATTTCAGAGGGTTGACCCTAAAGCTTACCCCACAACTCATTAGTCAGGTTACTGATCTGCCATTAGGGATACCCTGGAGCAAAGAGGAGAGGGCATTGGGCCAAAAAGCCAAGAAAGAATTCTTCCTACCAGAGGAACAATTTTCAGAAGATAAGAATGGGGTCCGGAGAGCCAGCCTACATCCTTTTTGGAGCGAGGTCAGCCTTCAGATCATGAAATACATTACCTGTGAGGGGCGGTTCAGTATTGTCTACGATTATCACTTCCGATTGCTAAGTGAACTCAGACATAGGATGGATTTACCCCCATAACAGAAGTTAAGCATCCCCTATTTCCTCCTACAATCATTAATTGAGTGTGGCACAAAATTGAAGGAAGGGACACCGGATCAGCTAGCCCATCATGGGCTTATCAAGCTTCTAGTGGAAGATGCCCTCCATACCTACACTGTCCCTCTCTCCTGGGAGATTTTCCGCAACATGTCCAAGGATGATGATATTTGAATTCTGGTCGAGGAACTCACTTCATCCAGCAGTGAGGAAAGGGAGCACATTGAGGCAGAAGAGAAAGCCAAGGGTAAGGAAACCCGGGACAGACCACCACAGAAAGAACAAGAAGAGAAATGAGGGAAAGGCCAAGCTACTGAGCCCAAAACTGTGGGTAGAACACAGGCACAAACACCAAGGGAGAAACGATTACAGAGCAAGGCAGAGAGGACTGAAAAATTCCAAGCACGTGAGGACACAACCAAGACAACCACAAAAAAATTAAAAGGGAAGGCACCCCCAGCTAAGCAAACCAAAACAGTGAAAACAACTTCTACAGGAAGCCAGAAAACAATCACCACAGGACTTTCTACAGGAAGCATGGAGACAGGGCAACAAAAGAAAAAATCGCCTAAGATTTTAGCCAAGGAGGCAGCAGTTGTGCTGGGTACCCTAAGCACATCTCCAAAGCAAAAAGGGAAGCAAAAGAGGGAGCCTTCCATGTATTTTAAGGCAAGAAGGAGCATGAGGATAAAGACTGGCAGACCCCAGCTACCGTCAAAAGAGCCAATCATGATTTTAGACACCCCAGCTACACAAAAGGAAAGGTATCCCTCAAAGGCATCCATCACCTATGAATAGGGAAGCCCGAAGACATCCACCTGGAGAGAAAGAATGAAAATGTTGGACACAAAGGCCTCTCTACAGGATGTTGAGACTATTCTATAGGAAACATTGGCTAGACTAAAGAAGACCGAAGAAATGGAAGGAGAGGTAGCTAAATCACCACTGGAGGAAGAAGAGGTGGAGAAAATTGTGGAACCTAGCCCCCAGCCCAGCTTGGGCTCCTACTATCACTTCTTAGAGGTTAGAAAGATCATTCCCCAAAAATTCACAGTGCCACTTTTCCTTGCACTAGAAGAAGAGAGAGTGAGGACCCACACTTGGATGAAGATCGCTAAGTCCAAGGGTGTGGCAGATATAGGTCCCCTGGAGGAACAACTCAAAGAGGCGAGAAGGGAATTGGCTATGGTACGGCATGTGGAGAGCAGCCAGCGGGTCAAGCTACAGGAAGAAAATGAGCTGCTTAAACAGCAGCTACAGCTACAGGGACAGAAGAAGGAAGATAGGCCTCACATCTTGGGGGAACAACGGCAACAGGAGGAGCCCACAACAGACAAAGAAACCCCTGATGAACATGAGAAGAAAGATGGGTTGCAGGCTGAAATTGAGACACTGAATAGAGAAGGAATTGCAAGCAGGCCAAGAGATACAGTCTCTGAAACAGCAGGTACAAGAAAAGGAGGCCCAACTGGCCTACATGGCTAGCTGGGCGATGGAAGCTCTACAGTGTAGGCAGCCTACCAAATCGTACGCCCTATACATTAAGGATCAGTGGTTGCAGTTTCAGATCAACACCTTGGCCCAAAGGGGCATCACTCCATTTCAAAATTATCATGAATTTGCAGCTCTATGTGGCAATAGTTCATTAGAGGACAGGGCCAAATTATCAGAGTTTTACTTGCACAACTTAGCCCTTCCAAACATGAATGCATGGGATCCCAACACTGTGATAGGAGATGTCCAACTTATGGCCATGGCCTCTTGGATGAATCATGAGGAAAAGAGGGCAGTAGAGGTCCGCAGTATTATGAGCAGAGAACTCAGTGAGACACTAATGATCAAAGCGGAGCCAGATGACCCCTCAGCAGTGATAAGCGCCCACCAGCACTTGGCCAACAGCCCTCAGGATTTACCAGAATACATTGAGCAATAGGCTCAAGCTATTGCCCACTTTGAGGACATGGAGAGGCTGTTGGGGGAAAACTATCTGCATGCCTGCACAAGGTGGTGGAACACCCTGCCTCATAGCTTGAAGATAAGATAATACCACTCTCCCACCAGGATGAGGGAGGCCTTGGCAAGGGTACCTCTCTACAAATAGTTGATGCAAAATCTGCAGGCCAATTGAATTGGCCTAAATTCAGTCCTCCTTTGCTTTTGGGATTGCTAGAAGGAGTTAAGGAAGAGGAGGAAGACAAACAGTGGGAGGAAGTGCAAAGGAAAGCAAGATTCCACGACCGAGAAGAAGATATCACTACGGAGGCCTGGGACGTGAGGGAGGCGGTCAAAGCTATAAAGGATGATGAGCTGGACTACTTGCTCAAAGGATGAGCAACCCATTTAGCAGGGGGGTGATGATGAGCCCCGAATTGGGTAACTTATTGGGATCATTTTGCCTAATTGTCCTTGATCAATCCACCATTTTTCATAGATTATGCATGTTTCTGAGTATTTTTATGTTATTTGAACGAATAAGGGTGGTCACTTTACCAAGGAGGCTAATACATGGTTATTTCAGGTTTTTTGGACAAATTTTGGAGCAAAGCCAAGCAATTATGAGCCAGGTGACAGCCAAGCTTGAGGAAGCAAGGGTGAGGATTCGTAGGGAGGTTGTCTCTTGCATTAAATGGCCCTTCCTCAAAATCTCCACCCTCAACTCGGAGTTCAACAGGCCACCAAAATGAATCCTAAAGGCAGTCGAACATCTTTGGGAAGAGTGACTGTTTACTGGCAGTTTGAACAGCCGAGTCCCTTGAATTAAGGAGGGCTGCTAGGCCCCTCGTAGTGTATAAATAGGAAGGCCTCAGCCTTCGTAGTTTACTTTTTGAACTGTTGGGTTTTGCACTATAGTGCTATCATTATCTCAGCTCGTTTTTGCAGCTACTGTTGTATAACTTTATTGTGACATGTTTATTTTTGGGTAATGAAAGGCAGCTCTATTTGGCATCAACTCTGAGTTCTTTATAGGAGCCTGTAGCTCTTGGGGTTGGGCCCAACCCAAGTGTCAGGGCTTCCTTATGTGCTGTTATTTGCTTTTTATGTCTTTGCAAAATAATTTTTGTTAAGTAGATTAAAGTCTTGATGATTATCTAGGTCATTGTTGATGATTAGAAATACTTTTGATGTTCAGACTGAGTTGATAGGTTATTAATAGGAAAAAGCTTCAGAAAAAGGCCATAAAGCACCTCTGATTTCACCTCTCCCTCAGTGGATCAGGAGCTGGGATCAAGGTGACCTTACTACCAACAAAAACCCAGTCTTTGCTTCGCCATGCAATCATTAGTGTTCGATTTTTATTTGCAGAATTTGGTTACATGTTCAGAGTCTTGATTGCTTCGCTGCATAGTTGGTATCCATGGTTTCAGTGCAAATAAACTTATTTTCATTCTATTTACTATTAGCTAGATCATATTAGGTCAATGTAACTAGGTCTCTGATTTTACAAGTCTTCGTTTGTTCGGTTGGAAAAACAACTTACAGAGCACCCGTACCACTTCTCTATCCGCCCATACTCCATCAATACCATCTGCTCCATCCCTTAACGCGGATTCTTGCCTCACGTTTGCCACATTTGCTCACATAACCCTAATTTTTGTGCAACATTGCTTCACTCCTCTTTGAACAAATCCAGCCATCTTCATCTCTCCTCAGCTCCATCCACCAAGTCCTGGACCTCCTCACACCCCTGTCCTACCCCCGTACTCACTCCTTCACCTTTATCTATCCATACATCCTCCAAAATCCCATTTCTGAGCATCCTGTAGAAAATTACAGACATCCTGTAGAAATTCTAGAACATCCTGTAGAACCCCTACGACTTCCTGTAGAAGCTCACGAATGAGGTTTCTTGATAGCCAAACTTTGTGAAACTCTCTGGAAGGGTGTTAGGGACCCCTTAGGCCCTCTCTGAACCTTCCCGACCTCCTCCAAGCATTTCCTCTCGCCAATACACCTCTGCACAGTCAAAAACAGTTAAATCGCATGCATGATAATTCTGGCAACTTATTCAAAAATACAAAAAGATGTTTTTCTAGATGTTACTATAGAAGTAGCTTAGACACATGCATTCTACCTTCCTAGAAGTCAATGGCATCTCTTTCAGTAGCTTTCATCCTCTTTCTTGCATCAGTAGGGCTAGCTGGTAAAATTAGGGTTTGCTAGGGTTCACGTTTCCTTTCAGCTTCCCAGTTTCTTTCTGCGAGTAGATCAGCCTTCTTTGAGTTAGCTTTCATCCATCAGTTAAAAATCTTCTTCTCAGAGCTCATAGAAGTTGGCTTAAGCTCCTAGCAGACTTGTGCCAGCTGACCAAGTGACAGTTACGGCAAGACAGCATCGTCGCTTCCAAGTTTGTTACGAACTACCGGGTTGATAAAAGTAAAGAAGGGAGTCCAGGAGTTGCAGCATTATTGCTGCAATACTGGAGCCCATCACTTATGCCAAATGTAATTTCTATGGAGAAATATGTTGACCCTAGTATACCTAGAGTTACAGCAATCATCAACAAAATCTCCATTCCAAATACTCTCATTGATTTGGGAGCAAGAATAAATGTCATGACATTGGATACAATGAAAACCTTATAGCTGACAAATTTACAGTCAACACCAATTTTTTTAGAATTAGCAAATCACTCTAAAGTCATTCCTGAAGGTATATTTGAAGATATAATTGTTTCACTGGACTCTTGGGAGTATCTAGTTGATTTCCTAGTTCTCCAACCAAATTCAAATTTAGGAGGACACCCTCTCATACTTGGCAGACCATGGTTGGAAACTACTAATGCATTTATTGGGTGTAGATCAGGTAATATGATAATTTCCAGAGGAACAGAGAGAAAACAACTTACCTTATACCCATCAGCCCAAGCTCCAGCAGTAACACATAACCTATGGCTTGATGACAAATACAATGATAGGGAATAAATACAATCTGTTTTAAGCATCAATCAAATTTATGATTTCGGGGAAGACAATAATGAATATTTGGTAGAAATGTTTATCTCTCCACCTGAAGTTTCAAAGGAATTGAGAAATGAACAATACATTGTTGCAAATCAAATATTGGCACAGAGCTTCCAGGAAACTTGTACCATATATTCTCTGAAAACATTATTTGAAGATATCTTTCCAATTACAAACACATAAAGTAACACTGTAGAAATAAGCCCAGGAAAAACACTGAACATTGGAGCATTTTTAGATTCATCTTAGGAACAGAAATTGCTTACTTTGTTGACCAAATACCAAAGGGCATGTGCTTGGGACTACACTGACATGCAGGGAATTCACCCAGAAACTTGCACTCACCATATCTATACAGACACTAGTATTCGACCAGTGAGGTAGCCACAGAGAAGGATGAACCTCATGCTTAAAGAGATTGTAAGAGATGAATTGTAGAAGCTACTGAAAGTAAATTTCATTTACCCCATCTCTGATAGCCAATGGGTATCTCCGCTAGTACTAGTCCCTAAGAAAAATGGTCAGTGGCAAGTTTGTGTTGACTACAGAGAACTGGATAAAGCCACCCTTAAAGACTATTTTCCATTGCCATTTATTGACCAAGTTTTGGATACATTAGCTGGAAAAATGTCATTTTCCTTCCTGGATGGTTTTAGCGGTTACAATCAAATCAGCATAGCCTTAAAAGACCAAGACAAAACAACATTTACCTGTCCCTGGGGCACATATGCCTACAAAGTTTTACCATTTGGCTTGTGCAATGCTCCAAAAACATTTCAAAGAGCAGTATTAGAAATATTCGATGATTTGGTTCATAAATGTATTGAGTTATATATGGATGATTTTTCAGTATATGATGATTCCTTTGACCATTCTTTGCAAAATCTTGAGAAAGTTTTAAAACGATGTATAAAAACCAACTTGTCATTAAGCAATGAAAAATGTTATATGATGTTGAATGAGGGAATAGTCTTAGGACATCATGTTTCTCCCGAAGGAATCAAGGTAGATCAAACCAAAATTCAAATTATTGTCAAATTGCCAATTCCAACAAATCAAAAAGGTATAAGAAGATTTCTTGGTTATGCAAGCTATTATAGGAGATTTATTGAAAACTTTAGAAAGTTAGCCTTGCCTTTGTTTAATCTTCTTGCAAAAGATGTATCTTTCAATTGGAATGATGCTTGTCAAAATGCTTTTGAGAAACTTAAAGACAAATTGTCCACAGCTCCAGTTTTGAGGGGACCCAATTGGACTTCACCTTTTCATATCTCAACTGATGCATTTGATACAACAATAGGGGATTCTTTAGGGAAGAAAGACGATGGTTTAACTTATGCCATTTACTTCATTAGTAAAAATTTGACTCCTGCTGAACTCAACTACACAGTAACTGAGAAGGAAATGCTTGCAATAATACATGCTGTAAACAAATTTCGTCACTACATAACTGGTTATGAAGTTTTTGTTCACACTGACCACTCTGCCATTAGATACTTAATGAACAAACCTATAACTAATGGCAGGATCACAAGATGGTTACTATTAATATAGGAATTTAATCTCACACTGTTGGATAGACCAGGGAAAGATAACCATGTAGCAGATTACTTTTCTCGACTACAAAATCCAGGTGAAGTTGTTCCAACTGAAGATTCATTTCCCGATGAAAATTTATTTTCAATTTCAATATTAACACCATGGTATGCTGATTTAGCTAACTACTTGTCCACAGGAAAGATACCTCCATCATTTAGCTCAAAGGAGAAGAAAAGAGTGATTAAGCAAAGTGCAAGATATTCATGGGTTAATGGAGAATTGTTTTATACTGGTTATGATTTAATTATTAGAAGATGTATTAGAGAGGATGAAATTATTGACATACTAAAATATTTTCATGATGAACCTTGTGGTGGTCATTTTGCAGCCAAGAGGACAGCACACAAAATCCTTAGCCTTGGCTACTATTGGCCATCAATTTTCAAAGATTCAAAGAAGTATGTGAGAAGTTGTGACAGTTGCCAATGCATGGGTAGACCAACTACCTCAAATGAGATGCCACTACAGCCACAGGTACATCTAGAGCCATTTGAAAAATGGGCTTTGGACTTTGTTGGACCCATTAATCCACCTTCCAAAGGGAAAAAGTACATCTTGGTATGTACAGATTATGTGACTAAATGGGCAGAAGCAAAGGCACTTGTAAGGGAAACTAAGCAAACAGTAGTCAATTTCCTTTTTGAAGAAATCTTTGTTAGATATGGAGTGCCCAGAGAGAGTAACAGACCAAGGGACTCAATTCACTTCTAGATTGGTTCAAGAAATCACTGACAAGTACAAAATCAAACACAAAAGGAGTACACCCTACCATCCACAGGCCAATGGCCAAGTGGAATCTACAAACAAGACACTGGAAGGGATCATGACTAAAACAGTGGCAACAAACAGAAAATATTGGGAAGATAAGCTCAATGAGGCACTCTGGGCATATAGAATCACCTGGAAAAACACAACAGGGTTTACACCTTATCAGCTGGTGTATGGCAAAGAAGTCATGTTGCCAATAGAATTTCAAATACATACTTACAAATTGGCAGCGAACTTAGGCATTGAACTCTCTAAAGCACAACAAGAAAGAATTATCCAATTGAATCAGTTGGACGAGATGAGACAACAAGCAGTAGAAAGGAAAACACTGATCCAACAACAAAGACGTCAGTGGCATGATAAACTAATCAAGAAGAAGGAGTTTAAAGTTGGTGACTGGGATCTACTATTTGACTCCAAACTTAAAGATTATAAAGCCAAATTTACAACACACTGGATGGGCCCATATGAAATACTTGAAATTTTCTAGAATGGATCAGTCAAACTCAGAACCATAAACCAAGAAGACCAAACATTTACATTAAATGGACACAGACTAAAGATCTACCACAAGCCTGTCAACAAGGAAGATTTCATGAAAACAGTGACACATCAAAATGAGGTTCAGATAGTACAACACTCTGCTGTGATATCTATTCCTTAGTCATTTTTCTACTTTAAAGTTCAAAACAAAGAACAATAATAATAATATAAATAAATAATATTAAAAATAAATAAATAAAAATTAAGAGTTTAGATGTGAAAACCACACTCTGGCACACTCTAAACTCAAATTCTTACAAGAAAACCAAGGAATTGGCCACTAAGAATTCAGTCTTTTCCAGTTCTAGTTCAAAATAAAAAAAACCTTTGCCTATTTGAATTTCAAATTGATGACTTGAGGATAAGTCATATGATCAACAGGGGAGGAGAAAAGTTTAAACTTTTTCATGCTTTTTCATCTCCTTATTTTCAGAATTTCATTACAGCAGAGGAAGGAATTTGTTTTATTTTCATTCTTTAGTGGACTTTTCAACAGAGGATTGGTGTTCATCATTTCTCAAGAAGGATTTGTTCAATCTAAATTTAGAACACATTAGCAAAGGGACTTGTTGCTTGATAATCTTTCAGAAGGGACCCATTTCTTGATCTCTTCAGAAGGGACCTGTTGCTTGATCATCTTTCAGAAGGGACATGTTGCTTGATAATATTTCATAAGGGACCTGTTAAGAAGAAGAAGATTGCATCATCAGATCATGTCATGTCCTGTACACATCAAATAAGTCAAGCAGGGTTAAATTTCAACAAGGAAACATCTGAAGGCTGTAAGAAATTTTCATTTTAACACTTGAATTTCTTTTATTAATTTCAATTTTTAATAGTGGTTAATGATATTTATTGATTTCAGTTTCTCAATCATTCAGCCTATCCTATATCATATTCACCTAGCCTATCCTTCACTTAGCTGAATAGCCTAATTCCTAAACCTATACTCAGTATTCTATTCCTGTAGGATTTATTCCTACTCTTCAAAACTATCCACCCTAACCTATATATCCTATTTCTTTATCCTGTACATAATACTTCGATTCATAAGCCTATACTACTCCAATACATCAGTTAAATGTGCCAACAGATCCACTAAAACAAACTTTGGCAGATCTAGTCAAACACAGTCTCAATCATACATTTCTGAGGTACGCGGTCCAGGTTCAAAGCTTTGAATAACAATGCAAAAAAATTTATGGTTTTTAACCAAATTTTTTTTTATGAAATGCATGTTATGATGAAACGTTTTGATTAAAAAAGGTATTAAGCGATGATATGACAAAAGTGTCATCATAACAAGGATCAACGGATAGTTTCATCATAGGGATATTATGACAAAGTATCATTATAATAAGGATTCTGTAATTCTTCACGATCTCAGCCAGGGTTCATACCGTGCCATTATACCAAAGCTCATCATTTTGAATATGATTGTTCCACATAACCATCAGGCTTATCATTACTAAGTATTGTGCTGAGGAAGAGGTTCATTACCATTGAACGTTGTGGGAAAGGTTCATTAGTGTTGAACGTTGTGTTCATTAACGTTGATAAAGCCCGAATGTGTCGACTAGCATATGCTCTGTTTCTGGAACCCCAAACGCCTGAGAAACCCTCCTTGGGGTATGTGTGAAGCATAATAACGAAAGCTACGAGTATGTTGACAATGGAAATGTCAACATATGAGTCTTAAGGGTAAATTACATAGGACTAGCTGTGAATTAAGAAGCAGATTCCATTTGAAGACAACAACCATTTTCACTGTAGCAAAGACGAGAAATTTAAGGCAAAGGAACGACATTCAGGTCAGCATAGGCCCAGGTAGTTTTAAAAAAAAAACCTGGTCAAATTTTCTTACAAAGCAGGGTAAAAGTAAAATAATTCTCATGGTAAATAGAACCGAATCGGAACAAATTGACATTTCTAAACTGCAGAAAGACTGTGTAGACATCTTTAGGGAAAAACAGTGGTTAGTTTTTCTAGAAAAATTTAACAACCACAGTGAGTTAACAACCAGGGAATGTTCTTCTTCTTTCACTGAAGAGAGAGCCACGATAGGGAACCTATCCTTTAGAGTTTCAGAGGATACAATTTCCCAAGCTATAGGCATAAGTCCAAGGGAGAGAAATATTTCAAAACTAAGAAGTTTAAGGAGAAATCCTGGACACATTTTGTATCTAAATCAAGAGTATCAGCAGTTAATTGGATGAAAGGAATTCCTAGGAGTTGGCTTGTTCATCCTTGGGATGAAATAGTCTATGTGATTCAAAAATTCATAACATGTGAGGGCAAATACAGTATAGTGTTTCTTTATCATATTAAAATGTTGATGCATCTGAGGGGAGATTGTGTTATAAGTTTACCTTATTTTCTTCTGCAAAGTTTAACTAAGATGTCCAAAACTATAAAAAAAAATAGAGAATTAATATGGATAGGAGTTTATATCATTTTGGCTTGGTGAAAATCTTAATTGAGTTTGAATTGCAAAAGATAGGATTATCCTGGAAAATATTTTTGGTTGCTAATGAATTTATAGTAGATGAAGAGGAACAAGAAAAGTAGCAAGATCCATAATTATTGGTTGATGTGGATGATGTAGAAGAGTAATTTTCAGAGCACATACCTAATATCTCTGCTCCATCTAGTAGCAGTGTAAAAACTAGAAAAATGGTAAGGGAAGAAAATGAGAAAGATGAGAAGGACAAGATTTTTACCACCTATGAAAGGAGGTCTAGGAAGACTAAATTTGAACAAAAAGGGAAAACATTGGAAGATGATGACATCTTACAGCAACCTCGGTATGATTATATATAGGAATTGGAAACAAAGGGTAAGGAGGAAGAACCACAGGAACAAAAATTTGTAGGCAAAAAGAAAAGGAAATTGGAAAGGAAAATTGAAAAATTGCAGCAACAACTTATGGAGTCTGAAATGCTGGAAAGAGTTGTGAAGAAAGAAAATGAAACCCTTAGAACACAAAGTAAAAAGTTTCGAGATGAAAATGAGAAGTTGAAGAAGAAGGTCAGGAGACTCCAAGCCTATAAGGTTCTGATTAGTAAGAGGGCCTATAAATTATACAAACAGAAGAAGGCCATCAAAACTAAATACCAAATTTTGAAAACTGAATACAAGGCCCAGATGAAAATCGATGCTTTACTCCAAGCAGTAGAGGCAGAGGCAGAAGCAGAGGAAATGGTTTGACAGGTTAGAATTCATTTGCATGAGGACATGCAAAGTCTTGTGTTTGGGGGAGATGTTGGTACCAATTTATGACTGATTATTTTATGTAAAAACCCTCTTTTATTCATCATTTTCCTTTATTTAGCCTTTAAATTTCCTCTATATTCCTTAGAAACTTATTGATATAATGTTATTTCCATTATTTTTATCTTGGAGTTAATCTTATGAATTTTTGTGTTGAAATTGGAAATTTCCATAAAAGTACAAGTTGTTGTAACTTCCTGTAATGGCTCCATGGTTTGAGATGTTGCAGGCCAAGTTGGTAAATTCGAGGACCTGGGGTTTGATAAAAAATGTACAAGGATGGTGGAATACCTATCCACTCTCAGAATTGAAGATTCTAAGTGCTCGCTCAAATTCCAGAAATTCCAGATTTTGTGAACAAACTCTGCTATTTTTGAGATTTTGCTCAAATTGAGGATCTGAACTAATTCGACCTCCTTTGATGTAATTGTTAGGAATTAATTAGGATTATGAGGAGTACGAATAGCTTCCTCTTGTTGTGAATATTTCGGATAAATAACTCAAAAGGAAAATTATGTAGTTTAGTAGTTGTTGATACATGAAAAACTTGGGCACACAGTTTAAGTATTTTTGATTTCCAGGCTTGAATATAGAGATACAGTGTTGGAGTCCATATTTAGGTTTTAGATCCAGTAGATGTATTCATTTGAATTACTCTAAGGTGTGCTTGCAAAGTGTGGAGGGCCCCCACTACAGAGCTGGTACACTTTTCCTTGAATTCTCTTTTACAATTGCATAGATAGATTTGATACTTAGAATTGTCATTCAATTAATATGCTGCAAGTTTATGAAATTGGAAATTGTTAATTGAAGAGATTCACATCTGTTGTGAAAGATTTTTGTAAGAAAACCTCAATTGATATTCATCTTGAAATTGACAATTGTGCTTGCTATTTCATGGTTTTTATCTCATAGTTTGATCTAGAGTTTACTGTTCATTGGTTGTGATTTGTAGTTGCAGAGCTCAATTGGTAGTTTGTTGACTGAACCTTGTAAGAGGTTCCACTATTGTTGATCTCCAAAGCTACATACTTCATTCACTATTTTGTGTGATGAGTAATTAGGAATTTGTTTTTCATATAGACAATTAGATTTGTTTCATTTAAGTAAATGCTTAAGTGTTAAAAAGATAAAGAGAAACCTCTTGTAAAAGAGAATTGTTGATTTTTCCACATTAAGCTATCATTTAGAAACTAAATCCTTCTAGATCTATATATATTAGATAGCACCTCTAAGTGTACCTACTCGGGTTGACAGAGAAATTGAAGCCTGATTTACATCAGTAAGTAAGTCCCAACAAATGTCCCACCAAACCTCACTCAAAGACAGACAGAGCAACATGGCGAGGAAGAGCAAGAGGAAGGTTTATTTCAGGCATTTCATCAATCTTCTTAACAAACTTTGATATTGACGGTCTGGGATGAGACAGTCCCAAGGAGGAGACCAATGAAGAGAAGGCTTCCGCATTTTCTCCCAGCTATGCTGAAGTTCCTGCAGATGGGATAGGGATCGAAGCACCCTCATGAGGAGGCTCCGCTTGATCCATCTCAAACCAGGTGAGGGCTAAAAGCCCTGGGAGCCAAAGGAGGAGGTTTCTCACAGAGATTGAAAACTTCTGGGAAGGAGCAAAGCGCGCTCAACCCCAAACACCCATTGGTGTTCTCTTGTATTGGTCAAGCTATTTTGAAGCAATTTCATGTAGTTTCTATCCTAGTTTGATACTTTGTTTTTACTTTAGAGAGGAGCTTTGTGTTTGATAACTCATGGTTATTACACCTAGTTCACAATGTTGGTTGTTGGGGTTTGGGATTCTCATCTTAATATATGTAAGACTTGTGTCGCAAGATGTTTTAAATTATATATTTTTTGGTTTTGAATGGCCCTTTTGAGTTGCTTTCCATAGATAGGTGCTCAAGCCAGCAATCAATGACCACTCTGAGTTTACCACTTTCTCATGTCTAGAAAGGTTTAGCTCATTCTTTTATACTTTCTTTCTCCTAAACTTCCCTTGGGGTGTTTGTTGTGTATACTCCATTCGAGCAATTATGGGAAAATTGCGATATGGATTATGTTAGGTTCCTATACCAATAGGGGTCATAATTTTGAATGGCTAAGGTTAAGCCTTGTAATATTGTACATGCCTTTGCTTTCTGCAAATGTTTTCCATATTAAAAAAATAAAAAATGTAAAGAGGGTATGTGTTATAGACATTTTTGGGCACTGCAACCCCAATCATAAATGTCCATAAACCAAGGGCTCCTAAGTCCCTAAAAGTGTTGTTCCAACCCCTAAAAGAACAAGGTAAACTGATTACAGCATCTCCCAGAAGTTCTCCATGAAAAACTACTCAGAACTGGTCAAAACTGGACCATCTCACCTGCTCCATGGTCAAAGTGCGTTGCATCCCACCTAAATGCACACGGGAGGTGCGATGCATACTGAAAAGCCCTTCTATGGGGTGCGATGGGCGAGAGTGGACAAATGGCAGGGTCAATATGTGAGGTGGAGGATCATGGAATCTTCCAGAAACTTCTCCTGTGACACTTGCCTCTCTGCATTCGCCCAGGGATGAGTAAGAGATCATCAATCTCCAAGTGGAATCAAGAACTATCAGAGAGAGGACACTAATCAAATCTCAAAATCTGACTCACCCCCCTTACAAACATCTATATATGGATCCCTCGTCCCAGAGATCCGGAGGTTGGAATTTTGTATCTTGTAAGGAAGTGTTGCTGGTTTCTTGGTGTAACATCATAGTGTTGGGTGATCTAAGCTTTTCATGAGGTGAAGAAGGGCTTTCTTGCTGAGAGGATGACGTTGGGTCAGAACAATTGGTTGTAATCCTCTTTGCTATTCTTGATTATTAATAAATCTATTCAAGTTTTCCTCCACATTCTTGTACGATTAATGATATATGAATTTGTGTGGTCAATATATATCTGGTCCTATATTGTTTATGATTGTAGATCGTTGTTCTTGGGTAGTGTTATGCTGCTTTGATTCCACAGGTGCTCTTTGAAGCTGGGTAGACAAGGAAGCGAGTGGCAAAGACCTATCAGAAGGGAGAGGAATCAAGCAAGGAACCAAGCGCAAGACAGAGGTTGGTCTCCTCTTTTCCCCTCTTATCTACTTGTCATAAAGGAAAACGAAAGTGGTTTTAGTTTGTTTGTTTCTAAGGTAGCTACCAGCCTTAGTGGGACTAGCAGCTCTGCATAGACACTAGATTTCCCGATAACAAAATGGCGACTCCGCTGTGGAGAGAATAGATTTTTTTTATTTGTCTATATTTGTTTGCTTTATAAACTTACAGACAGCGCCTGAAGTCAAGCTAGCTAGCCTTCGAACTGCATTTTCTATGCAAGTGAAAAGTAGATCAATGTTGCTTCAGTCTATCTCCGGGTTTTGTTTATAAACTGAACAATTGATTTACAAGCTCTCTAATTGCCCTTGTGGTGGCTCTAGTAACCTCCTTAGATCTACCCCTGTGATTTATTTACTGACTACCACTTGCTCGGCCAAAATCCCTGAACTGTGCTGCAAACTGTGATCAAGAACTGGATCAAAAGTCTCGCACTGTACCATCGCACCCTCTCTTCAAGGATATCAGTATGCATCTCACTTCCCGTGTGCTGTAGGTGGGATGCATATTGGAATCCCTATGTAACAGGTGCGCTGATCAGAAAGGGCTAATTTTGCCTTCAGACTTTGTTTTTATAACTCTTTTCAGCTCTATTCAGGAGTTTTGTTGTCTGTAATCGGTATACCTCTGTTGGAAACCCCCTTCCTTGCCATTATTACGCCTCCATTGTGAAAAGAACTCTAAATGTTTTTATGTATTCTGAGCCATTTTCAGTTCTCTTTTACCAAGAAGTAGTGTAATTGAATTGTCGTTTCTTGATTTGAAAGTGTCGCAAGTGTCGTTTTCAATCATAGAAGAGAATCCGATTGTTCTTGATAGTCGATTACACTGTTACTCTTGTATTTGATTTGAATTAATAGCTTTTCAAGTGTCGAAAGCAAGTTTTCAATTCCAAATAACAAAGTGTCGTCATTGTCTTCATTTTGTCTTGAAAAGAAGCTTGTTAGTAATGTCGCTTTGAAAAATAATTCAAATTTGCGCTTAGCTTTCTTTTTATCATTCACACATTAAGAAGGCTGAAAACAAATACATGCATGTGCATTTGCATTTAGGCTGTCTGTTGGTTTGATTTAGGACAGTGCATATAGTGTGTGCTCTCTGCTCTATGTTGAAAGAATATCATCTCTCTTTCTTTAGTAGCTAGGATTTTCATTGCAAAAGGAAGATTAAAAGATTGTTTATCATCTTAGATTGCATTTTAGGAATTGTATATCTACATCACGCGGTGAACCTGAAAGGAAAATTTCTTAAGAAAGATCAACTGTAAAATAAATTTAATGAATCTAAAAACGCTTTGGAACCTAACGCACAACATTTAGAAGTCTAGGCTAGAGACGTATTCCGGCGTCGTAAAGCCTGGTAATTGTTGTTTTCATTGCTGGTTGGGTGATTCCTCCACTTTGAGACAACAAGTGCCAGTACGGACTTGTGCTCCCACGTACCGTCGAGTATATATTGGGAGACCACAATAGGTTTTATCCTTTATCCATAGGAAGCCATGTCTGCCGCCCTATCGATCACAATGCATTGAACACAGCATTCGGGAAGATTGACTGTCGTACCGTAAAAAGTATTCTGCAGTTTTGCGATTGGTTTGGTAATCCCTCTGTCTAGATTTCTAGAGTAGTCTCTTTCATTCCTTTTCAGACTCCTTAAAGGAAAAGGTCCATCTGAGCACTTGTCACTTCAAGCTCATTAAAAATCGAAGGCGACTAGAGTCAACTTTTGTTTTTTCTCGACTCTTAAAAATTGAAAAAAAAAGTTGTGTCAAAGCGTCTAAAATTTATTTTAATCAGAATAAACATCACCTTTCCTACGTTGGTCTTAGGTTGAGAAAAATGGAGTCCACCAACCAAGGATTTTCCCTCGGAGGAAATCCTAGTCCTTTCTCCTCTTGGGGAGATGTTGGTGCACACCATATGGCCACATTGTCGCTTCCAGGATTAACAATCGGCTTGCCCGTATGGCTCTTCTCGACCTCTGTCATTCAGAACACCATGATTCCTGAACAATCAAGTTAGCAACTAAATGATACCAGGGTTACCCCGCAACCTTCTACTTCGTCCAATTCTCTCTCTCCTCCTTCCTATTTGCTTGATGAAGCTGGTAAAGTCAAAAATCAAGTAACTGAGAAGAAGAAGGAGAAAAAGAAGAAATAGAAGAAGAAGAAGGAGCCAAAGGTGAAAAGGGGCAACCAGGCGCCGTCTAGCAAAAATCCACACACTGCACCGTCCAGGCCTAAATCGCCATGTGTCATTTGCAAAGGAGACCACTATCATCAAGCTTGTCCTTGCATCCCTCGGATCCTAAGGGACTGGTCTCCTTGTTTGCACAATCCGGTGTCATCAACCTCTGACGATCATGTTGAGAATACACCGTCAACTAGTGAAAGTGAAGCTCCTGAACAAAAAGGAAAATGTAAATTTCCTTGTAAACTGTGTGAAGGTGATCATGCCGTCCACCATTGTCCCTTCTTAGACGAGGCTAAAAGTGTTTTGGACAACCATCCGGTTTCACCGTTACGGCTTCCTCCTGGATATAAGAAACTCTTGCCGAGTCCGTCACTAGTTGAAAATCCCACTGACACGCCATTGTGGTCAGCTGAAGTGTCTATCATTGAAGATGAACCATGAATCCACACCAGACGAAATTCAAAAGGTCGAGGCGGTAGTTGACCCGGTCTTGCCTTCAGAAGGTCCATCTTCAGATGATACAGTCACCGGAGAGAATAAGAACGACACCGTTCAAATTCTCTTCGTAAGCATAGACTCCGGTGAACATGGGGGCAGTCCACCCATTCCTTTACCGCAGGAAGGAAGTTCGTCAGAGTCATATCCGATCGTCTATTCGGTCCCAACTCCAAGCAACCTAGTTGTTTCCTTCGATTGGAATCTACTAGGCAGACCTCGTTTATCGGCTAGTGTACCATTTCGAATCATTTCTCAAATATATAGAATGGTCATGGCCGGTACCATCATAGATGAAGGGGCTTTTGTGAGTATCCTTTCCTCAATTGCTTGGAAAGCGCTTGGTTCGCCATCGCTTTTGCCTGAAATGAGAAATCTAACAGGCTTTGACAAAGGAACCAGTCAACCATTAGGGATCGTTCCCAATGTGCCGATAACATTGAGAAGGAGAACCATTCACATGAACGTAATGGTAGTCCAAGGACCCCTAGATTATAATCTACTCCTTGGACGCGACTATATTTATTGCATGGGAGCCATTTTCTCCTCACTCTTTAGAGTAATGTGTTTTCCGCATGAAGGAAGAGTGGTCAAGCTCGTAGACTAGCTTTCATTTCCCGGTTCACACATAGAAAATAGTCAAATACCATCCGTGAATGGCCTTTTCACGCAAGGAATGTCTCATCAATCCCCAGTGCGTCCACCTGATGAGCGCGAGTGATTCGGAGGACATGATTGAAACCCAGGGGGCATGCACCCTGGTCTGTTTCGACAAGAAAACCTTGGGTATAGGGTAGATTTCCGCGAAGGATATATGACTGGTTTATGAGATTAGACAGGAATAAGATTCCTTCGTCAAAGTTATGTGAGTGGAGCCAGTTGCGCCACTCACCTTTGTTTATTTCGGTAGACATCGCCGAGGAAGTGTTTTGTCTGCAGTGCGGATAAAACAATCTTTGGTAACTTGGAAATTTTTCGCTATACCTAGGGGCATGCAAACCTTTTGGCATGCAAGCGAAGAGCGACCATTTATTTTTTCAAATTTGTAGGTCCTCTAACCCTTTAAACTCGTAGGATTGTTCGTTTCCTAACTTGCATAAAAAAGGATGCGGTGCAAAGCTTTGAAAAAATGACATTTTAAATGAGACATCCTTATTATACGACTGGATCGAGCAGTTTTAACGCAGAATTCAAGCTCGTTAAAAAATAAACATAAGCAATGAGCAAGCGTTCCCCCAGAGTTTAAGCTCATTAAAAAATGAACCAAATTCCAGTAAATAGCCATTGTGAATGCATTATCATCAGCCTTTTAAGCCTTGGTCATGTTCTCATCATCACCTCCACTCTGTATTTGCCGATCATTCACCTCCATTTGATTGTTTACCCTTTTGAGGAACAGCTGCGAAGAGTGATCCTGATAGTCATCCTTGTGACACTGCCATGATTGGAAAATTCCAAACCTTACCTGGAATTAGTTGCTACTCGAATTTATCACTCGTTCCTTGAAAATGAGTCTCCTTTAAGCTCTTTTCATCTGACTCGTAAGATATGAAAAGATTTCCAAGAAATTGGCCTCTCCAGCTCGTTAAAGTGACCGGAAGTGCCATCCCTCCTTTAGATTTTAATCTTTTTGGACCAGAGGGATTATTACACAAAAAGATCGAGCGCTTGTTTTGTTCGGCTCGTTAAAATTACCGAAAATCCATCCCTTTTGTATTATTTTATACTTTTTCAGACTTAAGGGATTATATGACGAAAAAGGATTATCGGAGTTTTCTTTACATCCCTTTTCAGACTCTCTAAAATTGAAAAGGACCGAGTTATCTTTGTCGTTAAACTCGTTAAAACCGAATAGCAACAAACTTGTGCATACAGACAAGAACGAGTTTCACTATCGCTAGGATCGTTAAAACATAGCGATGGGTTTGCCCGAAGGGCAAATTATAAAACAAGCATATGTTATCCTCCTCAAGCTTGACAAAAATAAAGAGGTACTAGTCAGCAATGATTGGGGAAAAATTAGGAAGAAAACATGAAGAAACTTTATTGGTAGCAAGTCGCTCTTGAACATGACACTTTCACTCCGCATCCGAGTCGGGTTGGGTTGTTCTGTTCACTGGTCATATCACCATTGGTCTGTCACACCATCCATATTTGGGGTTAACGCTACCAATCCATCATGTCAGCGTCGCCGATATGTTCAAGAGAAGTCGCTCAGAGAATTCACGTGTGTCTCATCCACTGCAATACATTTAAGCTCCATTCTTTCATGATCACCACCCTAAACCTTATATCATCAGATCGTTTTCACCTCCATTAAAATCATTTGCTCCGTTCCATTTCATTGATGTGGGATTCACTAAGGCCCTCCTATGACGGATCACTTCTTGTCAACATCAGCTCATTATCCAGGAAGTCGGTCTAGGAACAACCCTTTTGGTACTTTGAAGCTTGCATGCCTCAATGGCAAGTTTCTCACTTTCGGCGACAGGTTTACATTAATGGCCTTCGACCGAAAGATTTTGCATGGTGTTCGACGCCAAGTCCCTTATTCACACCACTTGAATTGTACTGTAGTACCTTGAGGGTCATCATCATTATCAGCGATTCCTCTCGCGCCTGTTAACAACTTACATCATTGGCTGGTAATCAGGCGATGTCTTTCCATGCTCGACTCCAGAACATCTCTCACATGGATCAACTTGTACTTTAAGTGAAGATCGAACAAGATTGAAAACCCCAGACCTAGTTTCATCCATCCGGGCTGCGATATATATTCAGGAAAATAAAGACATCAAATGTACATCATTGTTGCACAGATAATCATCCAATCCAAGGGATGATGGCTCTACCAGAATCATCAGTCTGCACTCAGACGATTGTCTGTCTTATGTACATGAAAATGAATTTATAAAGCTGAGCATGGGAATGCCCGCCTTAGCTAGATCATGAAAATATTATGAAGATAATGTATTGTATTGTATCTTATTACAGGTCGCCTTCCAGCTTGAAAAAGCTTCGGATCCTCATGATAAAGCAATTCACCCGACATCAAAAGATTAACGACCTCATGCTTTAGGTGGAAACTGTTATAGACATTTTTGGGCACTGCAACCCTAATCATAAATTTCCATAAACCAAGAGCTCCTAAGTCCCTAAAAGTGTTGTTCCAACCCCTAAAAGAACAAGGTCAACTAATTACAGCATCTCGCAAAAGTTCTCCATGAAAAACTACTCAGAACTGGTCAAAACTGGACCATCTCACCTGCTCCATGGTCAAAGTGCGCCGCATCCCACCTAAATGCACACGGGAGGTGTGATGCATACTGAAAAGCCCTTATATGGGGTGCGATGGGCGAGAGTGGACAAATGGCAGGGTCAATCTGTGTGGTGGAGGATCATGGAATCTTCCAAAAACTTCTCCTGTGACACTTGCCTCTCTGCATTCGCCCAGGGATGAGTAAGAGATCATCAATCTCCAAGTGGAATCAAGAACTATCAGAGAGAGGACACTAATCAAATCTCAAAAGCTGACTCACCCCCCTTGCAAACATCTATATATGGATCCCTCATCCTAGAGATCTGGAGGCTGGAATTTTGTATCTTGTAAGGAAGTGCTGCTGGTTTCTTGGTGTAACATCATAGTGTTGGGTGATCTAAGCTTTTCATGAGGTGAAGAAGGGATTTCTTGCTGAGAGGATGACGCTGGTTCAGAACAATTGGTTGTAATGCTCTTTGCTATTCTTGATTATTAATAAAGCTATTCAAGCTTTCCTCCACATTCTTATATGATTGATGATATATGCATTTGTGTGGTCAATATATATCTGGTCCTATATTGTTTATGATTGTAGATCTCTGTTCTTGGATAGTGTTATGCTGCTTTGATTCCACAGGTGCTCTTTGAAGCTGGGTAGACAAGGAAGCGAGTGGCAAAGACCTATTAGAAGGGAGAGGAATCAAGCAAGGAACCAAGCGCAAGATAGAGGTTGGTCTCCTTTTTTCCCCTCTTATCTACTTCTCATAAAGGAAAATGAAAGTGGTTTTAGTTTGTTTGTTTCTAAGGTAGCTACCAGCCTTAGTGGGATTAGCAGCTCTGCATAGACACTAGATTTCCCGATAACAATATGTCCTAAAAGAAAAATCAAAGGACAAAAAGAATGAGAAAAGGTCAAAAAAATGAAAATATATGAACCCCAAAAAACAAAAAGAGACCATGAAAGTGAGCAAGTCTAAATGCCACTACTATTTAGTTTTATGTATAATAATGATTGTGTGCAACTTGTTATTCATGCCACAATCCATGGTAATCAAACTGTTTAATCTTGATTATATCATGATTTGAATTTTATGTGTATAGTTAGAGAATAAAATCTGACCAAATAGTTTAATCTTGGCAGATCATTAAATAGGTAAAGAAAATAAAAGGAGCTCATAAGCTTAATCTGAGCCCTTGGATGATATAAGGTTATAAATAGATAGTTTGTTTTGTTAAAGAAAAGATAGAATAAGGGTTTGCTAGCCTAAATGCACACAAATAAATGAAGAAAAAATGTTAGGGTAAGAAATGGGTAAGTAGAAGAAAGGTTGCTGAACTACAAAGTTAATTGGATTAAAATACATGCATCATGCTTAGATACATATTTCAACATGTATGATCAATTGTGAAGGAAAAATCAAAGGTTTGCAAGTTAATGTGATTAACTCCCTATTATTCATATTTTCTCTTTACTTACTAATTTCCTATCCACAATTATGTTCTAGTACTTTAAATCCTACAAGTGAAAGAGGCTCAGAGAATATTTCTGACTTCTGGAGGGATCAGACCCTCGGCTTAATGACTTATAGACACAAGTGCTAGAATTTCCTTCATAAAAAACATACCCCTTCATTTCCCTAATAAAACCCCCTTTTCCTAAGGTTAAAACTCTTTTTCCTAGGAAAAGTAAAAACAATTCCATGTTAAAACCCCTTTTCATTCCAAAAAACCCACAAAAAGTACTTTATCCTAAGTGCCAAATGTATGAAATAAAATGTGCATATTTTACATTATGCGAAGGATATAGTCACTCCGCTCATCACTTTTCATATTAATTATTAACTTTATTATATAACTCCCCAATGAAACCCTTTTCCCATATATTAACTAAATCCCTATGTAAATACCCCCAACCCTTAGTTTTAAATAAAAACTAATACATTTACCCCATATCCCGACAAAACCCACTTAATTTACCAAATCTTGGTAAACCTAAGTTAATCCCGTCATTAAATTCCACCTGATCCCCTAACCTCGTGATTAACCCCACGTTAATCACAAACCGCCGTGATTAAGGCCCCTGGGACCCCTCTAAACCCCTGTTCATTTCCTCCACGCAAGTTTGTTGCCCGACTGCCATTAGATCAACTTCCTGCTCATCCAATGGTCCACAGCCATATCGGCCACACCCGATGGACGAACATTACCCGCCCCATAAAGTGGTTTTGTCTGACCCCTCCCAAAAACCGCCCAGCCTCCATAAGCAGTGTGATGACCTGGGAAACCGCATCCCCACTTAACCCACCAAACCACCTACTGTTCATTCGAAATCACCCGCCAAAAATAATCATTGCTCCATAAAAGGCCGAGAAGCCCTTTTTCACCATTTTTCACTCATTTTCTTTATGCACCAGTGTGATTCCTGCAAACGCCAAATTCACCATTTAAATTCCAAATTCACCCCCGAAGAAAGTTGCAGAGACCCTAGTCGACCTCCCAGTCCGTACCAGATTCATTCGGACCTCTGCAGCTGCCGTGAACTCCAAAATTTGCAGATTATCCACCCAATTCCAGGTATTTCACCACAAATTACCACTCGCCCTTTCAAATTCGGAAATGTTCAGCCTTGTACAATGTTTCAATTAAGTAAAATTAATTGAATAAATACTTTAAACTTAAAAACCCATGGCCAAACCCTCTGAAAAATCCCAATTGCCATGAAAATCTTCTGAATAAACCTGTAAATCCTAATTTAAATCCACAAGAACTAAATTATGTCTGCCCCTGTTGGCTTGGATGTTAAACCTATCACAACTCCCCATTTGGACCTCAACCACCTTCCCTTGGCTGACAGGGACTTCCAGATTAAAGATACATCTACCAAGGTCCTCCTGTTTAAAATCCATTGTCTAAGTAGGGACAGATACCTCAACCATGTTGATGATATTGGCCTTTGGGAGTGAAATTTTCCCAAATACCAGTTCCCACAGGTACACATTTTCCCTTAAATTGTCCACCAATGCCATGCCTGTTACATTCCCAGCCTGAGAGCTATAATATCCCCTAACCAAAAGATTCTATTCACCATTGCAGTTGATTCCATAAATGAAATGTTGCAACTCCAACCAGGACCAAACCTAAATCCACTCTCAATTGGAGATTTGTTAGACCAATATTCCAAGTTAAGTCCCTCTAGACTGGCCCAATTGTTCCAAGATTTCATTGTTGAAGAGCAGTACATTCCTAAATTCCCCCCCACCCCCCCAAATATCTTTATGCCATGTTCTCTGAAAGGGGAAAACAAATCATCACCATGATATCATGTGTCCTAGGCTGCTCTGCTGATGAATTTGTTGATGAACTTGTCCTGGCCTTCATGTCAATCTATACCCCAGGACAACCTCCTGTTGTTTTGTACAATTATGCTGAGTTCATAGTTGAGAGAATGCATGAATAGTTCACCAGGATGCACAATGAAAGAGTGTTCAAATACTCATATGTCCTCTACCATATGTTCCTATATTATAAGCCATACAAATTTCCTTTTCCCCTCCAGAAGCTGGATACCAAAGGCCAGCCCAGGTCTGTCATTTTTTGGACCCCGTTGTTCCATAAGTTTGAGTCACCATATACCTATTCAGATTTCATAGGTTCTTTTGTTCATCCAGTCATGACAATACTGAAAGGAAGCCCTCCACCCAGGATAAATCCAGAGATCAAAAGGGACCTTCAGTTGTCTAAACAAAGCAAAGTGGGATATTGGTACCTTTACCAAAACCACACAGAGATAAGGATTTATGGTTGCCAGCTTGCACCATATAAACTACCCAAATACCTCCCCATGAGGTTATTTGCTCTAGAGTACTATAGACAAATAATGAACTCTAATGAGATAAATTTTGTCTCGGCCAAGAAAATATCACAATTCAAAGTAAAAAATCAGTTAGGCCCCTTCATCTAAAATTCTAGAGAGGCAGGGAAGGAGGAAAACCAAATTTTGTAGCAAATGAAGTTCCAAAATAGTTTCATGTGGAGGTATGAACCTCAAGAATTTATGACTAGATTGAGAAAGAAGGCCAAGTTGGGACCTTATATTCACCACCCCATACCAGAGATAAAAAGATATGCAAATCAATCTGAGTGGGTGGAAAACACTCTTGTAGACAAAGACAATACAAAGGTAGATGTAGAGAATGCCTTATGTGACTTAGAAAGACAGTTTGATGAGAGCTCGTTTCTACAAGTACCTGAACAGAAAGAACCAGCCATGAGCACCCCTCCTATCATGTAGACTCCTTAGAATGAGGAAAAGAACCCCAAAAGGACCAGGGAGGAACCCTCAAGTTTAGGAATGGGCACATCAAATATACAATATGGGACCAGTCAGAGCAAAATACCTAGGATAAATCCTGTTTCAGAGTAGGAAGACATAGAAGGCTCAGTAGAAATAACTGATACTAAGCTGGATAGAAGTAAAGGCACAACTCTATCTAAGGAAACACAGGGGCCATCCACATCACAGACCCAGATCTTGGAAAGATAGCTAAGTGTAGAAGTATCCTCATTCAGTAGGCCTGCTGATAAGGATAAGGATATAAAAGATAGATATAAAGAGATCAAAATGAGAAATGAGAAACTAAAGGCCCAAACATATGCTCAGTATCTCAAACTCACACCTACCAATCATACAAGGTTGATGTCAGCTTTTGACATCAAGGAGAGAAAATTACAAATGTCCTTCATAAAACCAACAGCACAACAGCCAAGGACATCAGCAAATTTCAAGAGAGTTGATTTTGAAGTGATGGCAAGGGATATTCATCCCATAGACCAAATTGAATTGCACAAGCAGGCTGGAGAGATGATATACTCCACCCTCACAGGTAAAGCCATAGCTGCCCACCAACTGCAGAATTCATTAAGAAATATTGTAGCTCAATATCAATTAGAGAAGGCCTCCTCACAGGCCAAGGATACTAGAATCAAGTCTTTGGAAGACTTAGTGATTGAATTGGGAAATGATCCCAAAGATATCAAGGCCACTGAATAGTTGATAAAGAAGAAGAACGATGACATTGCAGCATTGAAAAACAATTGAAGATACCTCAGCTACAACATCCCCAAACATAGGAGGTCTTAGAGAGCCAAACCAGACATGAAGAGTTGATGGACTTGGTCCTAAAACTTAATGATCAGTTAAAGGAGACAGAGAAAGAATTAGACACTTTAATTCAATTGAAGCAAAGTGATATTGCCACTACATCTACAAATGTCATCCCAATGGTCTCAACAGTAGTCCCTTCAACGTTGGCAACCTCATTGGCTCCCACAACTCCCATGCCTACAGCACAACTAGTTTCAATAGAGTCTACATCAGCAGTAGGTGCATCAGGAGAAAAAGCAGCAGAGTTGGTCAAAGCCATGGAGGAAATGTCTATTCAGGCTACAGAAATGAACAAACTGAAAGAACAGGTGACAAGCTTGGAAACAAATTGCAAGCTTGCCAAGATCATGCACAAGGAAGAAGTGCAGAAAGTTGCCAGAATGAATGAAAGATTAAAGGCCATGGAGAAAGATCTAACACTAAAGGAACCCCTTGGGCAAGCCAAGGAACTATTATGGGCCAATATCATTGACTCTGTCAATGATATTTGGCCATCAATTCAAGTGATTTTTGAACAGATAGACCTGATAAAAATAGCTACAGAAGCTATCCAAAAAGTCAAGGAAGAACTAGGAGACATGCCTGAAGATGCAACTAGACTTATTCACTTCCTCAATAGTAAAAACAAATATGAACTTCAAGAATTGGATATAGAGGATAGGACAGAAACAATTTTGGAGGTAAGAAAGGTCCTTTCCAAGAGAAACTTAATGATAAACTTGGATGACAAATGTCAAAATATGCAAGTAACAGTTGATAGATTTATGACCAAGTTTCAAATTTTGAGAGAGAAAGGGTTACCCAGTCCCTTGGTCATAAATGACAAGCTCATGACACAACAAGATTATGACAACAAAATCAGAGAGCTAGCTAAAGAATAGTCCAGTACATCATCAATAAAGGTGTTGCCAACAGGAAAAGTTCTTTACCATACATTTGAAAACTTGTTTTTCCTCCAGCATGAGGTGAAACACCTATTCATCACTAGGCCTACTTTTGTTAAGTATAACGAGGCATATGAGATATATAGGAGGATGTTGAAAATCAAGTTACCTAACGCTGAATTATGGGAAAAATTGATTGATTTACTATAGTAAAATGTAGTAAAAAGGTTAATGTACAGTCAGCAAGGTAAAAGGTAAAGGCAAGTCAGCATGGTTAAAGAGTATCAGTGCCAAAGAGTATCAGATGAAAGCCAAAAGTAACTAGAGCCTCCAGCGTGAAAGTTCAAACAGCAAAGAGCATAAAGGGCTACAAACCAAACCATAAAGGCCAGTAGCACCAAAATAAATGGGACAACATGAAAGCAGTTCAATAGTTGTCTCTATCTTCTTGCAAGAATATATTTGTATTTCCTAGATTAAATCTCAAGTTAGTTTGAGAGATTTTGTAATAAATTTTTGTATAAATACTTCACAATTCGAAGTATGTAGTGTGGATTTTTAGACATTCTACAGACTTCTTAATCAAAAGACTGTAAAGCTATTGTATCACTGACTGGACCAGTAAGTTGGATTGATGAATAAAGAAAAGATATTTCACAGGATTCATGTGTAGAGCGAAGTGCAAAAAAGTATTTTCTCATGTTGTTGTTATCTTTCTTAAAGTTTTTCCACAATCTTTAATGTATTTCTGTATCTGAATGTTATAACATGGAATGATATCTCAGAATTTTCTTAATTGCACTCTATTTTAACTGTTATGTGTTTAAATGTTTTCTACTGATTATCTAAGTTAAGGAATTCTTAATTGCTCCTTAGTTTAGGTTGTCTCTCTATAATCTATAGCAAAGGATTCTTAGTTTCCCTTTGTTTTCGATTACCCCCTGTTCTTCGTTTTAATCCCGGTCTGAGAATTCTTAATTGCTCTCTTACCCTGGTTAAGACCATTTCACCCATCTGGCCTAAAGACCTGCACTTTACTCTGCTAGCTTGCCCTTTGAACACTCCCTTTAGTGAGTTAATTTCAGTTATGTTGCCCTTTTGTTGACTCCATATCCCAATGGTATAAAGACATCACTCTATCCATGTGTTTTAAGGATTCCAGCATCCAATCTTCAATACAAATCAAAAACCCCCCTAAACATTCAGAACTAGCCCGAAATCCCAGCAAACAAAGCTAAATCATATAGAGATAGCCCTCTCTGAGCCATAGGTTGGCTAGAGCCTATGCTTAAAAGTTGGTTTGTGGCTACCTCAATCATTTTCTTTCTTTTAATAACTTTTAGAGAAAATTCTGAGTGATAAAAGATTACAAGGAATTCAATAAATGCATGAAGTTTTGTGTAAATATGAAGTCTTCATTTACAACAATAGGATATTCATATTATGTATAACCACAATTGTTCATGGAAAGGAGCACTAATGGATTTCTTAAAATGCAATGGTTATGGATACCCTTATGCAACAAAGAAAGCAAATTCAAGTTTTGGAAGTTGAGTGTTCATTGTTAAGGAATATGGTTTGTAATCTTAATAAGAGTTGATAGTTTGATGCTTATAATTTCACAATGTCGGTGAATTATGTCACTAATTATCCCAAGGAAGAGGAAATAGTCCATCACATGCTTGAAGACATGATAGACATGGGAAATTAAGGATCTCATCTTACTAATATCAGTCAAGACTAGGTGCACACCAAGCATGTTTTTCATTTAGAAATTTTTATGCTATGTAGAATAATTATAATATTAGTTATCCTTTTTAGATTTTATTTTAGTAGAAACTTTTTGAAACCCTCTATGAAAGATGATTTAGAATTCTCTATACTTAGACATATTGCTCAATTGTTATGTTGGGTTTTTCAAAGAGACAACATTTTTTATTGTATTTCTACATTGTTCAAGTCAAGTACAACCTTTCATTTAACACAACTATTCACATTTTCATAATTGAAAAAAAAGGACAACTCACAAGGAAGTATTTTTTTTTACAACATGGTGAATCGGTAACTGCCTGGCCTAATCTAAGGGAGACCCAGAATCAAACCTCAACGCTGCCACTATAACACCAAGAGCATAACCAACCACCTGCAAGTCGGGTATACTAAGTCTCTATGATTTTAGCAAGAGCAGACTCACGGGAAAGGGGAAATTGGATTGAGCAGATTGTAGACCGCGAGCAATAGATCCTATGCTATAGGATATTCAATACATTAAGGGTACCATGATGAGACCTCCCTTTAAACGACCCTTATGTGTGCAGTCTAACATAAGACTATCAGACTTGCCCCATCAGACCATCACCATCCCATGCAAATCGACCATCAATGAATGCAGCTTCGCCTAAAAATCTTCCGTTGAATCTTATCTCGGGATGTCCCCAACTATTCCCACCAGTTACTCTCAGTTTCATTCAGCCATACCTTTACCCTTCATGGTAGCGTCCACTCCACAAGATCCGCAAAGAGTGTCGTTTGCAAGGAGTGTTGTTTTGCAGGGAGTGTCATGTGTTCGACTTTCTACGCACTGGTTCTTTTTATTATGGCACTTGTCGTGACACTTGCACCAACATACACCGACTCGGTGCCACCATGTCGATTCGACTTTTCCTTAACATGTTTTTTGACAGCAGTCCGATGAGCATATCAGGTGAAACAGTCAACCCTTTCTCAAGGACTTACCATTACCAATGCTTTGGTCATCAATTAATTTCATTCTTAATTTTTCTAGCTCGATTTCAATTACATTCTCTTTTAGTTTGGTTTACAGGACTGTTGTACATAGCATCTCTACCCTCTTGCAGACACAATCATCTTCCTGATGAGTTGTAAAGTTCGTCGATTATCGAGCCATTGATAATCTGGTATTATTACCACCCATAAGGAGGAGCACAGATAGGGACCCCGGTACAGGCTCAATGCGTCAGAAAATAAACCACACCATACCCAAACACAGCATGGCCCATCGGTACTTACGCCCCCTCTACCTCGTTGATAGAGATTGGCGATTAGTTCGCCCAGAAATGGAGAGAGAGTTATTCCCTTCTAAGCCAACAAGAATATGCTGTTAGATATTCTACAGTTTTAACAATGATTCTGTATGCGGAATAAACTCAACGAATCATTAAACCTTATTGCCCAGGGATACGAGTTACCTCCAGCCATTGGTGATGTATTGATACAGGCCACAGTCCACAAGCTTCTTCTTCAGCACTCCAGCTTCTGTCCAAGCAAAAGAACACAAAATTCTGAAGGCACTTCCGAGCTCTGCTATCTCAGCTAGATGGTGTAGAACTGAAGGGGATTGAGATATGAGCTTGGGGACCAACAGATAAACATATAGCTAAGCTTCCATCAAGCTTCTAAACGCTATGTGTTAGAAAAACCACAAATCAAGGTAGAGATCAGATCAAAGTGATGGACCACTTTAGTAGCTCCTAATTATAAATTTAGTAATTGCAATTGATTTTCTTAACTTAAGGAAACTACTGCAGTTGGTTTCCATAAGTTAAGAAAAGCTGCAACTCCATAAATCAAGGTAGCTTTTGTGTTAAATTAATGGAGCTTAACATTCTCCCACTTGGTCCATACTTCCAAACTTAATGTCTCAACTTAAAAACCATTGATAATCTGTATTAAGTAATAGATACATGAATCATGGCGATAAGTCCTCTAATGACGAGTATTACCTTCCATGTATTACAATGCATTTATTCTTATTATAATTTATGTGGCAAAAATTTCTTAATGAATAAACCCTATGTTTATTCTTGGTCCTTCTTAAATGAATTTTCTCAAATCAACTTAAGGTGCACATAAATATGAGAAAAAACATCACAATAATTAAGAATTTCATTAACATTGTCCATACAATGATAAACTGCATAATGGAACCAAGTCCCATATTCAATACATGATCCTTGAATTTAAACGGTGGCATGCCCTTAGTCAAAGGATCAACGATCATTAACTCAATGCTGACGTGCTCAATGACCACTTTATTTTCTTTAACACGTTCCCTTATAGCTAAATACTTAATGTCGATGTGTTTATTTCGACTCCCACTTTTTTAGCTATAAAACCAGCAGCTGAATTATCACAATATATTCTCAATGGCTTAGAGATAGAATCCATAATTCTAAGCCCAGAAATGAAATTCTTAAGCCATACACCATGTAAAGCAGCCTCAAACAGGATATACATAAGCATGTAGTCTTTGGTCCCTTGAAGGTACCTCATTACTTTCTTTGCAGCTCTCCAGTGGTCTAAACCTGGATCACTCTGACATCGTCCCAACATTCCCAATGGGAGCTACACTTGGTGAACAATCCTTCATCCGAAATCTCTCTAAAATTTTATTAATATAGGTTCCCTGTGACAGACCCAAGTTGCCTCGAAATCTGTCTGTATGGATCTTAATGCCAATGACATAAGATGCCTCACCCATATCCTTCATATCAAAACTTTTAGAGAGGAATTGTCTCACCTCATGTAGCAAACCCTTATCATTGGTTGCTAGCAAAAGGTCATCCACATATAAAACAAGAAAACAAATTTTACTCCCACTAACCTTCAGGTATATACATTGATCCATAATGTTTTCTATAAAACCAAAAGAAGAAATTACACTATGGAATTTCAAATACCATTGGCGGGATGCTTGTTTTAAACCATACAATGACTTCTTGAGCTTGCAAACCAATTGCTCACCATGACTAGAGGGGAATCAATGAAGATGTGTTATTCATGAAGAAGTGTTATCAATCATTAATGAAGAAGTGTTATTAATCATCATCTTTTAGTGCCAGTGTGAACATGCATTGAATCATATGTGACATTGTTTTGTAAATTAATGTAGTAAAGACCATTAGACAAAATACCATTCCCAACATAATCAGATTTATAGAATAGACTGAAAGATTCTTCTGAAAATTTTAAGGAATATCCAAAAGGTACAAGCCTTGAAACTGAAATCAAGTTTCTAGAAAAACTTGGAACATAAAAGGTCTTTTCTAACTCCAAAACAAAGCCACTACTTAAAGTTAAATAACATGTTCTTATAGCTTCCACATGCGAGCCCATCTTATTTCCTGATAAGATGCTTTGCTCACTTCTCACTGGCTATTAACGTTAACCATATTAGATTCATAAAAAACAAACGAGATTACTTCCTCAAGTTCGGGAATGTCAGAACAAATTTCAGAGAAATTTGCAGGTTGTACTACTGCATCAAAATAAAGAATCACATGCTTATGTTGAGGCTTAATAAACTTTCATGTTCTACCAATGTAAAACATGGTAAAAAGAATTGAATCAAATGACATGAAAATTGCCTGTGGGCTAAATTTTCAATTCAAGCAGATTCAATAAAACTTTATGATCTTTCACGTTTTACCAATGTAAAACATGCTAAAAAGAATTGAATCAAATGACATGAAAATTGCCTGTGGGCTAAATTTTCAATTCAAGCAGATTCAATAAAACTTTAATGAACTTTCATGTTTTACCAATGTAAAACATGCTAAAAAGAATTGAATCAAATGACATGAAAATTGCCTGTGGGCTAAATTTTCAATTCAAACAGATTCAATAAAACTTTTATGAACTTTCATGTTTTACCAATGTAAAACATGCTAAAAAGAATTGAATCAAATGACATGAAAATTGCCTGTGGGCTAAATTTTCAATTCAAACAGATTCAATAAAACTTTATGATAAAACTTATTAATTCATAACTCCTGTGGGTAGGTTATGAAATTTTATCCTAATTAATCACATAAATATAATAAAAATTCCTGTGGGATAAAATTTATTATATTCAGTGTAATTAATTACAATTTAATGTCTAAATAATCTTTATGTGATCTTGCCAATCAATATATAATTTTATTTAATTAAAGATACTGTGGCTACTCTCTAATTAATTAAAATTACATGGATCACTAGACATTAATTTTGTTGCATAAACAAAACTTAACCAGAGAGAAAAATAATGTTTACTGAAAATGAGTAAATCAAAATGACATTTTAATAAACTCCATAAAACTGTAATAACTCTCCAGCAAAATCAAAAGCAGTCAGCATTACCGAAAATGACTACAAATTGATTGTTCAATTTATAAACTTAACCCGGAGATTGACTGAATCAGCTTTGATCTACTTTGCATTTGCATAGCAAATGCATTTCGAAGACTAGCTGGCTTGACTTCAGGCTCCATCCTTAAGTTTATAAAACAACAAAATAGACCAGAAAACAAGCGATTTTGCTCACAAGATCTGAACCATGATTTATATCAACAGCAACCTTTATTCACACACAAATATTGTTCCTTCAATCCATAAAAAGGAAACATATTTACTGATTTGTTGTGATATTATTTAAATGAAAATAATATAAATGAATAAATTATTTTCAATGATCAATTAATGAATTTGCTTGAAAATGAATATAATGTGGTTTAACTTTCCGATTCTAAAATGGATAATATCCCATTTCATTTTCAAGAATCTAATCCAACTGATCATTCAATTCATTCAGATGGGCTGCATATAATCAAGCATATAACGCTTCATTCTTATAAATGTACTCTTGCAATACAGTTCCAAAGAGTAGAAAACTGAGATGCAGAAGATAAAGTTGAGCGTTAAATAAGCAATGTAAAATTACGCAATTTCCCACTTTAACATTTAATGCTCTCAATCTCTGGATTAGTAAAAACATCAAAGTTTTAAATTGAAATCCACTGAATTTAGATACTTCCAATATCTATGATGCAAGCAAAAATGTAAATTTTACATTAAATATGTAATAAAATGGCTACTATACCCTAACCCAACATAGAATACCGTTGTAAACAATTAGCCCTTGAATTCATATAACAATAGGAAAACCATGCATACCTGCATAATTTCATATCTGCATACTCGCAATTGAGTGCGAGACTCCCAAAAATAAAAGGGGAAAAATAAAAAATAAAAACCGCGATGGCAATCGCTCTTTAATTTTCTCGATAAAGAAAACAATCTTTAGTTCGATAGAATCCGGGTATCCTGTTACTGAAATGGAGGTCATGAAATGGTTATGTAAATACCATATAAAACAAAAACCAACGTATCACAAATACGTGGCAAGGTAATGGTATGGTTATATGAAAAGGAATATTGTTATAACAAAAACCATAATATATATTAATCCCCTCATTCACGTGGACATAACATATGGTGAAGTTTGGGATACGGTAGGCAAGTCGTTGAATTTATTGACGCATGTATAACAAAATACAAATCTCAACGAAAATACCAAATTTGTAAGAACTTTAACATTCAAAACAAGCTCCCGAAATTAGTACTTACAGAGTTGCAGCAAATAATATACAATTTATTTTGTTAGAGGGGCTTTTGATCACTCCACAAAATTGTAGCAATTATATATGCAACCCACAAAGCCTTTCCCCAACCCCAAAAAAAATCGTGAAACCCAAAGCATACCTCCCCCAAAAAGTTCACAAAATGCACACCGTGTTTTGAAACATAAAACTGCTTTTGGACTATTAGAGTTGCAGCAGCCAGACAATATACATAATTCATGACTCCTCGAAACAGAATCAAATAAGTCAAATAATTCAAAACTCTAGATGGCAATGCAGAGAAACTGGACTTACTTGGCAGCCATAATTTCGTGAAATGGGTACAAGGAAATTCTGAATCCTAGCCTGAATCCGAGACACCCACTGTCTCAAAAGACTCATGAACGTGCTTCAGCATGGCCTCGTCCCTTGCCCAGTCCTGAAGCGGAGCATTGACAAAATGGGCATAGAGCTTATTCCTCGCACAGGTCACAGAAATGAGACTGTGGGCCATGGGGCTATCAATCTCAAAATCATAATAGAGCTGCCCGTTGGACTCATTCCTTCTCTCAATGGAAGTTATGCTCTCAGTGCTCCAGAAGTTATTGAATATACAACAGGCAACATATCAGACATACGCATGTATATATATTTTTCTATTGGCACACATCCACAGGCTTTCTTGTCTTTATTTGCTATGGGTAGTAGTTATGGACAGGAGTTACCATGTAGAACGGCGCATCTCCTCAACCGGCTGATTCAATTGACGGCTTCTCACCTCCAACGTGCCACCGTTAACAGACATAACTAACAGCATATAATTAACAGTTTAAACAAACCTTGTTACGCCCTTCAAGCTTCCGGCCATCCGCAGTAAAACTTCCATTTAAAGCAGAAAATAACTACCACACTCCAGATCCTCATGAATGCACGACTGTGGTCCTTTTACCCACGAATTCATGGTAATATCAAGATACCAATCTACTACAGACAGTTCCACAGTCTCGGCGCCGGTATATGGACAAACAGTGATCATAAATTTGCAGGTATATTATTTAATTATAAACAGAGGTAATAATCTTGGAGAACCAGAGGCATGGCTCAATCATAATTTAAAGTTATATGTCGTCAAGCAAGAAAACTAATTCAATTATGAACGCATCATGATGGCGCATGAGGGACAAAACCGAATCATTCCAACACACAGCAAGGCAGAGGTAAAAGGGCTCTGATACCAATTGTTAGATATTCTACAGTTTTAACAATGATTCTGCATGCGGAATAAACTCAACGAATCATTAAACCTTATTGCCCAGGGATACGAGTTACCTCCAGCCATTGGTGATGTATTGATGCAGGCCACAGTCCACAAGCTTCTTCTTCAGCACTCCAGCTTCTGTCCAAGCAAAAGAACACAAAATTCTAAAGGCACTTCCGAGCTCTGCTATCTCAGCTAGATGGTGTAGAACTGAAGGGGATTGAGATATGAGCTTGGGGACCAACAGATAAACATATAGCTAAGCTTCCATCAAGCTTCTAAAAGCTATGTGTTAGAAAAACCACAAATCAAGGTAGAGATCAGATCAAAGTGATGGACCACTTTAGTAGCTCCTAATTATAAATTTAGTAATTGCAGTTGATTTTCTTAACTTAAGGAAACTACTGCAGTTGGTTTCCATAAGTTAAGAAAAGCTGCAACTCCATAAATCAGGGTAGCTTTTGTGTTAAATTAATGGAGCTTAACATATGCTCGACCCACCCATCTGGGGGGTGGGGCGAGGGTGAAGAGCGTAAGAACTCCAAACGAAGGGGCGTCAGGGCATCATTGCAACTGGAAAGTGACAGTAAGACTCTGTGGTCCATTTGCACCTACCAAGTACGCGGAAGAAAGAAATTATGGTTATAAATGAATATGCCACGTAGCGGGAATGATGGACGAGAAGCAAGGAAGTCACGACTTCCAGTGGCTCTTCTTTCACACTATTTGTAATACATTTTTCTCTTTTTGATTTATTTCGGTTGAGGTATTCCACCCTTGTCCAGTTACAGGGATATGCCTTGCTTTATTTCGTTCCTATGGAGTGTTTATCCCATGCTCTCGATTACCACAATTTCTTCATATTATATAACTCGTGGGGTAGTTAACAGAAATTTTCTTTATTTTTTGTTGGGTAATTTATATCTTGTAATTTCATTGGACTTACTCCAAATGCATCTAATCTTCTATTCTTATGCTAGAATTCTTAGTATAGATTATTCAGTATTTTATAAATCGGCGGTTGGTCGAGCATTAGTTTCCAGGTCCATATACTCTGTTCACCAATAATCAAAATAATTGTGAGCATAGATATCGTGTAATTGCCATTATTCATGGGTGAAATGAATGCACTGCTTAGCACAGGTTTACATTTATATCTAACGAATTCATAATCATTGGGAGTTTGTACTCCAAATTTTGGGAATTTTACTAGGGTTTTATTTGAGTTGACGTACTTATATAATTGTATTCATTTTCCTTTTTATTCTTTTTTTGTCGCTATGACTCTGGTGTCTTTGCTACACTCGAGTATGGAGACTCCTTGTTACATAGACCCATTTCGTGGTTCCCATTCCAGTTCCATTTTAGCTCAAAGTTTGATTTATTCGCTACTCAAGTTACCCGTAGTTAGCATATGTGATTATACGATAATAAAAAATTCCAATACAAAATATTCTAATAAATAATTGCATGTCCAAAAAATAATAATCTAGCTTACAACATGCCCTCTTCATTTTTCAAGCCACTACTAATAACCGAGGGAAATTTATTATTGCAATCAACAATTACATAACTAATTCAATGTTTTTTTCTATAATCACCATAACTTCAAGGAAAAGAAAAACAATGAAGATAACGAAAACATCCTAACCAGATTTCCAAATAGAAGTGTACTTGGGAGTAATGCATGTTTCACCTCCCAACCTTGAATTGTGGTCCACTAGTGCACCCCCGTGCTGAGATGATCTTGCCTCCCGGATCAACAACCACTTATTTAATACCTTTCTTCCATGGTTATGTTTCCCTTTAGCAATGTCCCATTTTTGTGGATATTTTTATCTACATGCGTAGGCTTTTCCATAAAAGCCTACCTTTCTCTCTCGTGGAGATTTTATGCTTTTACAAGCTTAGCATCTTTCTCCAGCTAAGCAACTTAGTGGATATTTATCTCCCATCCATTAATCTTATCTAGAATTCTTATCATGAAAGAATTTCTCAATATTATTTACCAAGAAGATTTTATTTGGCAAGAGTCTCAATTCCACATGGGTCATTCCCAAGGACATGCACCTAATCTGTTTATTTATTAATAATTATTTATTTACAGAATTATTGAAATCTCTTTTTTTCCCATGGATTTTCCTGTCATTCTATCCATCGCGGCTCATTCTCACCACAACCGTATTATAGCGAAAAAGGGATATTACACCATCAACAGACAAGAAGCAATAAACTTGTTCTTTGAACAGGTCTGGGTGCACTTTGGGATTCCAAGGAGCATCATTTCTAGACAAGGACACAATATTTCTCAATGCATTCTGGACTACATTGTGGTAGAAGATGAACACAAAGTTGAATAGATCTACAACATTCCATCCACAGACAGATGGGCAAACAGAAGTAGTCAACATGACTTTGGTGCACTTCCGAGGGGATACAACCAAAAGCATCCGAAGCCCTAGGATGAAAATTTGGTATATATACAACATTCTTATAACAGAGCAATCCACACTTCTACATGTTAGTCCCCATTTAAAACTTGCTTTGGATATTTTCCACCTTCACCTTTGGATATTGCATATGGGCAGCAAAGAGGAGTGAGGGAAGATCTTACATGAGATGCTTTAAGGGCTAAAAAATTTATAGAGAAGATCAGGCAGATCCATCTATAGGTACATGAAACACTGCAAAGGTCGTAGGAGAAGTATAAGGCCAATAATGATCAACACATAATAGAGAACTCATTCAAGGTGGGAGATAGAGTATGGCTACAGTTGAACAAGGAGAGGTTGCAGGGGCCCGGTAAGAAAATCAAGGCTCTAAGGTATGGTCTCTTTGAGATACTGGAAAAGGTGGGTGATAATGCCTATCAACTCAGTTTACCACCATATATGCACATTTACTCAGTTGTGAATGTAGAGAATTTGAAACTCTATGAGCCTTCCATGCTAAATCAGGAAGAGGAACAGGTCCTACCTTCTGTGGAGGATTTGGCATTAGACACTCAGACAGAGTCGAAAAGAGATACAATTTTGCAGAAGAGGTCTAGAACTACAAGACACGGGAAATAGGACCTTTGACAGATTAGGTTGAAGGGAAAACTTCCAGGCAAAGCTAAATGGTACACCAGAGAGAAGGTGGAGGAAACATTTCCTCACCTCATTCTGTAAAATATTTTGGGGACCAAAATAATCCCAAAATGGGGAGGTGTGATCCGAATTGGATCATTATATTGTTTTTCATCCATCTTAATGCATTTGGAGTGGAAAAACTGGAGGAATCAACTCACGGGATTGTTTTTACCAGTAGGATACAGTTTGGTGAAACAGGGTCTAAAACCTTCCAGGAGTGTTTTGAGGCATCAAACGACGTTTTTTGGGGGTAAAATTTTGTCACTTTGGGCGCACACCTTCCCATGTTATTCTACACACAAATAACTTTCCAACAACGTAAGAAGCGCATTAATCAGAGTCCGTATGCAAAAGTTATGCCACTTAGAAGTTAACCTTCTTGTTTTCACACCTATAGTTCGGGAGGATGCCCCGTCAGCCCCCAATATTCATGGAAAAAGGGCTAGCCATGTGTTTTTGATGTAAAAGACTCTAAAAGAGTCTATTTTGTAACTCTAATTAAGAGTTGATGTAGTCAAACTTAACCACTAGTAGGCTATCAAGCTATGTTATAACCGAGCCAAAAGGAGGAAGAGGCATTCCATTTTTTCGAGAGCATTTTGTTCCATAACTGAGAAAAGATAGCCAGGAGAGATAGGAAGTATAGCACATAGAGATGACCTATGCACTGTAGTAGCCCACGGGCTTAAGGCATTACTTCTTTGTACCTGCAGCCATATTTTCAAACAAAGAAAGAGAGCGAAGCAACCTCACCTTCCATTTGGGTTTTCTCCCGAAAGGGTTTCCCATAGAGCATATCTTGTGTCTTATGTGTGTGTGAGCTTATTTTGTCGTTCTCTACTTTTCTGCATTATTTCCATTCGCATGCATGCACTAATCACAATTAAATCTACAAATCTTAAAGTTTAATAAAATTGCAATAGTGTAAAATTTCAGTATTTTAATATATTATTATTAGATCTGTTGTGACGAACTGTCAAGTGGAATACCCACAACAATTTATATATCAATGCAGTTTGGAATTAATCCTTTAACTAGACTTAGCCTAAATGTCAATACATTATGTTACATATTTGACTCCCATCATACAAAATTCCAAGATGTCTTGGTTAAAGGATTTACTACTCCACTCAACAATGGTGATGTATAGTCCTCTATTATTTTAAGATTTGTAGTGTCCCTTGTAGATTCTTATATTCACTACTTGCTTGAATCTTGTTGTTGGTTTCCAAATTGTCCTTGCGATGAAGAACAATTGAAACAAACACAAAAAAAAACTGCATAACAAAAAATTACAAAGGCGTCATAATCTAGTCAGTGCATCAAGTGCATTTAGATGATTAAAATAAGTTTTATATCCTCCAAATCCACCCAACCCCTTCCAAATTAGAAACAAGAGCTTTATATACAAAATTTAAGTAATTATTTCAAATAATTGTTATTAATTGAAACAAAAATAACATGCATAATAAATAAATAAAATCCCTTTGACTTGGTCTTAAAAACTCCAAACATTATAGGGTTTTGAATGGTTATAACGATTTTCCCCGTAAATAATTCCTTATCAAAATAATTTTTTCCCCAAAATTTTCAATCCTATACAATAAATTTTCTAATTCTTTAATCCATTCATAATTCATAACCGTGCATCAAGCTAAATACAATTAGTCTTCAATATTACATAATCACCCATAAATAAACTACAATAAATGTACTCTCTTTATCTCACCTCACTTCGTTAATGTCCTTTCCGAATAATTGGAAGAAAAATTATTCACCTCACTTCGCTAATGTCCTTTCCGAATAATTGGAAGAAAAATTATTTAGGTAAAATGTCATTTACACACCTTAAGTTTCTTTACAAATGGACTTAATTGTTTTCTTGATTTCATTCGTACTATAAATCTTGGTAAATCCTTCACATTATAACAAAAAAATCATAAATTTTAAAATGTATTTTGCAGGCGTGAATTTAATTTTTCACATTCAAACTAAAACCCAACCAAATAAATTTGCACAGTTAAATTGACCTTTGAGGAGAATAAAAGATAGCTTTATGAGAGTCATCGGATGGAGAAGGATTCCAAATTTTCGAGCCAACCTATGAACTTATATGAGTGGCCCTTACTTATTATGAGATGGTAAATCATGAGGTGGGTGGGTGGGTGGGTTAAGGGAGGAGGGAAAATAATTATGTAGAAGCTGGGAAAGGCTAAAAACATTTTAAATGGATGATTGTTGTTATGTATCTGGTGGTGAATTAACCCGCCATGACATATGATCTGATGACTTATTTGCATTAATTTACAACTTTAGCCTATGTTTAATTCACATGCTTCACAGAGAAGGGTTTTACGTATACCAAATCAAACTGATTGAATAATATGCCTTTAAACCTTAAATTTTGTTTTATTTTATTATTTTAATATAATTTGTATTGCCTACATACCTACCTACCGGGGTTTTTAAATGTCTTGAGACAATTTTACTTTCTTACTTGATTTTCTCCCTCAATGTCTGTCTTTCTACATCAATATGAAATGAAATCAGTTACGTACCTTATCTAGTAATTTGTTTGCTCTTATGAAACATTAATTGCTGATGTTTCTTACTTCTTATTGTTTACGGAGAACCATTTAATTTTGAATAATTTTTTATATTTTATATATACAAATATATAATCATGAAAGGCTTTAAAGATAAATTTTACTCGTAATTTTAACCAATACAATGAGAAGGAAACCTATTTAATTACAAAATTAAATTTGACTTTCATAAATTTCTATAAAGCCTTTAACTTTGACTTTCATAAATTTCTATAAAGCCTTTAACTTAATATAATTGGCGTAAAATAAAGTGGATTTGTTTAATAATAATTCATAAGTAAGATCTCAAATAAATAACTTTTGAAATTGATATCGAGATGTGAAATTGCCTTCACCTTAATTTTTATATTTTATCTTGATACAATACTAGATGATTTTTACCACTGTTTACTTAAATAAGATTATATTGTTATAATTTAACACATTAGTTAATATGAATATTAGTTAGCATTAACACTCTTAAATTAGCTTATTATGATGGATCTCTATATATTCCCCCTTGTGTGGACATCTTTCCCATTTTTGTGGACATCATAGTTTTGATTATGATTGTTAATGATATTTAGTTATATACGCTATTGTGATACCTAGTTAGTTAGTGATGTTAATCATTTAATTATTGCATATATGTATATTTGTTTATATGTAATTAATAACATTGAAAGACTACAATAAGAAATAATAGTACACAAATACTCCTATGGATATGTGACATTCTTTAAATAATGCCACTTATATCATTAATGTCATTCTTCATTGTTGAAGTTTTGCTTTAATTTATTTTATTGATTCACCTTTTCGTGTGACTAAGGGTTTATTATAAGGAGTTGAATATGAGTTTAGGATGTCAGATAAGGTCGATTGAAACAAGATAAATGTTTATGCGAGACAAAATCCATAGAGGTAGCCCAATTTTTGAAGAGGGTGGAATTCGGAATACAACATTTGGTCCCTATTGGGGATGGTGCGTCCTTGCGAGCAACAAGAACCATACACCCTGTGCCTTCTACGTTGGGCATGGAGTCAATTTGCATCACAAACAAAAGCTCCTTTTAAATGTATTACTAGCCTGTAACACATTAGTAGACAATTTTAAACGATGAACGCTGATGCATTACAAATTTGTCTTATTAAATTTTTTTACTTGTAACTCTTCATAGTATGCAAGAGATATCTCTTTTTACCACTATCAAAGACTGATATTTGAATGGAACAATAAATCTTGGAAACTTACCAGTTTCATTGGTCAATTTATTTCTACCCTTGTCCCAAAAGTGCACGAGGTGTGACCGTAATTTCTTTGTAATAATCAACTTCGTTGTTGGATCATAATGGTATGGACCATTAGACTCATCAGATGCTATGAAGAGGTTAATTAACATGGATTTTGACCTTCGATATAAAATAGAATTTGTTGATCTACTTACTGCTTAGTCATTTGATCCCATCAGATGGTAGGAGGGTGGCTAACAAGGCCCCACTTTGCCATACGATATGGCATATCGATCGTAAGATTGAAAGCCTTTTAATTGTTGGATCGCATAAAATGATAAAGGTAGCATTAACACACTAGAGTCATTGAAACCAAAATGCTATGATTAGTTGTTGCGCCTTCCGGGGCATTTTTAAATAGAAACTTTTGAATTGGACAATAAAAGTATTGAAAACAAAGGAACTGAAAGACATTTAAACTAATTTATTTGAATAAATGGCTTCAAATGGAATGGGATCCTTGTTGTTGCATGGGGAGTAACCTTGATTAAGGGGAATGCTCGTGTGCTTCTCGATATGACCCAACCTTCAATCCTTTGCTATCATGTGCTTATGAATTTTATCCAGAGTCAAGAGGATGTCCTCCTTATTTCATTTATGTCCACAAGTACTATGTTGAGGAACAACTTTAGGTTCCAGTAAATGTCAACAATATACATGTATTGATTATAATGTCCTCTAGTATGCCTTCCATTTGTTACATATTTGGCCACCTCCATTAGCACTTATGTGTCCATGAGAAAGCACATCTCATCAACTGATTCCCTTTTTGTCTAAATGACTTCCTTTGGAACTGGTTGGAGGGTGAGCTCTCTGTATCCAACAATCGAGATTTTAGCTCTCACTTTAGACCTTGAGTGCCCCATTTCCTGATAATAAACCACTCCTTGACACACTCTATCTCTCTATCAGAGCTTGGTCTATGCCAAATGAGAAGGTTGTGCCAATAAGTTAACAAAGTGCCAAATTGATCTGGAATTCATCGCTAAAAGGATACTAAAAAAATGAGTGGGACTACGAAATGTTAGGCCCCCTACCACTGGAGGGTGATAGATCCCCCCTCTCCATTTTAAGTTTCCATCCACGCAGGGATTATTGTTATCAGGAAAACTAGTGTCCATTCAGAGCTGCTAGTCCCACTAAGACGGGTAGCTATCTTAGAAACAAACAAATTAAAGTTACTTGCGTTTTCCTTTATGAGAGATAGATGAGAAAGAAGCAGAGAGTACCAACCTCAGTATTTCACTTGGCTCTTTGCTTGTTTCCTTTCCCCTTTGACAGAAATCCACCACTCTTTCCTCACTTGTCCCGCTTCAAAGAACACCTATGGAGTCAAAGCAGCATGATACCATCAAAGCATAGAGATCTATAACTATAAACAATATAGGATCAGATATATATTAACCATACAAATGCATATATCAAGACAAGATTTAGAGATACACAAACATATGGAGGAAAACTCAAGTAGCTTTATTGATAGAAGTAGTAGAAGAGAGGATTACAACCCATTGGTCTAACCCAGCGCCATTCTCCCAGCATGAAAGCCCTCTTCACCTCATGAAAAGCTTAGATCACCCAACAATACAATGTTAAACAGAGAAACCAACAACACTTCCTTACAAAATACAAGATTCCAGCCTTTGGATCTCTAGGATGAGGGATCCATATATAGATGTTTGCAGGTGGGTGAGTCAGCTTCTGGGATTTTTATTAGTGTCCTCTCTCTAATATTTCTTGGTTCCACTTGGAGATTCATGATTTCTTACTCATCCCTGGGCGAATTCAGAGAGGCAAGTGTCAAATGGGCAGTTTCTAGAAGATTCTTTGGGTTTCCACTTATCCAACTGCCTCTGCCATTTGTCTGCTCTCGCTCATTACACCAGACAGAAGGGCTTTTCAGTATGCATCACACTTTTTGCATGTGGTAGGTGAGATGCATCGCACCCTTAGCACTGAGCAGTTTGTATTGTCTAGTTTTGACCAGTTCTGAGTAGTTTTTCAGAGAGAACTTCTGGGAGATGATGTAATCAGCTGACCTTTCTCCTTTAGGGTATGAAACAACACTTTTAGGGACTTAGAGGCCCTTGGTTTATGGACATATGTGATTGGGGTTGCAGTGCCAAAATATGTCTATAACAGTTGCCCCCTAAAGCATGAGGTAATAAATCTTCAGATGTCGGTTGAAATGCTTTACCATGAGGATCCGCGGTTTTTCGAACTGGAAGGTGACCTATAATAAGATACAATACAATACATTATCTTCATAATATTTTCATGATCTAGCTTAGGCGGGCATTCCCATGCTCAGCTTTATAAATTCATTCTCATGTACATAGGACAGACAACCGTCTGTGTGTCAGACTGATGATTCTGGTAGAGCCATCATCCTTTGACTTAGATGATTATCTATGCAGCAATGATGTACATTTGATGTTTTTATTTTCCTAAATATATCGCAGTCCGGATGGATGAAACTAGATCCGGGGTCTTCAAAACTCATTCAATCTTCGCCCGAAGTACAAGTTGATCCATGTGAAAAGATGTTCTGGCATCGAACATGGAAATACATCGCCTGATTAACAGCCAATGATGTAAGTTGTTAACGGGCGCGAGAGGAATCACCGATAATGATAATGACCCTCAAGGTACTACAGTACAATTCACGTGGTGTGAATACATGAGTCGATGTCGAACACCACGCAAAATCTTTTGGTGGAAGGCCATTAATATAAACCTATCACCGGAAGTGAGAAACTTGCCATTGAGGCATGCAAGCTTCAAAGTATTGAAAGGGTTGTTCCTAGGTCGACTTCTTGGATAATGAGCTGATGTCGACAAGAAGTGACCTGTCGTAGGAGGGCATTAATGAATCCCACATCTACAACACAGAACAGAGAAAATGATTTTGTGGAGGTGAAAACGATCTGATGATACAAGGTTTAGGGTGGCGGTCATGAAAGAATGAAGCGTGAAGGTATTGCAGCAGATGAGACACAAGCTGGGTTGGTGAATTCTTTGAGTGACTTCTCTTGAACATATCGGCGACACTGAAATGGATTGGTAGCGTTAAACCCCAAAAAATGGATGGTACGGTGGACCAATGGTAATATGACCGGTGAACGGAATAACCCAACCCGACTCAATCATGGTGATGGAGTAAAAGTGTCATGTTCAAGAGCGACCTGCTACCAATAAAGTTTCTTCAAGTTTTCTTCCCAATTTTTCCCTAGCCATTTCTGACCAGTACCTCTTTATTTTTGTCAAGCTTGAGGAGGATAACATATGCTTGTTCTATAATTTGCCCTTCAGGCAAACCCGTCGCTATTTTTTAACGAGACTAGCGACAGTGAAACTCGCCCTTGCCTACATGGACAAGTTTGTTGCTATTGTTTTAACAAGTTTAACGACAAAGATAACTCGGTCCTTTTCATTTTTAGAGAGTCTGAAAAAGGACGGAAAGGAAACTCCAGTATTCCTTTTTCGTAATGTAATCCCTTAAGTCCGAAAAAGTGTAAAATAATACGAAAGGGATGAATTTTCGATAGTTTTAACGAGTCGAACAAGACAAGCGCTCGATCTTTTTGTGTAATGATCCCTCAGGTCCAAAAAGATTAAAATCTAGAGGAGGGATAGCATTTCCGATCGCTTTAACAAGCTGGAGAGGCTAATTTCTCGGCAATCTTTTCATATTTTACTAGTCAGATGAAAGAGCTTAAAGGAGACTCGTTTTTTGAGGAACGAGTGATGTTTTCAAATAACAACTGGTTCCAGGTAAGGTTTGGAACTTTTTCAATCATGGCAATGTAAAGAAGGTGGCTAATAGGATCACTCGTCGCAGCTGTTCCTCAAAAGGGGTAAACAATCAAATGGAGGCATATGATCAGCGAAAAAAGAGTGGAGGTGATGGTAAGAACACGACCAAGGCTCAAAAGCTGATAATAGTGCAATCGCAATGGTTATTTACCAGAGGTTGGTTTATTTTTTAATGAGCTTAAACTCTGGTGGAACATATGCTCATTGTTAGGTTTATTTTTTAACGAGCTTGAACTTCACGTAAAACTGCTCATGATAATGGTCATTGATATTCGATTCACCATTAACACTATGTTCTTTTGATGGTCGTACTACCTGTTCAATTACTCCATCAAACTAACTAGAAATGAGAATACATGCTTGAAAAATGAGTTAAAAAAAACTAATACCCTACTTGAATTACGTGAAAAGTAACTTAAAAGTAGTTTTTACCCTTCATTTTACCATTTCATTTGAATTTGGGATTATTGGAGCTCTGGAGGTGTTTTCCCCCTTGATTTTCATCAGCTGATTCTGGGAGATTCTGTCAACAATTTTCGGCACCGTCTGGACCAGGTAGGAGCTAAACCTGAGCTCTTCAATGGCATTCTTTCCTTTTTGAATTCTGAGCATGTTTTCCTGCTTTTCTGAGCCTCTAGGGTTTGAACAATTCGTTCTGCCCCCATCAAACCTAGTATACATTGAAAGGTGCGATGCATACTAGGTTGGCCACTAGCCAATCAGTATGCATCCCACCTAGTACACAACTAGGGTGCAATGGGCGCAAGGAGGAAAACTTTTGCACTGATTTTTCATGGAAATTTTGCCTGTTTTTTGCCAAATCAGGATCTTAATTCTTCTCTTATTTGTTTTTTAGATATTCATCGGAGCAAAATGGTTGTGACATGGCGTGAACGCGAGCATGAAGAAGAGGACATGGTTGCCTTACATGATCCGGGTACGGTAACTGCATTGCAGAACTATGGCTTGCTCAAGTTCTTTCGCATATCTAGCATGATGCAACAAATAAACTTGATGCAATATTTCCTCGATGCATGGGATCCTACCAACCAAGTGTTCCAGATTAGAGGAAAATCCATCCCCTTGAATATTGAGGACATCTGCTTCTTGACCGGTTTATCGAGGCAGGTGGGGGCGAATCCGTGAGGGATTATATTCACCGATACTGTAGAGAAGGATCTCAGCTGAGTAGGGACAGCAAGATCAATATCTGAGATATCACCGACTAGTCATTGAGGACTATTTTATTCACCTTTGCTAGATTGGCTAGTAGCGCGGCCCTTCACTTGGCCAAAAGGTCCTATATGCAGTACACCTTGGAATGCCTTAAACCAAAGGTATTCAACTGGCGTGATGCAGTACTTCCGGTGATAAAAGAACAGCTTACCAAGGTGAAAAACAGAAGATCCAAGAACTTTGGCTATGGTTCTATTCTGACCGCTTTCGCCTTGGAGAAGATCCCACTGATGCAGCCACAATACATTTCACTTGGTCTGCCACCACCGACTAAGCCACGGATGCAGAGATGGGTTGACCTTATGGCCAGACATGTTGGTCAATCACAGGTTCCTTCTCTGATGCCTTATTCGAGTGGTTCAACCGTCAATAGATGGTTTATGCCGAATGTTCGTATGTTGGGATGGATTTTCGGGGTGACCTAGATTTAGTGCTACCGGCTAGCGAGCAGTGGGGTGTCATAGGTAAAAATCTCTGACCATATCTCTGTTTATTTCTTTTATAATGTTCTTGTGCTTTTTAATTTTTTATCAAGACTAATCAAAACTCATGTGCTTATGCAGATATCGGGCCAGTGCGACTAGTAGTGCGCCTGAGAGTAGCAGCTGCCATTCCAGTAGGAGAGGTTGTAGGGAGGGCCGTCCTTCGCAATATGGATGTAGCCGAGACTCTTGCAGTGTTGCAAGATCAGATCGAGGGTCTCACCCTTGGTATTTCGGATGTGATGACCGACGAGCTACCTCTAAGATTACAGTGCCATACCACTGGTGTGTTGAGCCGATGGACTAGGCTCTTACGCATGATTGCACAGGCGGTGACTTGTTATCACCAGCACCATTAGACTAGGGTGCCCCTTGCATTTTGAGTTTTTGGGTCATATGATCGATTTTGTCCTGGACACAGAACACTATGTACAAACTATAAACAGTTATATATATTTTTGATTTTCAGAGCTTTATTTTCGTTAAGTTATATGATCCTGATGCAAATATTGAGGAAATGCTTTTATTTTATCAATGTTGCAAATGTCTATCCAACGCATAATTTTCTAATGAATCAGTTAATGTGTTTAAGTTTCTGGAACTATGTTGATATTGAATAGAATCAAACTGCCTTTCCAAAATCTTGACCCTTAGGAACATACGATAGATAGCTGGATTCCAAACAAAATAGATGTCGGTAAGCTGTAGAATGATGAGTTATGAGTCTAGCCTGACGACAAGTCGGCGTATGCCATGCGCGATGGCATCAGAGAGGAGTTATATCAACGTGTTGTATTCAGCGATGTTGTTCGTCGATCGACCAATGCATACCCCTCTGAAACTCACTAACTTGCCGCTTGGATCAAAGATGGCCCAGGCTGCAGAAGATAGGTTCTACGTACTACGACTTGCTCCGTCAGCGTATCCAACAAATGATTCCAATAGGTTCGACATCTGCAACAAAATGCAAAAGTGGATTACCTAACCAAAACGATCACTCTTAACGAAAACAAAAATGTAACAAAAGCATATGAAGAGGTTACTATGTTAAGTCAAGCATAGTAACGCTTAAGGTACAACCGGTTTCGAGGTTGCGGTAGTGGAATCTTGTCATAATATACTAGCTCGTAGGCTCCTTTTGCTAATACACGCTTAACAATATAGGGACCCATCCACAAAGACTGGAACTTACCTGCTCCCAATTTATCGGATTCCTGGTCGTAAAGTAAGACCAGGTCACCTTCTGAGAAGACACGGGGTTTGACATTCTTGTCAAACTGCGCCTTGACTCATTTCTTATGTGCTTCATTAGCCAAGGTAGCGTCACGATGGGTTTCATCCAGTTGGATTAATTCCAAGAAACGAACCTCCTCCTCTGAAGTTCCAGGGAGAAGGTCGACTACGAGCTTGAGGGATGAAATTTCGCACTGAACTTGTAAGATCACTTCCAGGCCATACACCAGCTGAAAGGGTGTAAACCCAGTCGCATTTCTCACCGATGTCTGGTATACTCACAAGGCTGAGTACAAGATTAAGTTTCAACTCCGTTTATGGACTCCAATCATCCTTTGCAGCATGCACTTCAGGACTTTGTTGATCGCCTCAACTTGCCCATTAGCTTGCGGATAATATGGAGTAGAGCTGTCATGGGACAGTCCTAATTTGGCAGCCAATTCAACCATCATGTGATTGCGGAAATGCGATCCATGATCTGTGACTATAGCTTGTGGAACACTGAATCTGGAGACTATATGATTGAAAAAGAAAAGAGCAGCCGTTTCGTCGTTGTTGTTTAATGTAGGCATCGCCTTGGCCCATTTCGTAAAATATTCAACTGACTATGATATACCCATGCCCCCCAACTAAGGTGGGGTTACATGTCATGAAATCTATGCCCCATTTGGTGAATGGTCCAACAGCAACTACTGACCGCAGAGGTGCAAGTGGTATTCTGGTCTTGAGGTCGAAGATTTGACAAGCATGGCAACTTCTGACTGTGGTTATGCAATCCTTGAACATTGTTGGCAAAAAGTATCCTGCTCGTAAAATCTTTTGTGTTGTATCATAACCAGATTGATGCCCCCCACATGCGCTTGAATGACAATCATTTAGGAATTTTTCGGCCTCCTCATGGGTGAGGCACCTTCGCAGAACTGTATCGATACCACGACGGTAAAGTGTATCACTGATGATCATGTAGTCTTTTGCTTAGTATCGAGTACGTCGTTATTCTGAGTGAGAAGTATTAGACCTATATGTTTGGGTTTGGATGTAGATGATTGTATCTCCATACCACGGATTGCTTGAAGATATCAGAAACAAAGATTGCGCAACCTGAACCCAGTTGAAGGGTACTTCTTTTTTCAACAGACGCGTATAACCTTTAGCAAGTTCGACATAATTTGGAATGAACCTCCTCATAAAATTTGCTTTGCGCAACCTGGTCCCAGTTGAAGGGTACTTCTTTTTTCAACAGACGCATATAACCTTTAGCAAGTTCGGCGTAATTTGGAATGAACCTCCTCAGAAAGTTTGCTTTCCCTTGGAGTTTCTGAATCTGAAGAAAATTTGAAGGTGGAGGCAGATCGATGATTGCCTGAACCTTACATGGGTCGAGGCGAATCCCATCCTTTGAAACTACAAATCCAAGTAAACGACCAGAACCGACACAAAACACACACTTGTGCGGATTGAGTCGTATCTTGTAGTGTCGGAAACATAGAAATATTTCTCTTAAATGCTACGGATGATCGGTCCGCTTTCGCGAATGAGCCAGAAGATCCTCGAGGTATAGTTGAACGATGTTCTTGATGTCATGGAAGGCATAATTCATTGCCCTCTGAAAGGTTGCCCATGCGTTCTTTAAACCAAAAGGTAGCTTGTGGTACGCGAATGTATAAATTCATTCTCATGTACATAGGACAGACAACCGTCTGTGTGTCAGACTGATGATTCTGGTAGAGCCATCATCCTTTGACTTAGATGATTATCTATGCAGCAATGATGTACATTTGATGTTTTTATTTTCCTAAATATATCGCAGTCCGGATGGATGAAACTAGATCCGGGGTCTTCAAAACTCATTCAATCTTCGCCCGAAGTACAAGTTGATCCATGTGAAAAGATGTTCTGGCATCGAACATGGAAATACATCGCCTGATTAACAGCCAATGATGTAAGTTGTTAACGGGCGCGAGAGGAATCACCGATAATGATAATGACCCTCAAGGTACTACAGTACAATTCACGTGGTGTGAATACATGAGTCGATGTCGAACACCACGCAAAATCTTTTGGTGGAAGGCCATTAATATAAACCTATCACCGGAAGTGAGAAACTTGCCATTGAGGCATGCAAGCTTCAAAGTATTGAAAGGGTTGTTCCTAGGTCGACTTCTTGGATAATGAGCTGATGTCGACAAGAAGTGACCTGTCGTAGGAGGGCATTAATGAATCCCACATCTACAACACAGAACAGAGAAAATGATTTTGTGGAGGTGAAAACGATCTGATGATACAAGGTTTAGGGTGGTGGTCATGAAAGAATGAAGCGTGAAGGTATTGCAGCAGATGAGACACAAGCTGGGTTGGTGAATTCTTTGAGTGACTTCTCTTGAACATATCGGCGACACTGAAATGGATTGGTAGTGTTAAACCCCAAAAAATAGATGGTACGGTGGACCAATGGTAATATGACCGGTGAACGGAATAACCCAACCCGACTCAATCATGGTGATGGAGTAAAAGTGTCATGTTCAAGAGCGACCTGCTACCAATAAAGTTTCTTCAAGTTTTCTTCCCAATTTTTCCCTAGCCATTTCTGACCAGTACCTCTTTATTTTTGTCAAGCTTGAGGAGGATAACATATGCTTGTTCTATAATTTGCCCTTCAGGCAAACCCGTCGCTATGTTTTAACGAGCCTAGCGACAGTGAAACTCGCCCTTGCCTACATGGACAAGTTTGTCACTATTGTTTTAACGAGTTTAACGACAAAGATAACTCGGTCCTTTTCATTTTTAGAGAGTCTGAAAAAGGACGGAAAGGAAACTCCAGTATTCCTTTTTCGCAATGTAATCCCTTAAGTCCGAAAAAGTGTAAAATAATACGAAAGGGATGAATTTTCGATAGTTTTAACGAGCCGAACAAGACAAGCGCTCGATCTTTTTGTGTAATGATCCCTTAGGTCCAAAAAGATTAAAATCTAGAGGAGGGATAGCACTTCCGATCGCTTTAACAAGCTGGAGAGGCTAATTTCTCGGCAATCTTTTCATATTTTACTAGTCAGATGAAAAGAGCTTAAAGGAGACTCGTTTTTTGAGGAACGAGTGATGTTTTCAAATAACAACTGGTTCCAGGTAAGGTTTGGAACTTTTTCAATCATGGCAATGTAAAGAAGGTGGCTAATAGGATCACTCGTCGCAGCTGTTCCTCAAAAGGGGTAAACAATCAAATGGAGGCATATGATCAGCGAAAAAAGAGTGGAGGTGATGGTAAGAACACGACCAAGGCTCAAAAGCTGATAATAGTGCAATCGCAATGGTTATTTACCAGAGGTTGGTTCATTTTTTAATGAGCTTAAACTCTGGTGGAAAATATGCTCATTGTTAGGTTTATTTTTTAACAAGCTTGAACTTCACGTAAAATTGCTCATGATAATGGTCATTGATATTCGATTCACCATTAACACTATGTTCTTTTGATGGTCGTACTACCTGTTCAATTACTCCATCAAACTAACTAGAAATGAGAATACATGCTTGAAAAATGAGTTAAAAAAAACTAATACCCTACTTGAATTACGTGAAAAGTAACTTAAAAGTAGTTTTTACCCTTCATTTTACCATTTCATTTGAATTTGGGATTATTGGAGCTCTGGAGGTGTTTTCCCCCTTGATTTTCATCAGCTGATTCTGGGAGATTCTGTCAACAATTTTCGGCACCGTCTGGACCAGGTAGGAGCTAAACCTGAGCTCTTCAATGGCATTCTTTCCTTTTTGAATTCTGAGCATGTTTTCCTGCTTTTCTGAGCCTCTAGGGTTTGAACAATTCGTTCTGCCCCCATCACACCTAGTATACATTGAAAGGTGCGATGCATACTAAGTTGGCCACTAGCCAATCAGTATGCATCCCACCTAGTACACAACTAGGGTGCGATGGGCGCAAGGAGGAAAACTTTTGCACTGATTTTTCATGGAAATTTTGCCTTTTTTTGCCAAATCAGGATCTTAATTCTTCTCTTATTTGTTTTTTAGATATTCATCGGAGCAAAATGGTTGTGACATGGCGTGAACGCGAGCATGAAGAAGAGGACATGGTTGCCTTACATGATCCGGGTACAGTAACTGCATTGCGGAACTATGGCTTGCTCAAGTTCTTTCGCATATCTAGCATGATGCAACAAATAAACTTGATGCAATATTTCCTCGATGCATGGGATCCTACCAACCAAGTGTTCCAGATTAGAGGAAAATCCATCCCCTTGAATATTGAGGACATCTGCTTCTTGACCGGTTTATCGAGGCAGGTGGGGGCGAATCCATGAGGGATTATATTCACCGATACTGTAGAGAAGGATCTCAGCTGAGTAGGGACAGCAAGATCAATATCTGAGATATCACCGACTAGTCATTGAGGACTATTTTATTCACCTTTGCTAGATTGGCTAGTAGCGCGGCCCTTCACTTGGCCAACAGGTCCTATATGCAGTACACCTTGGAATGCCTTAAACCAAAGGTATTCAACTGGCGTGATGCAGTACTTCCGGTGATAAAAGAACAGCTTACCAAGGTGAAAAACAGAAGATCCAAGAACTTTGGCTATGGTTCTATTCTGACCGCTTTCGCCTTGGAGAAGATCCCACTGATGCAGCCACAATACATTTCACTTGGTCTGCCACCACCGACTAAGCCACGGATGCAGAGATGGGTTGACCTTATGGCCAGACATGTTGTTCAATCACAGGTTCCTTCTCTGATGCCTTATTCGAGTGGTTCAACCGTCAATAGATGGTTTATGCCGAATGTTCGTATGTTGGGATGGATTTTCGGGGTGACCTAGATTTAGTGCTGCCGGCTAGCGAGCAGTGGGGTGTCATAGGTAAAAATCTCTGACCATATCTCTGTTTATTTCTTTTATAATGTTCTTGTGCTTTTTAATTTTTTATCAAGACTAATCAAAACTCATGTGCTTATGCAGATATCGGGCCAGTGCGACTAGTAGTGCGCCTGAGAGTAGCAGCTGCCATTCCAGTAGGAGAGGTTGTAGGGAGGGCCGTCCTTCGCAATATGGATGTAGCCGAGACTCTTGCAGTGTTGCAAGATCAGATCGAGGGTCTCACCCTTGGTATTTCGGATGTGAGGACCGACGAGCTACCTCTAAGATTACAGTGCCATACCACTGGTGTGTTGAGCCGATGGACTAGGCTCTTACGCATGATTGCACAGGCGGTGACTTGTTATCACCAGCACCATTAGACTAGGGTGCCCCTTGCATTTTGAGTTTTTGGGTCATATGACCGATTTTGTCCTGGACACAGAACACTATGTACAAACTATAAACAGTTATATATATTTTTGATTTTCAGAGCTTTATTTTGGTTAAGTTATATGATCCTGATGCAAATATTGAGGAAATGCTTTTCTTTTATCAATGTTGCAAATGTCTATCCAACACATAATTTTCTAATGAATCAGTTAATGTGTTTAAGTTTCTGGAACTATGTTGATATTGAATAGAATCAAACTGCCTTTCCAAATCTTGACCCTTAGGAACATACGATAGATAGCTGGATTCCAAACAAAATAGATGTCGGTAAGCTGTAGAATGATGAGTTATGAGTCTAGCCTGACGACAAGTCGGTGTATGCCATGCGCGATGGCATCAGAGAGGAGTTATATCAACGTGTTGTATTCAGCGATGTTGTTCGTCGATCGACCAATGCATACCCCTCTGAAATTCACTAACTTTCCGCTTGGATCAAAGATGGCCCAGGCTGCAGAAGATAGGTTCTACGTACTACGACTTGCTCCGTCAGCGTATCCTACAAATGATTCCAATAGGTTCGACATCTGCAACAAAATGCAAAAGTGGATTACCTAACCAAAACGATCACTCTTAACGAAAACAAAAATGTAACAAAAGCATATGAAGAGGTTACTATGTTAAGTCAAGCATAGTAACGCTTAAGGTACAACCGGTTTCGAGGTTGCGGTAGTGGAATCTTGTCATAATATACTAGCTCGTAGGCTCCTTTTGCTAATACACGCTTAACAATATAGGGACCCATCCACAAAGACTGGAACTTACCTGCTCCCAATTTATCGGATTCCTGGTCGTAAAGTAAGACCAGGTCACCTTTTGAGAAGACACGGGGTTTGACATTCTTGTCAAACTGCGCCTTGACTCATTTCTTATGTGCTTCATTAGCCAAGGCAGCGTCACGATGGGTTTCATCCAGTTGGATTAATTCCAAGAAACGAACCTCCTCCTCTGAATTTCCAGGGAGAAGGTCGACTACGAGCTTGAGGGATGAAATTTCGCACTGAACTTGTAAGATCACTTCCAGGCCATACACCAGCTGAAAGGGTGTAAACCCAGTCGCATTTCTCACCGATGTCTGGTATACTCACAAGGCTGAGTACAAGATTAAGTTTCAACTCCGTTTATGGACTCCAATCATCCTTTGCAGCATGCACTTCAGGACTTTGTTGATCGCCTCAACTTGCCCATTAGCTTGTGGATAATATGGAGTAGAGCTGTCATGGGACAGTCCTAATTTGGCAGCCAATTCAACCATCATGTGATTGCGGAAATGCGATCCATGATCTGTGACTATAGCTTGTGGAACACTGAATCTGGAGACTATATGATTGAAAAATAAAAGAGCAGCCGTTTCGTCGTTGTTGTTTAATGTAGGCATCGCCTTGGCCCATTTCATAAAATATTCAACTGACTATGATATACCCATGCCCCCCAACTGAGGTGGGGTTACATGTCATGAAATCTATGCCCCATTTGGTGAATGGTCCAACAGCAACTACTGACCGCAGAGGTGCAAGTGGTATTTTGGTCTTGCGGTCGAAGATTTGACAAGCATGGCAACTTCTGACTGTGGTTATGCAATCCTTGAACATTGTTGGCAAAAAGTATCCTGCTCGTAAAATCTTTTGTGTTGTAGCATAACCAGATTGATGCCCCCCACATGCGCTTGAATGACAATCATTCAGGAATTTTTCGGCCTCCTCATGGGTGAGGCACCTTCGCAGAACTGTATCGATACCACGACGGTAAAGTATATCACTGATGATCATGTAGTCTTTTGCTTAGTATCGAGTACGTCGTTATTCTGAGTGAGAAGTATTAGACCTATATGTTTGGGTTTGGATGTAGATGATTGTATCTCCATACCACGGATTGCTTGAAGATATCAGAAACAAAGATTGCGCAACCTGAACCCAGTTGAAGGGTACTTCTTTTTTCAACAGACGCGTATAACCTTTAGCAAGTTCGGCATAATTTGGAATGAACCTCCTCAGAAAATTTGCTTTGCGCAACCTGGTCCCAGTTGAAGGGTACTTCTTTTTTCAACAGACGCATATAATCTTTAGCAAGTTCGGCGTAATTTGGAATGAACCTCCTCAAAAAGTTTGCTTTCCCTTGGAGTTTCTGAATCTGAAGCAAATTTGAAGGTGGAGGCAGATCGATGATTGCCTGAACCTTACATGGGTCGAGGCGAATCCCATCCTTTGAAACTACAAATCCAAGTAAACGACCAGAACCGACACAAAACACACACTTGTGCGGATTGAGTCGTATCTTGTAGTGTCGGAAACATAGAAATATTGCTCTTAAATGCTACGGATGATCGGTCCGCTTTCGCGAATGAGCCGGAAGATCCTCGAGGTATAGTTGAACGATGTTCTTGATGTCATGGAAGGCATAATTCATTGCCCTCTGAAAGGTTGCCCATGCGTTCTTTAAACCAAAAGGTAGCTTGTGGTACGCGAATGTGGTCTTTGACTAGTCCTATGGGCAGATATTTATTTGATTATACCTGGAAAATCCATCCATAAACGAAAATATTTCGCATCCGGCGCATTCATCAGTTATCTGGTTGATGAAAGGTGTAGGGTAGTTGTCCTTTGGACAAGCTTGATTTACATCCTTGTAATCGATGCACACTCTAATCGTTCCTTACTTTTTCATTACAGGAAAAATGTTCGATACCCAATCAGTTAGAGGAACCGGGTAAATGAAACCAGCATGGAGAAGTTTTTCAACTTCTGCCTTGATGGCAACGGCTTTCTTCGGGTGCACCTGCCGAAGCCGTTTTCGTAATGGTTTGACATCTAGATACGTCTTAATTTCGTGTTCAACTATGCTCGAGTCAATGCCTGGCATTTCTTCATATGACCATGCAAAGACATCTCTAAACTCACGAAAGAGAGCGTAATATACTCCCAGTTCTGAAGAAGAACAAGATTTGCTGACATGAATATTCTCTACAACATCTGGTTTGGTCGAGATATTTATGGCGATAGTTTATTCAATATTGGATAGATTTTGCTCGGAATCCACTGTATTTACAGTATTTGATAGAAAATCAAAAATTGAAGGATTATTAAGGTCGCTGGAGCAATCTTCGTTGTAATTCGAAAGATGGGAATGATGGTGGTAATATTCCCATGGCACCCCCTCTATCATCATTGACTGAACAATTCATTCGTTTGTAGAATGTACATGTGACCAAGGATCTGAAGTGGTACCATATTCCTTAGACCTATCTACCCAAATGCTCGATGAGCGTTGATTTGGGTTTGCTTCCCATGCCGAGAACATTGATTGCTACAATATTTCTATTGGGCTTTGACGAAATACCTGGTGATGATCCATGCAAACATCGCGTTCGGACATTGTCTAAATAGAAGATACCATATTGCAGGTTCCCACCGTGGCCACTTCCGCCAGATTGTTTGGAGGTGGTAGGGCAAAAGTACCCATCAATGTAGGGTCTTTTAGCAGGCCTACTCCGATATTTTGAAGCAACTGAGAGCTTCCGTGGATCATCGGGATGCTTCCCGTAACTTGTGAACTGTTGGGGAGAAAGGTTTGTTGGTCGATGATTGTAATTCCTCCTTGAAAAGGAAATGCAATCTTTCTAAAGTATGTTGACACAACAGCTGCCATGGCATAAATCCATGGCCTTCCCAGTAGGATGTTGTAATCGAGGTTTCCATCGATAACTTCAACATCAATTTCTACTGTTTTACCCCCCAGTTCAACTTGCAAGTTACTTAAAATCCCGTCCGAAGTGTATGTCTATCCATCAAATGCTTTTAACGTCGTCGACGATCGTGACAAGGGTGGTGAGCCTAAAGTTTTCTAGCAATTCATTGACATAATACATGTAGATGCCCCCTCATTAATAATTGTTCGATGAACAGTTTTGCTAAGGGCTTTCACTTGAATGAGGAAAGTGAGTTGAGGTAGTAACTGAGGTTCATATCCTTTATGGTTAAAGGCCACGAGATTGGAATCCGCTGGGTCAATCCCGCTTATTGCTGATAATAGAGTCTGCTTTTGGGAGGGGAAATTTTGCAGTACCTCAAGCATTGACATAGTGGACGGCGATTGGGCTAGGTCCTCTACTATATTATAATTCTGTGATGCTCTAGCACGAGGATTAAATGTCTATTTGTGTACTACTCCCTTTGGCGGCTTCATCGTTAGCTCAGGAATGATGGGTGGCACAACTTCGGTCGAAGTTGTTGTTGAACTACTAGGTTGATCAGTAGCCTTGTTGTTCGAAAGTTGTGGATTCCCGTAATCTTTATTCCTTGTCGATATCAAAGCATCATTTTTCTGTTTTGAAATGGACAACATAAGCACTTGGGATGGGGAAGCATTGTCGCTAGCAACCAAATTGGTTTCTGGGTTTGGAAATGGATTAGTCAATACGGATGAAGTTTTTGAATTCTTAAATAATTTCTTTATTTTAGCTTTATGTGGACAATCTCTCGTCCAATGATCCTCATCGCATATCTGACATCCCGAAGGAGGTTTCCTTTGCCCATAAGGGTTTGCAGAAGATTTTTCAAGAGACTACTCATCCTGCTTCTTTTTCCCTTTCTTTTTCTTCTTGCTTCCTAGTTGCTTTGGTTCTTTGCGGTTTTCATGCTAGTCGTACTCATCACGCCATCGCCGGCATGAGAGTCTTTGTTTGATTTAGGAGGAGGAGGAACGGAAAACTCTGGTCTAGGAGCATCAGAGATTTTGTCATAGAGCGTGCCAGACTGAGTATAGATCAAGTCTAGATATTGCGCACGAGCAATGACTTGCTCTTCAGTGACGACTCCTCCCTTTGCCACATCTTCTGTAATAGAAGGTAACAATGACTTAATAAACCATTCAGCTAGCAGCTAATCAGGAACATGTTTTTACCATTCTACGATGACGCCACCACTCATGAATATGATCAGATATGTAAGTGGCCGTCATCTGCTTGAAATTGGTAAGAAGCTTCGTCCTTGTTTCGTACCTTATTAGTAACTAAAATTGGGTTAAAAAGGTGGTGGCAAGGGCGCCGAAGTTATCGAATGAAGCTCTAGGCAATTCGATGTACCATTTTGTTGCCAGACCAGTTAACATTCGCTAAAAAAGGCGCAGCCTAACCAAATCATAATTGAGAGTGTTGGACGAACACCATAGATGAAAGATCATCACATGATTCGACGGATATTCACCCGGATTTCCATTGAATTTAGGAATATCTTACGGAAGTTTATGAGGAATCGCAAACCACCAAGGGGCATAAGCAATTGGATCATTTGTTAGCCGATTTAGATCTGGTAACTCCAAAGTCACCACAAAGGGCAACTGTTGATTCAGGTTCGGCGAAGCATACCCAGGATAAGATGGGATCGCCTGAGCTGTGGATCTTTGCATACCAGCATAACGTATTTGATGTTGATAACTTTGATAAGGTTGTTGGGCATAACCATATTGATATGATTGATGATAACCGTTTTGAATATACGGCTGCCCATTACCGACAAAGTTTTGTTGCTAAGGTCCTCGGTAAGCTTGCTGGAATTGCAGTTGTTGATATTGCACCAACCATAGTTGTGAAACCATTTGTTGTTGCCCAATACTGGATGTTTGACCAAGATGAGGGGTAATAGTACCTGTTTGAGCCTGAGTCACTCTATTTAAAAAGCCACCAATCAGCGATTGTGGTTGTGTCGTGGAGATAAGAGGTTATTGTATTACAACCTAAGAAACTTGAGGTTGGCATACAACAGGCAATGCTTTTACTTGCGACACCGTCACAATAGTCGGTGTAGTGGGGATATTCGACACAGGTAGACTTGGTTGCATTGAGTATACAACTCTTGGTTGTTGAGGCAAGTATTGGCACCCAACCATTGGATGTGATTCCAACTTGACCCGAATTCTGTTGTGAACTCTCATATGGTTGTTCCCTCGGAGGGAACAATGAAAGGGCATACTGCCCCCCATACAGCGGAAATCCAGTTCTCAAAGGAAAGATTGGCCTTTGGAGACTGGATTGCCCAAATTGATATTGTTGCGAAGGATCAATTTGCTGAGACTCAACATAAGAAATTCCAGATATTATTCCGGACGAACAAACGGGAACAGACCATACTGCCGAAACAGTCCCTAGGTGGACTTCCTCTAGCGGTTGAGAGCTAGTTGGGACAGATGGTATACCAATGAACATTGTCAAAGTGGCGCAGGAGGTTCTGTTGCCACTGTATTGGACGACACAGTCCTAGATGTCGATGGTTCTCCAGACATATCGAGTCTATCCAAAAGAATTCCTAGTGATTCTACGGGAACTTGCGATGAAGGGAGACTAACTTCTGAAGTAGAAGGATATAGGTGGATCCCAGTTCCAAAATGTGATGGAGTACTGGATGGAAGATCCTCCGTAATCTCTTCTATAGCAATCAATCTAGGTGGAAAAGGTAGACTGTCAGGTCCGTAAAATATTTCTGGTGCCGAAGAAGGTATAGACTCTGCAGCGACAAATGCTGGAGGGGTGACACCTTCCGAATCAGCCCTAGATGGAGCCGGTTTAGGAATAGAAGTGTTTATCGTTACACTAGGATCAGTTCTAATGTCCTCTTGTGACTGCGGAACTTCTTCTGTAGAGGCAGAGATACCAGAAATGGTTGGAGTAAATGGAGTCTTTGAGGATGTTGAAACACAAGTTTCAAACAAACCAGAAGACTTTGACTCAGATAAATGAGTTTGCTTGGCCCGGAAGGGTTTCATTTCTGGAGTCAAAGACGGTTGACTCATTAGTCTCCACAAACGACGGGGTTTCGATTGACTTTCTTCCATGATTTCGGATTACTTGATCAACTCAAAATAAAAAGAGGAAAAAGTGATTTTGAATTAAATGAATTTTAGACGCTTTGACACAACTTCCTTTTTCAATTTTTAAGAGTCGAGAAAAATCTAAAGATGACTCTAGTCGCCTTCGATTTTTAATGAGCCTGAAGTGACAAATGCTCAGATGGACCTTTTCGTTTAAGGAGTCTGAAAATGAACGAAAGAGACTACTCTAGAAATCTAGACAGAGGGATTACCAAACCAATCGCAAAACTATAGAATACTTTTTACAGTACAATAGTCAATCTTCCCGAATGATGTATTCAGTCCATTGCGATCGATAGAGCGGCAGACACGACTTCCTAAGGATAAATGATAGCCTATTGTGGTCTCCCAATATATACTCGACGGTACGTGGGAGCACAAGTCCGTACTGGTACTTTTCGTCTCAAAGAGGAGGAATCACCCAACCTACAATGAAAGCGATAGTTACCAGGCTTTACAACGTCGGAATACATCTCTAGCCTAAACTTCTAAATGTTGTGCGTTAGGTTCCAAAGCATTTTTATGTTCATTGAATTTATTTTACAGTTAATCTTTCTTAAGAAGTTTGCCTTTAAGGTTCACCGCGTGATGTAGATATACAATTCTTAAATATGTAATCTAAGATGATAAATAGTTGTTTACTGTTCTTTTTGCAATGAAAATCCTAGCTACTAAGGAAAGAGAAGCAAAATTCTTTCAACATAGAGCAGAGAGCACACACTAGATGCACTGTCCTAAATCAAAATCAACAAGTAATCTAAATGCAAATGCACATGCATGTATTTGTTTTCTGCTTTCTTAATGTGTGAGTGACAAAAAGAATGCTAAGTACAAATCTGAACTATCTTTTCTCTCAAAGCAACAGTACTGACAATTTTCTCTTCAAAAGACGAAAGGAAGACGAAGACGACACTTTGCGATTTCAAATTCAAAAAACGAAAGGAAGACTAAGACGATACTTTGCGATTTCGAATTCAAAAAACGAAAGGAAGACTACTTTGCGATTTCGAATTCAAAAAACGAAAGGAAGGCTAAGACGACACTTTGCGATTTCAAATTTAAAAACGAAAGGAAGGCTAAGAGCGACACTTTCAACTTCAATTTGAAAACTGCTTTCGACACTTGAAATACTATTAATTCAAATCAAATACAAGAGTAATAGTGTAATCGACCATCAAAAAGAGTAGTATTCTTTTCTTTGACTGAAAATGAAACTTGCGACACTTCCAAATCAAAAGACGACAGTGCGATTAAGCTACTTTTTGTAAAGGAGAACTGTAAATGGAGAAAAATACATAAAAACATTCACAATTCTTTGTACAGTGGAAGTTGAATAATGCAAAGGAAGGGAGTTTCAACAGTGGTATACTGATCACAAATAGCAAAACTCCTGAATAAAGCTGAAGACAATGAAGAAAAAACCAAAATCTGGAGGCAGAAACAGTCTTATTTGATCATCGCACCTGTAACACAGAGAAACAGGGATGCATCTCACCCACTGCACACGGGAGGTGCGATGCATCCAGACTATCAAAAGGAGACAGCGCAATGGTCTAAGGACGAGAATTTAACTTGGTTTTTGGTCACAGTTCGCAGCTTAGTTCAGGGATTTAGGTTGAGCTAATGATAGTCAGTAAATACAAAGCATAGGGGCTGATCTAATGAGGTTAATTGAGCTACCAACAGGGCACTTAGGATGTTTGCAAGTTGGTTGTTCAGTTTATAAACAAAACCCGGAGATGAACTAAAGCAGCATTGATCTACTTTGCACTTGCATAGCAAACGCAGTTCGAAGGCTAGCTGGCTTAACTTCAGGCTTTGTCTGTAGTTTATAAAGCAAACAAATATAAACAAGAAAACAAGCTATTCGCTCCCCAGTGGAGTCACCATTTTGTTATCGGGAAAACTAGTGTCCATTCAGAGCTTCTAGTCCCACTAAGATGGATATCTATCTTAGAATTCTAGTCCCACTAAGATGGATATCTATCTTAGAAACAAACAAACTAAAGTTACTTGCGTTTTCCTTTATGAGAGATAGATGAGAAAGAAGTAGAGAGTACCAACCTCAGTCTTTCACTTGGCTCTTTGCTTTTTTCCTTTCCCCTTTGACAGAAATCCACCATTCTTTCCTCACTTGTCCCGCTTCAAAGAACCCCTGTGGAGTCAAAGCAACATGATACCATCAAAGCATAGAGATCTATAACTATAAACAATATAGGATCAGATATATATATTAACCATACAAATGCATATATGAAGACAAGATTCAGAGATACACAAACATATGGAGGAAAACTCAAATAGCTTTATTGATAGAAGTAGTAGAAGAGAGGATTACAACCCATTGGTCTGACCCAGTGCCATCCTCCCAGCATGAAAGCCCTCTTCACCTCATGAAAAGCTTAGATCACCCAACAATACAATGTTACACAGAGAAACCAACAACGTTTCCTTACAAAATACAAGATTCCAGCCTCTGGATCTCTAGGATGAAGGATCCACATATAGATGTTTGCAGGTGGGTGAGTCAGCTTTTGGGATTTTGATTAGTGTCCTCTCTCTAATAGTTCTTGGTTCCACTTGGAGATTCATGATCTCTTACTCATCCCTGGGTGAATTCAGAGAGGCAAGTGTCAAATGGGCAGTTTCTAGAATTTGGGTTTCCACCTATCCAACTGCCTCTGCCATTCATCTTCTCTCACTTATCGCACCCTACAAAAGGGCTTTTCAATATGCATCGCACTTTTTGCATGTGGCAGGTGGGATGCATCACACCGTTAGCACTGAGCAGTCTATATGGTCCACTTTTGACCAGTTCTGAGTAGTTTTTCAGGGAGAACTTCTGGGAGATGATGTAATCGGCTGACCTTGCTCCTTTAGGGTATGAAAATAAACAGGTACTGGTCAGAAATGACTGGGGAAAAATTGGGAAGAAAGCTTGAAGAAACTTTATTGGTAGCAGGTCGCTCTTGAACATGACACTTTCACTCCATCACCATGATTGAGTCGGGTTGGGTTATTCCATTCACCGGTCATATTACCATTGGTCCACTGTACCATCCATTTTTTGGGGTTTAACGATGCCAATCCATTTCAGTGTCGCTAATATGTTCAAGAGAAGTCACTCAGAGAATTCACCAACTCAGCTTGTGTCTCATCTGCTGCAATACCTACACTCTTCATTCCTTCATAACTGCCACCCTGAACCTTGTATCATCAGACCGTTTTCACCTCCACAAAATCATTTGCTCTGTTCCGTGTCGTAGATGTGGGATTCATGAATGCCCTCCTACGACAGGTCACTTCTTGTTGACATCAGCTCATTATCCAAGAAGTCGACCTAGGAAAAACCCTTTCAATACTTTGAAGCTTGCATGCCTCAATGACAAGTTTCTCACTTCCGGAAACAGGTTTACATTAATGGTCTTCGACCGAAAGATTTTGCGTGGTGTTCGACATCGACTCATGTATTCACACCACGTGAATTGTACTACAGTACCTTGAGGGTCATTATTATTATCGGTGATTCCTCTCGCACCTGTTAACAGCTTACATTATTGGCTGGTAATCAGGCGATGTCTTTCCATGTTCGACGACATAACGTCTTTTCACATGGATCGGCTTGTACTTTCGGCGAAGATTGAACGAGTTTTGAAGACCCCGGATCTAGTTTCATCCATCTGGGCTGCGATATATTCAGGAAAATAAAAACATCAAATGTACATCATTGTTGCACAGATAATCATCCAAGCCAAAGGATGATGGCTCTACTAGAGTCATCAGTCTGCCATTTTGTTATCGGGAAAACTAGTGTCCATTCAGAGCTGCTAGTCCCACTAAGATGGGTAGCTATCTTAGAAACAAACAAACTAAAGTCACTTGTGTTTTCCTTTATGAGAGATAGATGAGAAAAAATCAAAGAGTACCAACTTCAGTTTTTCGCTTGGCTCCTTGCTTGTTTCCTTTCCCGTTTGACAGAAATTCACCACTCTTTCCTCGCTTGTCCCGCTTCAAAGGACACTTGTGGAATCAGAGCAGCATGATACTATCAAAGCATAAAGATCTATAACCATAAACAATATATGATTAGATATATATTAACCATACAAATGCACATATCAAGACAAGATCCAGAGATAAACAAACATATGGAGGAAAACTCAAATAGCTTTATTGATAGAAGTAGTAGAAGAAAGGATTACAACCCATTGGTTTGACCCAGCGCCATCCTCCCAGCATGAAAGCCCTCTTCACCTCATGAAAAGCTTAGATCACCCAACAATACAATGTTACACAGAGAAACCAACAACACTTCCTTACAAAATACAAGATTCCAGCCTCTGGATCTCTAGGATGAGGGATCCATATATCGATGTTTGCAGGTGGGTGAGTCAGTTTGCATGTGGCAGGTGAGATGCATCGCACCCTTAGCACTGAGCAGTCTATATGGTCCAGTTTTGACCAGTTCTGAGTAGTTTTTCAGGGAGAACTTCTGGGAGATGATGTAATCAGCTGACCTTGCTCCTTTAGGGTATGAAACAACACTTTTAGGGACTTAGAAGCCCTTGGTTTATGGACATATGTGATTGGGGTTGTAGTGCCCAAATATTTCTATAACAGTTGCCCCCTAAAGCATGAGGTCGTAAATCTTCAGATGTCGGGTGAAATGCTTTACCATGAGGATCCGAGGTTTTTCGAATTGGAAGGTGATTTGTAATAAGATACAATACAATACATTATCTTCATAATATTTTCACGATCTAGCTGAGGCGGGCATTCCCATTCTCAGCTTTATAAATTCATTCTCATGTACATAGGACAGACAACCCTCTGTGTGGCAGACTGATGATTCTGGTAGAGCCATCATCCTTTCGCTTGGATGATTATCTGTGCAGCAATGATGTACATTTGATGTTTTTATTTTCCTCAATATATCACAACTCGGATGGATGAAAATAGATCTGGGATGTTCAAAATTCCAAGAGTGTGTATTATGTCGGTAGCAAGAGTGTGTATTATGCACTGAGCCAAGGAAAGTGCATGAGAGGTTCTAACACACGGGGGTTGAGATGAGTGCGCCCCTTGGAAACCTTTGATAACACGGAGTTAAGAAGGGAACACATGAGCAAAGATACATCAAAACATGGAAGGCAAGTTAGCTAGTAATCCAAAGTGATGGTTAAACCAACAACACATTTCAAAAAGATGAAAACATACATACACAAAAATAGCTATACATGTATGCGTAAGAAAACAAATAAATATATCATTTAGAGTAAACAGATAGCTGAAATACAATACAACATATGCATGAAATGTGTTGGCTCTTGTTATATTAAGAAGTGTAAGTTCAAGTCATACAATACATCCATGTCCAACCACTCGTTCCGACAGAGAAATGTTACAGCCACAACCGCCTGCTCCTCCAAAGAGATGTATAAGCTCTACGCAGTGGAAAAGCCAAGGCTCGTTACAACAATGTCCAAGCTCCCTCTAAAATAGTCCTATCGGAAGCTTGGCTGACCAAAAGCCTTTACAATGAGTTATGAGGGACTATTTATAGCAAAGGGTGGGGTGACCCTTGACATTCCCCTTGTGACAGTTCATCTACCCTCATGACTCTTCATCTACTTTATGATCGTTACATCCAATTATCGACACTTGAACCTACACTTGACAAGATGTTGCATTACAATGCACATGTACCCATGTGAGACAAAACAGCTTGAGCAAACATTGCTAAACATCACTATGACTCAAACAACTATTGGAAGATCAACTCTTCGACATCTTCATTGTGATTGACAATAGCGAACTGATGCCAAGATCGGTAGTCCGCGATGGTGTCCTTGTGCTCCAAGGTGACATCTTTTTGGAACTTGACTCTTGCCTCCATAGCATCCGAGTACACTGCTCAAGCTCCTCTGTCCAACTCGTCTAAAAGCATGTGCATCATTGTCTTCAATGCGTCCAAACCAACAACATACTTGTGCATGATGTCTGCACTGATGGGCAAGTCTAGGCTGGTGGCAATGCGCATCAACTCATCAAAGTACGAGTCAAGATCTAGTCGAACCTATGTCTTTATCTTCTCCTGGGTGAGAGTCCCAATAGATGGGATCACATGTGCGCGCACCACAGCATCCATACTCTTGAATACACGTGCATGGGTAGCCTGTAGACTGGTGATGAGCCGTAGGAGCTCTTCATAGTTCCGGATCTAACTCCGGATGTGTGCCTTCAGCTCGACCGCTTTAGGCTTCATCATCTTAGGAAAGTGAAACAAGGCTCCCTTGTATCTATTCGTCCATGTTTGCATGTAATCAATAGCAACATGCACATTCGACAAGATACGTGATCTTCTAGCACATCACGGCTGTCATTCGTTGAGATGGACAACTACCTTATGCACAGTACCAAAATTTATACAATGCCTGCATAACTGTGTCAAGGGACAATACTTCATCTAGTATTGCCTTCTTCGGTTCTACTCGGGCAGATGTTGTCACCAACTCTCCTTTTTGCGTGGTCGTCTACAGCTCCTTAGCCATTCACTCATTCTCAGCTATCAAAAAGTGAACAATTGAGCTAGTGGCTTCAACATATGCTCTAGTGGCATCGGCCAAGGCTGTTGGATGTTTGCGCATGTCAGACACAATCACTCGTTCCTCATACTACGGAAGAGATGTATGATCTTCTGGAGTCGAGACTCTGTGAGTTTGCACAACTTTATGTTGAGACTCGTCGAAAGAGATTTTGTGCATCCCTCCTTCCGGCTGATCTCCAAGGATCTCAGTGTCTCCTTGGTCACTTGGGACTTGCTCATCTTCTGGATGTGGTGAAGCTGGTGGGTTGACCTCTTGGTGGTGAGGCATAAGGTCGATCCTGCTCTAGCCCCTGCTAATCCATTGCCATATCCATCCGTTTAAGCGCTCGCTCTATGTCTTGAGCGAAGTCCTGCTCCTATGATGGTTCACCCTGTTCGCCTGATGTTAGTTGTTCTGATGATTCCACTACTTGTTCGGATGTTGTTTCATCCGTCTGCACATGTTTCGCCCCTTGATGTACCTATTGTTGCTGTGCCTCCATCTCATGTTTGCGCAACTCCTATTCCTTTCGAAGTTGCTCCTTTAACTCATGCAACTCATTCTCTGTTTCCTCCATTCTCTGTTTCTCCCTCTGCCTTTGCGCGATTCACTTATCGCGTTGTTGCCTCTTCGCCTCTATATCTATAGTTGTTTTCTCTACAAGTGGATTTGCTTGAAACTTGCAGCGTTGTTCTTCCTCCATGCGATCAACAATATTTCTCTTTCCATTGTCGCGCACTGGTATGTTCACCTCTACTGCTGCTACTACTTCTAGTGCTCTCCGAGATGCTGCTTCACGTTGCTTCGCTAACCACTTCACAGCAAAGCTGAGCTGTTCATTGGGTATGGAGAAACTGTAGAAATATCTCTATGGGTCCTCCTCCGCCCAATGAAATGCCCCATGGATCTAGTTGAACTGTACTCTCATGTAATGATCTTTCACAAGACAATGTGGGTCATGTGGATTATAATTTCGGAGGTCGAATGGATACCTCTTCATTTTTTTTACTTTGACATCTGCGTGATTGAAACTTCGGATCTCATCTAACCCAATGCACAGTGGAAGAGCAGGCCAAGGTGCCTTCTTCTTCCGGTGCAACCTGGCTATCAATCCTACGGAGATGTGATATGCTACTTCCTGCATGATGAGCATGTCTAAGGCAAACTTCGGTAGAACAAAAGGCTTCTCCACACTGTACATCTGTATGAAGGTGCCGGACAGTGAGGCATACCAATCAGTTATGTCTATTAGTGCCTCTAGAGCTGTCATCTACATGCAGGGTGGATCTTGTTTGAATATCATCTTGTAAACCAAGGTGACAAAATGATTGGACAACCATGTGATAACTCCTCTGAAGCTGCATTCAGACAACATCTTACAATAAGTATTCACAACAGTCACCAATGGTGACCATGCCCACTTCAAGCCCGAGAACTCCTGTCAGACACAGACTGCATCCAAAATGTAGGTGGACATGTAGATTTTTTCTTGCATACCTTTGGGCAGTTGTCGAGCCCTCGTTACCTATTCCTTCAGTGAATGATTCAACATACCAGACCAGTTACATGGTTTTCCCTCTCTGGCCAGTTGGTCCAGCGCGATCACCCAACTATGTGGGAAGGTTCCCGTGCTTTCTTGGCCAGACAGTCAACATGCAAATATGACCAAGTATTGATACGCCTTCCGTAGTATCTTTGTCTTGTAGATCTGGTTGGGTGTCATCCTGAATCTAACTAGCTCGTTTACCTAATTCTTCATTATTTCTCTGGAGTTGGCATAGTTGTTGGGTAAGCTGAAGGGAGTCTCCATGATAGTAATGAGTTTCGACATCTGATACATCTCATCATAATCCTATGCTCTGAAGGTTGCAATCTTCGTCCCATTGACATTGCTCAAGGTCATCGTCTTAAGGTCAATGTGCGAGACAATCTTGTGTATCATGTCTGCACATGGGAACATGGGGTATCTGCATGCAATCTGGTACAAGTCGAACTTGTGAATGTTCGTGAATGTTCACGTATACCTGGTGGTCTTCAAGATCTTCCATAAATGTGCCTAGAAATGCATCATTGACCTCTTTCCATTTTAGCTTGATTCCCTTGTATAAAATCAGCTTGGTATCTTCATAGATTGGTAGACTTGCGGACACTCGCTCAACCGCTGCTCCAGTTGCACTTCTGTCAATTTCCTTTGATCCTTCTCTCTTAGAGGCCATTGATCCTGAACAGTGAAGAGATTGACGAACACCTGCTAGATCTGAAGACAAAGCGACATGCATGGCAAGAAATCTGTCAGCGAAAACCAAAGCAAATTGGAGGAACGATATAACACATACTTGGGGAAAGACTGGCAAGGATTACGCAATTTCTTCTGGTAGGCTGGGTGACTGGCTACCAGAACTACGCAAAAGGCAGTCTGGGTTTTCTGGGGGGCATTACTGGCTGCTTGAATTGCACAATGCGCAATCCAGGCTAACTCTTGACTGTTGGAATTGCGCAATGCGAAATTTCAGTTGGCAATGGCTGCAGGCTCAGTGAATACATTGCATAATTTCCTGAGCCAATAGTCATTGTCCCTCAGAATTGCACAAAGCAGGCCTGGGGAACACCTGTTGGGCAAAAATGCACATTTCCTGAGGGGAAGACAGAGCCTTCCCTCTCAAGATTGCACAACGCTATCTTGGAGAGGCAGAGTTCGGGCCAACACTGCCCAGACCCGTTGACAGGCAACTGAAAGCAAATGTGAAAGTGAATGCATGGCAATACTGAGTGTGGGTGAAGCTAGTTTCCAAATCGGTGACCATTCGTGCAAAACAGTTTCACACATGTGACAACAGTGAGATAGTAACAAAAACTGAAACAATGCTAGTACAAGCTAGTATGCATGTAAACGACAACAAGCGTTCAAAGAAATCAAGCAAACAACACTCATACAAGTGAAAACACAAAAAGCGACAAAAATGTTGTAAAAGAGAAGTTGAGACCACTTACACGTGAATAGATGAATTGTATGTGTCGAAGAATCCTAGATGCGTTGTGTATAATCTAGGAAAAAGCTACACTTGGAGGAAAGATTCTAAACGATCTTTGCATGTAACCTCCAACTACTAAAAATAGCTCCTTAAATCATGGGATGCTTTTGCATGTTTCCTTTTGTTATTCCAGGAAAAAGCGAGTCATGCATGCAAGTCATGTTTTCCTGATCGAGGGTGGAACTGGTTAACCCAACTGCACAGGCAAGATCCTGCTCAACCGCCGGGAGAAAATGCACATTTGTGGAAGGGAGATGGGCTAATTGCCCAGGAGATTTGCGCAATTTCTAGGTAGAGCAGCTGACTCCTACCTGGGAAGAGCAACCCTGTTGAGAGGAATTGCGCAATTTTCTGGATGAAGCTTCACTGGCAGAATTGTGCAATTCTGGAGCCCAGCAAGCTGCCAGACTGAATTGCGCAATTTCTGGAGGGAAGGTTGGTTTCCCTCTAGAATTGCGCAATTTCTTGAGGGAGCTGCTCAACATGCAGCTGGATCGAGTCTGGAGAAACAACTTATGAGGGGAATGCATCAAGCTTTGATAGAGAGGCTGCCTTTTTGTAAGAAAATCAATGAAGATGGTGTACTTGACAAAGTAAGACATGCCACTGTGAAAGGCTGGTAGGGAGGCTCCAAAACGAAGCTAAGGCAAAATTTTGGAGGGTGGTTGTAGTTGTTACAACAATATGAATTTTTTTTTATGCCAAGCCGCTAAGAATGTCTCTGGAAGCCATAGATAGCCTCAATAAAATCAAGAACTAGTTCGTTGAAGAATTATTTACTTATATCAGAGTTTTGGGAAGTTATGGTCCGCCTCATGTCTAACCCTTCTATATTCTCGATAAACTACTATGCAAGGAGGTGGCTTACCAAACGTTAGCCATTGGGATAACTAAAGCACTATAAGACTCCAACAAAAGGGTATGGCCTCAGTTTTCTCTCCCTTTCGAAATTTATGCCTTGAGCAATTATGGTCATACTAAAAAAGAAGTAAAACCCATATAATATTCAAAATTGGCTACCATCCCCGCTAGAGCATATGACCCCGATGGAACATCACGTCAAATTGCTACAACTATTGGTATTAGAATACTTCATCACGAGGAACATAAATTTGAAGATTTGTTTGCTAAAGCCTCCTCATATAGCACAATCTTAAACAATGTTGATGAAAAACTACCAGTGAAAAATTGGGAGCAATTCTTGATTTTCAAGAATTCAAGGTTGTCTCTTTTGCCTATGAATTTATTGCAACTTCCTTTAGAAAGAGATGCATGTCTGAAAGACATTGTGACTTCCACTCAACAACAACAAATAAAGACAACCAGTTCTACAAATTTTGAAGGGAAAGTTCACACAAAATACCCAAAATTACAATAGGTATGGGAAAAAATTGAGCAAATCATTGACAATCCAAAGGAAGGAGCACAAGAAATCGTAAACAAAGAGAAGGAGACTTCTTCCCTACAACAAGATTCACAAAATATTTCCAACACTGTGCAAAAGACGGGGACAAAGAAATCAACACTAGAGAAAACAACATTGGCTCTCCATCTTGATGTAGAAATTATCCCAACCAATACTACCTCTAAAATATTCCTCAATATTGAGGAAATTCCTCCTATGGACGTTTTCTATAGCCCAATGCATAAAGCTATAGTGAAAAGGGGTAGGAAGAAGAGAAAGTTAGAAGAGTCTCAAGCATTGGTATCAGAGAATGTTCATCCTACTACTCCTCTTGAAGTTCTTTGGAAAGGATCATCAATTGCCCTTGGCGAGGAACTTAGTAATTTGACTCAGTTTACAAGTGCTTATGTCTATGCAACTATTGACAAAGCAGTAGAGGTACAATAATTATTAAAGGATAAGATTGAAAAAATAACTACCATGGAACAAGAATTTGTAAAAGAAAAATAATAGTTGAAAGCACAGATATAGGTAGAATTAAATCAAAAGGATATCAAATTGACAAAAATTCAAAGACAATTTAATGCACTCCAAATCTAGCATTCTAAAGAGATTTAAGATGGAAAACTAAGAGATTTATAGCAAAAGATGGAATAGGTGTAGGCTGGAACCCTTCATTTAGCCAAATTCAAACAAGAATCCTATGAGCTCAATTCTAGGCTCCAAAAACAACAACTTTTTTGTGATAAACTAAGTTTAATACAAGTACAGTGCAAAATGGGGGATGCATTAATATGCCAACTCAATTTAAAAAATAATAAAAGAAGTAAAATAGAGCCTAGTACGTGGGTGATGTTTTAGTGTCTGTAAATGTGTAAACATTTAAATCTTGATTCAATTGACAATAAAAAGTGTACTAAAAATAATAAAACTCAAATTTTAATATTGTAATTTTGTTTTGCAAGGAAAAATTGCATAAATAATTATAAGTTACATTGTTCAATGCTAAATTAATAATGGTTGATAAACAAATCATCATATAGTTTTGCTTTTGTAGGAACAAATAAATTGAGATGAGAAGTGAATAAGTAAATTTCCTCTGCAAGGAGAAGGGTAGTAACCAGTGTAAGTCATACATTTAGAGTTTTATTTCTATGCAAATGCTCAAGAAAACGTAAATAATGGTGGGAATTAACTCCTGTAAATATATTTTTTACATCTTATTAAAGACTTAAATCAATTATGGTGGAAAGAAGTGATGGTAAATATGTTATTTATTTGAGTATAAGTTATTTTCAAATAATTTGTTTTTGGACAGCAAAGATTAAGAATAAAAAATAACTACACAAATATCTAAAAATCATGCATGAATATTGCAACATATCCTTAAATTATTGCATAAATGTGAGGCAGTGACCCACATGGGATTGTATTATGCAAAAGTTGCAATAAGGCCTTCAAGTTATGGTCCAATAAAATGTTTAATTTTTTTTTTTTTAATAATACTGAAAAATAAATATTTATTTTCCAAAGTTTATAATTTGAATAAGTCAATGATATACTAATAACAATCAACACACAAATCGATTGTTAGAGGAATAATAATGATTCCATAGCCATATTTAAATTTAGTTAATAAGCACATAAAAACTCAATACATAAAATATGACAAGTTATTTAACCATGGATATCCACCCCTATTTTACCATGGATATTATTAACTTGTAAATAGGTTTTATTACAATACCATGGCTTATCAATACCACATGCCAAAAATCCATAACTCATTTCATAATAATAATAAAATGTAAAATATATTAGACATTGCATATTTATTGATTACATAGAGTGACAATTCTCGATCATATGGATAGAGGGGGGAGTGAGAGGGAAACAAAGGCAGAGATATAGAGGTAGAGAGAAAGGGACTAACAAGGGAGAGATAGAGAGATTGAGGAAGAAGGGAGAGAAGAGAGATACAAGGAGAGGGAGGGTGACAAAGAAATTGAGGGGGGAGAAAGAGGAGAGGGAGGAGATAGTGACAGAGTTGGAGAGAGGGGGTGGGGAGAGACAAAGAGAGGTGGGTAAATAATTCTAAAATATAGGGTTATTTGGTAAAAGATTTGATTAAATCTGTTTATTATAATTTTATTATTTTTATAATATACCATCTGAAATACTTTAATTTTAAGAAATTTAGTACTTTAATCTTCAGTTAAATTGGTGAAGACTTGTAAAAGTCAAATGCTGCATTTCGGGATAGCTATGTCACACACTACAGACGGGCATCTTTTTTGGAACTCACTTTGTTATTTTCACTATATACAAACTCATTTGCAATAAGCACCGGTTCGAATGCTCTGTATTCTTTGCTACAGAACGCAGAAATTCAAGTCGCTGAGATATATCTTCACAATTAGGGGTGTTGTGAAGCAGAGTTATACATGCTATACATTTGGAAAAATAGAGGTTTGTGCTCCTCATATCAAGGTAATTTGATACTTGCATTGGTAATCTAAAGGAACATATAGATGAGACTATGTGGAATAACCTTACATCTACAAGAAACCTTCTACACAAGGATGTTATAAAAACACAGGATACCAACGCCAGTCTCTGTAGCCAAATTAAACAATCTTTCAAGGGAAATGCAAATCCCAATTTAAGAGCGAGTAGAGATTTTTGGATGTAAAGGCTTTTGGGCATAAAAGGTTTTGGGTATACAGTGCTCTGCAAGGTCTGGTCTGGGTGAAGTGGGGAGTTGGCAGTTATCTTGTGGGCGAGAATTATCGGGAATATGGTTTCGGTGAACCTGATTCCAGACAGCTATGGTGCACTGACCAAGCTGGAGGTCGGGGAAAGTGGGAGTACTCTCCAACCAGCTAACAAGGTTCAAATTCCCTTGAGATTTTTGTTTGTTTTCTTGTTGAGAATTTTTGTTTTTTTGTTAAATATTATAGAAGCTCCATGCTTGAAGAATGAACTCCTTGCTTCCATCAAGTAGAGATATGCTATGAGACAGGTTTGCTGAAGCAAGAAGCTTACAAAGCTGTAAAAACATATCTATGAAGCCCAAAAGGACTGGGTAAATATCTCAGTAGAATCTGTGTTAAAGGGTTTTTTCATTGGTTTTTCTATGTTGGATGAAAGTTGTGAAGTCCAAAGGACTGTGGGTAAATATCTCAATAGAAGTTGTGTTAGAAGTGTTATTTCAGAGGTCTCTCTGCGTTGGATGAACGGTGTGGCTATACGAGTGTTGTGAAAACCTTGTAGATGATTTGCCTCTATCCCAATGCGTCTGCTATCTTTGGGTTAAGGGAAGTGTAAGAGATAAACACAAGCCTTGGGTGTGCATGGAAACATGAACCATTCTACTCTAAATATAGGAAATTATATCTTTCCGGAAAAGCAATTATAACTGAAAATAAATTTATCTCACCAAACACCCCTGTTTGTTATTTTAGTGTCAACTTTCTTTCTCTCTCTTTTTTTAAAGAAAAAAAGAAAAAAACTCTTCTGCTATTCACTAGAATTAAAAAAAAAAATACCAAGAGCTTTTTAGTCCAATAAAATTTTAAAATATTTTTAAAATAAATCTTATAATTTTTATTTTATTTGTGGATTTAATTTCACATTAGAACTGTTTTTTTCTAACGACTGAAGAATTTTTAAACCAAACAAATTTCTGTAACAACTTAAGAACTTCTAAACTAAACAAAATTTTTAATTGTTCTCAAGGATATCTTCCCGTGGTTGCTTTTTGTTCCATCTCCCCGTGCTTTCTTTGATTTCAAACAGTAACCCTCTGTGTGGTCACCTCCCTAAATCTAAACACAAACAACCACGCAAAAGTAATAATTCAAACCAAGAAGAGGGCAAATGAAATACATTTTCCAAAAAGGGTTTCAGAGAACTAGCTATTCAGTTGGGTTCACATAATCGATTGCAGATTACAAGTTATTCAGAAATTTACCATGCAAAATTGAACAACAATGCTTTAACAAAACAACATAATTGAAAATTTTTGAACTAATTTGAACTGAGACAAAGCTTCACACTCGCCTACCTTCTTTGTCTCCATGGGGTCGTGCATGAGACTCTGACCTGGGCCATTCCCAATGCACATTTATGTTTGACAAATATGGTTACCCGATGGTTCAAAACGACAAAAAGAAAACAGGAAGAGAACTAAGAGAGAGGGATAACACAAAACTAACAAGAGGGATAATACACAGACATTGCGGACGAACTTACCCTAACGCGACACGGTAGGCACTGTGTTCATCTTGCGTTATGGAAATACCAAGTTGTTGGTCTTGCACCATAAAAATCGACAGTATGAACTGCAAGTGTATGGGCGGTTGCGGGTATTTTCAGACAGACGCGCTCATCGGTTGCGGGTTTTTATAGCCAGACCCTGACTGCGCAGAGGAAATACGCGGGAAATCAGATGTGAAGAAATATGCCGTGAACCAAATGTCAAGCAAAGAGGGTGCCAGACGTCAATCGATTGACATCTCCAGCTAGCAACCCCTGTCTTGCCATCAACACCATCAGCAACCTCTGACTTGCCATCAACAGCACTAACAACCTCTAGCTTGTCATCAATAGCACCAACAACTTGTGTTGTGCTTGGCATTTCTTTAAGGTACTAACAAGTCTTCTATGAGAATGTTATTCCTCTTCTTTCATCACTTCTCCATCATGCTACTTCTACTCCCAAATCAACTCTATTTGTTCTTTTTCAGTCTAACTCAAATGTGGCTGATCGTTTACAACCCTGCTCACTGCAAGTTTTGTTGATACATTTTCTACACGTTGAGAATTATCTGGAGTAAATTGATTAGCCTGCATAAGCTCCTTTTGATCTCCTTCACCAATGCCAATATCATATGCATCTTTAGCTTCATTTGCAATTCTGGCATAAATCTTAGCAATATGATTAGCTTTTTATCCCTAAGCTTTGCCTGTATCCTTAATCTATATGCTGCCAATTGTTGATTGTTCTACTGTGGCATCTTTGATAACTTCTTTTGAGCTTGGGACTATAACCAAGGAACTTGAGACTTTGCTTCTGAATCCACTAATGAATGACAAAATGGGTCATCATATTGAGGAAGAATTGATTCAACAGTATTCATATCAATTTCAAATTGTCTTCATAGATCCCAGTTTCCCATTCTGTTGTTTTACAGGCTTCATTTCTTGCATTTTGTTCTTTGATTTCAATGTTCTCAAGTGCATCATTAACATCATCACCAGTAAGACCATTTTTATCTTTGAGTGTTAATATAACTACCCCTCCTTCCATTACCTTATCAAGCCCATGAAGGACATTCAATCTCGCCAAATCATTTCCATTGTGCACTACACTGTCCTTCCTTCATCATCACCTGAGCAGTCGTCAATATTGTATTCATGCTCTTGTGTAATTGCCTTTTTTAATGATGATGCCCCATTCTTACCATCTGTTGTCATTCCATTAACAGGTATAGGCATTTCCTTCATATTTGTTATCACTTTGCATGCAACAGATGCAAGAGATTGATTGAGCTGTTGAGTAACATGTACCCTTGGGTTTTCTTTTGAGATGAAAATGGCATTTGCCTTTGGAGCCAACAAAGATTTTGTCCTTACTTGAACAAGTTTTTTTATTAACAGGCAAACTTAGATATTCCATATTGAACAAAAGAAGATTCCCCTCTTTGACCAATAGACATTTGAGGCATTTCTGGACAAGTGCCAAATGGATTTATTACAGGTTTTGGTATAGTGACCACTGTATTTTGTTGAGTGGGTTGCCCAAAGGTGCTCTCCCCAAAAACTAATACACTACCAAAACCACCAAATTGATCTCCTTTATTCTTTTTAGGAGCACTGAGCCAAACAATATTGCAAGGTGAAGACATTGAGTTGCCCATAGATTCAAGAGGTTGAGGTTATTTATTCTCTTTAGGAGGGTATAGCCATGACCAATCATTTGGTGTGCTTTTACCCATGCTTCAGCTTCTCTTGAAAACTGATTTGTCCTACTTAATAGTTTGATCTCGGCCTACATAGAGTCATCGGAATGCAGGTGCAAAACCCGATACTCGGGTTCCAAGCCCACAAGTGACCCTTGTGGCGCTTTTCCCTCCAAACCCTGAACCCTAGGGCTTGGAGTACCTCCCAAGCTACACAAATCAACAAATGGTCCATCAGAAGCAAATACCTTCTTTATCATTAACCTCTAACTTGTCATAAACACCACTAGCAATCTCTAACTTGCCATCAACACCAGCAGCGACCTCTGACTTGCCATCAACAGCACCAACAACCTCTGACTTGCCATCTACAGCACTAGCAACCTCTAGCTTGTCATCTAAGTCACAGGACACGTCCTCCAAGGTCCCATGTCCCGTATTTAACGTATCGGACACCAAAACGGCCCTAAAACATGTCGAAAACGTTTTTTAACGTGTCTTGGAAAACATAAAACGTATTCGGTCGTTTTCTTCGTGTCCTAGTCATGGAAAACGAGTATTCAGAGTCTAAAAAACGTTGCCCTAACGTTTTTTCTCCAGTTGAATACGTACCCCACGAAATCAATGGTTTAAAGCCCACGCAATTATATTTTCGGGGTTGTTTTGCTATTTTCCTACGATGTTGTCGCTCTCCGTCAATGTATAATCGTCGTGTGGAGCTGAGTGTGGAGCCAAGTCATCTCCGTGGACTCGTGGAGTCGTTTGGCCACTGGAAGGTTTGGCAACTTGGCAACATGTGTGAGGTTCACTAGTTCAAGTAAGCCATGGCCGCTAGACCATATGTATAATGCCATAAACACAATTAAACTTAAGCAGCAAGCCCATAAAAAAAGTGTTTGACTGTGTGTGCACTGTGCAGCTTACGCTGTCGAATTCCAAGGTCGGTATACAAATATAAATAAGTCTGTCCACTGTCCAGTGTCATCTAATCAAATGATTATGTTACGATAATATAATAATGATTATCATTTATGTCAGACAATTTTCAACCCACAGGCCACTAGGTTTTCGTTCGAGCTAGCATGTAGTGCTGAGTGTACCTACTGTTTATTTTTAACAGTTTTAAATACTGCATTTCCACTTGCAATACAATTAATACTATATTTCGGTATATATATATATATATATAAAACGTGTCCCTTGTGTCCTGTTTCTGGGTCGCTGCATTTTGTATTGAATACTCGTATTTACGTGTCCTCCATGTCTCGTGTCCTTGTGTCATGTGACTTAGCTTGTCATCAATAGCACTAATCACTTGTGTTGTGCTTGGCATTTCTTTAAGGTACTAACAAGTCTTTTATGAGAATGCTATTCCTCTTCTTTCATCATTTATCCATCATGCTACTTCTACTCCCAAATAAACTCTATTTGTTCTTTTTCAGTCTAGCTCAGATGTGGCTGAGTTTTTACAACCCTGCTCACTACAAGTTTTGTTGATACATTTTCTACACGTTGAGAATTATCTAGAGTAAATTGATTAGCCTGCATAAGCTCCTTTTGATCTCCTTCACCAATGCCAATATCAAATGCATCTTTAGCTTCATTTGCAATTCTGGCATAAATCTTAGCAATATGATTAGGCTTTTTATTCCTAGGCTTTGCCTGAATCCTTAATCTATATACTACCAAGTGTTGATTGTTCTACTGTGGCATCTTTGATAACTTCTTTTTGATCTTGGGACTATAAACAAGGAACTTGAGACTTTGCTTCCGAATCCACAAATGAATGACAAAAAATGTCATCATATTGAGGAAGAATTGATTCAACAGTATTCATATCAATTTCAAATTTGTCTTCATAGATCCCAGTTTCCCATTTTGTTGTTTTACAGTCTTCATTTCTTGCATTTTGTTCTTTGATTTCAATGTTTTCAAGTGTATAATTAACATCATCACCAGTAAGACCATTTTTATCTTTGAGTGTCAATATAACTACCCCTCCTTCCATTACCTTATCAAGCCCATGAAGGACATTCAATCTCACCAAATCATTTCCATTGTGCACTACACTGTCCTTCCTTCATCATCACTTGAGCAGAGGTCAATATTGTCTTCATGCTCTTGTGTAATTGCCTTTTTTAATGATGATGCCCCATTGTTACCATCTGTCGTCATTCCATTAACAGGTATAGCCATTTCTTTCATATTTGTTATCACTTTGCATGCAACAGATGCAAGAGATTGATCGAGCTGTTGAGTAACATGTACCCTTGGGTTTTCTTTTGGGATGAAAATGGCATTTGCCTTTAGAGCCAACAAAGATCTTGTCCTTACTTGAACAAGTTTTTTTATTAACAGGCAAACTTAGATATTCCATATTGAACAAAAGAAGAAGATTCCCCTCTTTGACCAATAGACATTTGAGGCATTTCTGGACACGTGCCAAATGGATTTATTACGGGTTTTGGTATAGTGACCACTGTATTTTGTTGAGTGGGTTGCCCAAAGGTGCTCTCCCCAAAAACTAATACACTACCAAAACAACCAAATTGATCTCTTTTATTTTTTTTGGAGTGCATAGCCAAACAATATTGCAAGGTGAAGACAATGAGTTTCCCATAGATTCAAGAGGTTGAGGTTATTTATTCTCTTGAGGAGGGTATAGCCATGACCAATCATTTGGGTGTGCTTTTACCCATGCTTCAGCTTCTCTTGCAATCTGATTTGTCCTACATAATAGCTTGATCTCGGCATACAGAGACTCTTGGGAATCCACTAATGATACCACTGTCCTGTCCCTAGCGAATTTTTTTGCCCTTAGGAATGTAAACTACATAAGATAAACACTACCAATTTTCATCAAATTCTTTCAACTTCAATCAACGATAACATTCAATACACAACAGTATACTTTACAATATCTCAATATACCAATCTGCCAGTAGGGCTGCTATACCAGTAGCTCAGATTGTCCAACAAGGGTTGTCTAACAAATAAAAATTATCCTCCTGTATTTACAACAGTAATCAACAACAGTGATTCCACAATTACTAAACCAACTAACAGACTGATTTGTTCTACTTAATAGCATGATGTCGGCCTACAGGAGTCCTCCTAATTTATGGTGCCCTAACTAGGCTGGTCATCTACCTTCCAAGATTGTCTAGCCCAGTGTGTATCCATCAGTTTTTGGGTAATGCAATACACAACTTTCCCAGACGCCTTTGCAACCTAGTCTGTCACAGGAAATTGTTCCTCAAAAGTCTGCTACCATAGGGTAAGTTCCGAAAAGTTTCAACACCCTTAAACAACCACAAAAAGTGTGATAATAGGCCACAGCCTCAGGAAGATCCAAAGGATTGATCCACTGCCCTAAGCAACCTCAGGGAGGTTCCAAAAAACCATTTTTCTGCCCTAACAATTTCAGGAGGGTACAATTTGCCTTCTATAGATAGTTGCAGCCCTGGGAGGCGTTAATCACTTGGTTGTTGCCCTCAAGGAGGAGAAATGGATCTCAGAGATGCCCTAGGCTGCTCCAAACAGTGACTTCAAGAAGTGAAACAAACCTTAATTGTGTCCATGGCTGACTGGTGTTACTCCTTCATTGTCCTTAAAGTAGCATCAAATCTTGGATAAAAAGGTAAGAGCCACATGAATCCTTCCTTAAAAAACTCTTCGATCAGACATCCACCAAAAAGACATTCTCTGCTTTTGAAACAAAACTTGTTGACCAAGACAAATGACCTGCCAAAACAAATCTGAGTTGCTCCAAGATATTATGTTGTAATAAAATGGAGAAAAAGATGACACTAGCTAGGGCAGGATCACCTCCACCAAAACTAATCAAGAGAGAGAGGTCTTAAAACCCTCATAGCCTTAGTCAAAGAAAACATAGATATTCCAATCCGAAATCAATCATGAGAATGATTCTATCTCTCTTATTTATAGATTCCTCATGGGGGTCTTTTTTCCTTGATTTAATGTGAGGGATTGCAAATGTAGCCCCCAATTATGGCTATTTGCCCCAACTACCCCAAAATTTACCCAATGTTGACCCAAAACATTAAATAATGGGTTCCCCATTTATCAATCACTATATCCTCCAAGGTTGGATAGGCTACTTCGCCCTCCCCTTGGCAATTAATTGATAGGGAACATTACATCCTTCCAGTATCTAATTCTTGTTGTTGTGAATAAGGTTTGAGCACGGTGTTGTTTTCTATTGAGTTGGGAAGAGAAATCACCATTATGAACATTTATGGACCATATTTGGACAAACAGGCCTTTGGGATAAAATCTTTAGGATGGATTTTCTTAGACAAGGGTTTGGGATTATTGGTAAGGATTTGAATTTCAATCTTGGTCGAGTTGAAGTTTGGCGGAGTACAGCACAACTAGACTCACTGTCTTATTTATTTTAATCTAAGTGAGAGGAGGTGGAATTTTTTTACGTTGAACCAGTGAAGATGCAGACAAGGAGCCCTGGGAGGGGTTAATCGCTTGGTTGTTACCCTCAAGGAGGAGAAATGGGTCTCAGAGATGCCCTAGGCTGCTCCAAACAGTGACTTCAAGAAGTGAAACAAACCTTAATTGTTTCCATGGCTGACTGGTGTTACTCCTTCATTGAGCCTTGAAACTCTAAAGTCAAGGATCTCAAGCAAAAATGTAGGAAGTTGAATGAAAAGGAAGCTACTTAGCAACTGAACAGTAGAGCACTTTGGCTCTCTGTTGAGAATGAAAATACTAGTTTTTTCCATAAGTATACTAACCAAAGAAGGAACTCAAACACAATTTTTGATTTGAATGGGCATGATGGCTCAATGATATCAAAGCAAGAGGAGTTAGCAGAGACATGGATGGAACATTTCTACGAGGTTTACGAAGAAGAAAGAAGTGCTAAGGTAGGTGGGATATCTACTTTTTTTCAAAACTTTGTTTTTGTAGTGGGCAACAACAAACCCATATCCCAACTTTTTTTCAAACTTTGTTTCTGTAGAGGGCAACAACAGACCCATGAACGCATCTGGATCATTCCTTTAAAGTAGTCTCCTCTAAAACCTTCATATTCTGTTCTCCATGTATTCTGATCAAATTATAGCAAAAGGATTTGTACAGCATATAAGCGGAGCCTGTTTTTAGACAATTACTTCATATACTTTTGCAAGAATTTACGGTGAAAATCATTTCTAATTGTGTCGTTGATGAACCGCTTAGGAACCTTCGATTCACCGCGGGTTTGGTTCCTGAAAACAACATCATCATCCCACCTGCACAATTCATTTCATTGTCACCAGACTAATTGTAACATATTAAAGATAAAACTCCAGTGAAAAGAACAGAACCGACCTCCTTTTCACATTAAAAGATGTAGGATTGAGCAAAGGGTTGCCGCGTATCAACTCCGCTTCTTTTTGCTTTAAATCCTCTTCTTGTTTTTGACGCTCCTAAAGGAATGACAAAATAAGGTTATAAAAGCCACACAAATACACCAAATCTAAACATCTAAACAGCTAATTTCAAGCTTTGACAAAAGAAGATCAGAACTCAGGGTTAGATATTTTATAAGTCTGAACAAAAAAGTAACAGTTCATCTTACCAGGCGCTTCTTCTCTTCAGCTCTTTCATTTCTTATCCGCTCTAGTTCTGCCAATAAAGCTGCTGTTTCATCCTCGCCATCATCATCATCACCATCACTACAATGAATAAATACTGGTCAGCGTGGCAGAAAACACAAATAATCGAGTACATGATTCATGACTTTTAAGGAAAAAAATCAACAGGTCTGTGACACGAGGAACTTGTGCATACTTTGTCCACTGTCAAATTAATGTTTGACACAGTTATCACAATTACCAAATGATATGATGTTATATTAGTATAATTTAAAAAATCTCACAAATAAAGATACCTTTCATCTGAATCATTCTTTATATCAACATCAGAATCATCAGCGTCAATATTTCGAGGAGCAATCTTGTCTTCAGCCTCTCTTCTAGACCCTACATGTGTAAAAACGATAGATTTAAGGGGAAAAGACCGTCACCTTAAAAAATAACTAAAAAGTAACAAATAAAAATAAAGAACTTTGATGAATAAATCATTTCCTCCTTCAAGATAAAGATTGCCCACACTTGCCCCTTTTCTACGGTCTCTATCATCTGCATAAAGAAAAACAATATATAAAGTAAGAAATAGACAAGAATGCATATACAAAATACAAGTAACAAGCAGTGATATTTCATGCTCTTTATTAAACCGACATGGACAAGAAGGAAAAGAAGAGCTAGTATACTGACCTGCATATCCTCTATCTTTAGAAGAAAAATGTCTACGTTCACGTTCCTCAAGCTCCTCCCTCAGGTTCCTTTTCTGCAATTCCTCTTCAGTATCCTGACCATCCTTTCTAAAATAAGATAAACAACAAGATTGTTCTAAATCAGATGATTTCCTTCCACAAGTACTATTTATTCAAAACGAGATTATGCGCTTTAAAAATGCCTAACGTGTTTATTTGTTTAAGACTACAACCGTTGAGATTATTTGCTAGAGATTGGTTTAAAACTACATCGAGAGCGCTGGGAGTAAACATGCCTAACAAAAGTAGAGTATTTTCATTAATGGGAAGGGTCGGACCTTTGACCAATTCGATTTTAAAAACGAGATCAATTAAGAGAACCATGATTCTGTTTTCCAAAACTTACAGTACATATACAAAGCCATTCCTAAAAATGTCCATATTGTAAGTCAATTTAAATAATATATCTTCCAATAGTTCCTCATACATAAACAAAATAAAGGCTATCAGAAATATTAAACACCATGCAGCTTAGTAATTAAGAAGATAAATTTTTGAAAACCTGTACCTGATTTTCAGGGTAGTGTGGGCTGCGAGATCCCTGGATGAAAACTTCTGAGAAGGACCGAAAATTCTTGTCCCGCCCTGTTCATTGCCTCCCTTGGCGGGCGCCCATGTGGGGCGAGCAGCAGTCGTCATGACCGCCGGCTAACTGGCAATCAACCTTTCCCTTCACAAATTAATCCATAAAATTTTATATTAAAACTCCAGAAAAACTAGGTCGAAAAAGACTCAAATCATTTTCTCTGAACTGGGTTCATGAATTCGCAAAATTCGTGCATTTGTCTCTCGTAATGACGGATTTCATCAGCGAATCGAGAATCAAGCGTGGGTAGTTGCCTTGAGCATGTGAAGGATGTATTAATTAGTACCAAAACCATCTATACCCTCTTCCTCGTGCGGTAATAAGGTGATAAGACAACGTAGAGAGGAAGGCGTCATGAGACTCTAAGGCTGCTATCTAGGATGTTAGGCCAACCTATCGGGACTAAAAGTTGAACAACTGAATGGAAGCTGTAACAGGTAAATTGATAAAATATGGCCAACAAATTACTCTCACCGAAAGAGCGTAGTATTACCAAAAATTTTCAGCGGACCTGCAAAATCCTCCTGTCACTGAAGCTACGAATTCAACTGAATATCTCTATGGTTGCCGAAGCTACGAATTCCACTGAATATCTCTGCTCCAGATGGTTGTGTACGATTGCAGTCTCTATCTTCGATTTAAAAGCCGTCGTATATCCACCGGAAAGGTATGTATTGGGGTGCGTCCTATATCAACCGGTATGGCCAATGATGTGACAAATTTGTTTCAAGGTTTTAAATATATGATAAGCCGATGGCTTAAGACAAAGGTTATACAATACGGTTCTCATTTGCCAAAGTTCCACAGACTAGATTCATGGAATTTTGGGTGTCGGCATAAATGATTTCAAAGTTATAGGATCGTGGGGGTTTCTGAATAATTCAATGGTTTTGAAAATTTTAAAATTGTTTTTTTTAATCAAATTTTACTCGAAAATTTTAAAATTGGTTTTTTTTAATCAAATTTTATTGAGTAAAGTATATGGGTACACTTTTGTACCATATATATTATACTATATCTTATAGATTTAAGTTAATAGATATTAATTTAGATTTATTTTAATTTATATTTTATTAAGTGTTAAGAGAGATCAAATCTCTTTTCGCTTTAAAAGGAGTATGTATTTTAAGGGATTTGATTTTTTTAGTGCAAAAGAGGTTTGCATCTTGAGAGATTTGATCTCTCTCGATGTTTGGTAGATCCAAAGTTAAGATGGATATATACTCGTTTAATTATTAATTTTATGTTTTTAATTTATTTTTTATTTTTATGTAATTTGACCAAGTCAAAATATTAGACATGACATTACATTACAACCTCTCTACCACATTGAGTTAGAGAACACTTTTCTCGTAATTAGCATAAATATATTAGTAAATGCAGTTGATATACTTTAATCGATGTCATTTTCTTGTTTTAAAAATGAATAGCTCTAATGCGACCATTAGTTTTATAAATCATGTATCCTTTCTTCCTTTTCCAAGGAAAAGGATATGTAACATCTATTTATGAGTGATAAACAAAGGTTACATAAGTATATGCCAAAAGCACTATGTCTTTTGTCTTACTACAGTGCATAATTTCTTTGTTCGGATTCTTACAAAAATCTATATCATCGGCATGATTTGAAGCTAATTTTTGACACCAAAAATAAATCCAGTCCTCCACAAAATAATAAGAAGCCATATTACCTATACATGTCCGTCAAGCATGATTAAATATCATAGCATTATATCTAATGTATAGAGTATGTTAATCCATAAGAAATAAACAATAGAAAAGGCGTAAAGAGATGCAATTTTAGATAGTTATTCACAACTAATGATCAAGAAGCAATTATGTGTGTTGGCCTTCTTTAATTTCAAGGAACAAGCATGTGCCTCGGTCCAAATCCAATCCATTTTTCTAGAGCCTATCTGCCTCCTCGTTCCTATGCTTATAAATATGATAAAAAATGATTAGTTGATCCTTCCATTAAGATTAGTTGATCCTTTAGTCTAATAGAGACACATTAGTGAATTCTAGAGCTTTAGTATATTGGACCAAACTTCCACTTCTTCTCCTTCTGAGTGCGAGTCATTAGAAGACAACCAAGTATGTTGGCCCAAGGGAGGATGGTTTTGAGAGACTTGATCTAGATTAAAAAGAATTGCTTTGTATAAATGTTGGATGAAAGGATCTTGGAGATGTAACTAATGTTGACTTCCAATCCATGGATCTTTCCCTAGCAAAACATTTGTGCCCTTACCCATTTTCCACACAAGTTATTACCAATGATATGGAATGCCTTTGTAATTCCTTCCCATACAATCGATGCACTTATTTGAGATGTTTGAGGGGACCTTATCCATTCAAGAATAGATTGGGACTTGATGTATTTTTGATACATTACTTGAGACCAAAGGCCTTTTCCTTGTATGATATTCCATGCACTCTTTGTTGTAAGTGCTTTTGCAAATATGGGTAAGCATTTTATTCCCTAGCCACCATATGATTTTGGGAGGGAAATGGAGTTCCATGTCGTTAATGCAAAGGTTATTTTTTCATCTTTTCTATTCTAGACGAAATGTAGAGATAATCATTTTATCTGATGAAGAATTCCCAAAGGAATCCAGGCTATAGAAGCCCAGTAAATTAGAATGTCTTCCACTATTGAATTGCATAAGACTAATCTCTGTGCTCTAGAGAGGCATATGTTAGTTCACACTATGATTATTTTTTCGATTTTTTCCAAGAGCCAAGATCAAACTTGTTTTTTATCGCTGCAAGGCTTAAGAGTGAACCATAGATACTTGAAGCCCTAGCAAATTCCTATGACTGGGGAGGAGAAAATTCCTTAAATTTATCTCTTTTCATTCCCTGGAATGCACCATCCAAATATAGAATACTTTTGATTATTTATAACCATACCATTAGCTTGGTTGAAAAGATCCAATAAGGACTATAAGGAGTGAAGATGGGTAACACACCCATTTGAGAAAATGAGTACATCATCCATGAATAATAGATCTGTGAGAAGGCAATTTTGGGAGAGGTTGATTCCTTTGAACCTTACCTTTTGAACAACATCTAAAATAATCACGCTCAATCCCTCAAACACAGGAAGGAAAAGAAGACGGGACAGAGGGAAACCTTGTCTGAATCACCTCTCCATGTGAAAGAAAGAGTAAGAAACCCCATTGATTAAAATGGCAAAGGAGGATGTGTTGATACAAGTCATTACCCAAGTGACAATGAGTGGAAAAATTCCAACTGTATCAAGAGAAGTCTGAGATATAACATGCTAACTTTGTTGAAAGCTTTGGTGAGATCTACTTTAAGGACCAAATCTTTTTGTTGCTTTATATGGATGGAATATAAACCTTCCTGGGCAGTCCAATGGCTTCATGCATTTGTATGTTGGATAAAAAAACAAATTGTTCAAGGGAGATGTTTGAGGAGAGACTGTCCTTTAATCTCAAGGCGCTAATGTTTGTGATGATCTTGTATATGGAATTGTAAAGAGAGATGGGTCTGAACTTATCAAAAGAGTCTATGTTGTTATCTTTTGGAATCAAAGCAATGAAAGTGGAGTTAAAAGGAGCAAGGATCAGACAGAAGGTCATGGAGTACACAATAATTGATAAAAGGTCATCTCTAATAAATTCTAGACAATGAGAATAAAATTCAATAGGGAGTCCATCTGGGCCTAGAATTTTATCTTTTTGGAAACTCCAAAGGGCTTTTTCCTACTATGGTCTGGTAACTTCTGCCATAAGGGCTTCATTTTCCTCTTCATCAACAAACCTAGGGAATATCCTTGCCAGTGTTAAGATATGTTCAATGGTGCCTTTATCTTCTTGGTGGAAAATAGATTTGAAACATGACCAACCCTTTGGAGCAATGCTTGAGAAGGAATATAACACCCTCCTCCCCAATCTACCCAAGTAAATGACCAACTGGGGTAAACATGTGAAAAAGAGTTACTATGATATGATTCAACTCCCCACATGTCAATTAAGGAAATGGAACCAACACAAGACACTAAAAAGACCTTCCAAATATACTTCAGAACCCCTGGGAGCCATCCAAACCTCCCAGGTGACTAGCCCCTCAGACAAATTAGCCTTTTACTGCATTAATCCCCCAGTCGCTCCCATGACATGGGCATGAGTGTGGTTGGGGCCCTCCAGTCACTCCCACGACATGGATATGCCTACAACTCTGGACTTTCCCAAGCAGTTATGTGCTTGTGACTCCAAATTTTGTGCCACTTTTTCAAGCCCAGAGCTTAGATCACTACCCAGAACTCCATAACGCTTCCAGAAATGAAAGATAATAGCAAAATAATGATACAAATGTAGTTACTTGAATAAGGACTTGACTAGACCCCTACTAGCCATGACATGAATTTCTTCAAACATGTCATGAATATGCATTCTACAAGTTTAAACAACAGATCTGAGCATAGGGGTCTCATACTTATCTGAGAATCACTAAGAAGCATTGATGCCTTATCACAATAACTGCATTACCATCTATTAAGTCACATAGTCATTGTACATTTAGTGATTAAACAAAACATGATGAGAGTCATACATTTTCATTGTCATAAAACTCATTCATAACCAGCATATAACCAACAGAAATATCAGGGATATAACAGCCATATAAGCCACATATAAACAAGTATATTTACCCATAAAATACCAAGGAGAAAGAGATCTCTTATTGATGATTGCATAAGCCGACCAAGTATGGGACTTCCATGAACCACCCGACCATAGAATAGGTTGAACCAAATATTTCTTTCATCAAGTCACCCTTGTGCCATATTCCAAGCATGAATGTGGGATCTCACAAAACAAATCAATCAAAACCATCCATGGCTTCTAGAGGCCAAACCACCTCAAACCTCAACATGTGATTCCACCTCATAGTCGGACATCGCTAACCATCACCAGATTGGTCTCTACCCAAGTTGTCAAGGGCTCCAGAGCGTTTTTTCCAACCAGGGCTTCCATGACTAGTAACTCAACCCACAACTGTTGTTGGGCTTCCAGAGTGTTTGTCCAACAAAGGCTTCCAAGACTAGTAACCCAACCCACTAAGGGCTTCCAGAGCATTTTTCCAACCAAGGCTTCTAAGACTAGTAACTCAACCCAAGTTGTTACAGGGCTTCCAGAGCGTTTGTCCAACCAAGGCTTCCAAGAACTAGTAACTCAACCCACTGCCAAAGGCACAAGAAAACCAACTAGAAAACAAAAGTAAACCCACAAAACCATGGCTATTCAGGAAATGGCAAGGCTAGGTAAATCCACTGTCAATCCAGGAAATGGCAAGGATAGGTAAATCCACTGTCAATCCAAGAAATCCTCCATGCCAATGATAGATCATAACCAAGAAACCACATGCATATGCCATGCATGCCAAAACTAGTGAGGAAAACATACACGCAACTCAGTACCTGAAAGTGAATCCCACTGTAGTTGTTGATCCCGATGTCCTCTTGTGCTTTCTTGCTCTTCCTTTGCCTTCTTACTCCAAAACTCCAAGTATGCCACACTCCTCCAGGAGTGCTCCAATAAAACTCTAAGTGTCCAAGAGTATGATAGAGAATAGAGAGAGAGCTCCAAAATTGGACTAACAAAAGTCTGTGAATTGATTCTTATCACTAAGGCCTCTACTTTCTTCAATTTCCATTATTTTCCTTCTCATGTGCAACCTGTGACCTTTCACCTTCCTTTTCTCCCAATTTCCATTATTTTCATAAATAAATGTCAAATGATGCCTCTTGCTTTTCCTAAGCCTTTTCCACTTTCCGTAGCCATTATTAATCACAAGTGATCCCCATCACTATGTTTTTGCCCAACATTCAGCTTAGAATATGTGTCCCATGACCAAGGTCTTATTTTACCTTTATTAGTTTTTACATGGATTTTTTACCAGGGTCGTTACAAAACCCTCCTCCTTGTTGGAACATCATCCTTGGTGTTCAAAAACACCTACAACCACAAGACTGTTGTAAGAAAAACGTACTGCCCATGGAGCTTTATAACTTAGCTCGTTGTAGTTATTGCAATGATCAACTTGTTGAGAAGCAACCAACATGACAACCATAATGACATGACACCCATACCGCTTATTGGAGCTTTATAACACAGCTCATGGCGGTATTTACATCCATATACATATGTACATATACCAAAACATATATTGAAACATATACCAAAGACATATAGCAAAATATTCACTCAACCAGCAAATAGAGAATGATACATAGCCTGCATTTGATCCGCCATCTCCCATGTAGCTTCATCGAGCTCCAAGTGCTTCCACTGCACTTTAACTTGCTCGATCGCTTAGTTCCGAAGCATGAGCATCTTTCTCTACAAAATGCACTAAGATTTCGGCTAGAATTATCCTTCTAGATCCACTTTCAATACAAACCGGTCAATCACATGATCACGTTTTTAACATACTTAATAATCAATGACACATGGAAAACATCATGGAGTTTCACTGTCAAAGGCAGTGCAAGTCGATAGGCTACTAGCCTAATCCTCTCAAGAATCCTGAAAGGTCCACAAAACCAAGGTGCCAACTTGGCATTAGGGATCTCTTCTTCGACTTGATGGGTAAGTACACCTGCTTCCCAACCTGAAACTCCTTAAACATCATGTTCTGATATGCATAGCTCTTCTACCTATCTTGTGCTACTTTCACATTCTTCTTGATTACCTGCATTTCTTGTTCCATTTCTACCAACATATCCAATCCAATCAATACCATGTTAACTGGATCACTCCAACTAATGAGAGTATTGCAACTCCAACCATACAATGCCTCAAACAAACTCATCCTCAAAGATTCTTGATACCCATTATTGTAAGCAAACTTTACCAATGGAAGATACTCTTCCCAATTCTATTGTTGGTGCATCACATACATCCTCAACATGTCTTCTAATATCTTATTGACCCTCTCTGCCTATCCATCTGTCTGCGGATGATAAGCTATACTGAATGCCAACTCTGTACCTAAACCTGCAAACAACTCCTTCTAAAACTTGGAAGTGAACTTCGCATCCCCGTTTGATGTTGGCATTATGATACAGGCGTTGTCCTTGATGGCAACTCACTCAGATGACATACCATAGTGCAGCAGGTCGATAGCAAAGAATTAATGATCAGAGAGAGGTATACGCAAGTTCACCGTGACAAAGAAGCGTATACATGCGGGTTAGCAGACCAAAAGAAGCATATAACGTACACACGCACTTTCATAGAAGGAAAGGCGCGTACATGTTGGAAAACTAAGTTTTGGTCTGTGGTATTTGGTCCATGGTATTTTGATCCATGGTATTGGTCCGAGGTATTAACCCTAGGTATTAGGTCCATGGTATTGTTCCTAAGTGGTTTTGGTCCATGGTATTGAGAAAGGCTTAAAACTATATAAGGAGGAGAAGATCATCAGGCCAAGGTGTGCAAGTGGTGCAAGTATTGAACATCTGATGAAGTGTGAGATCCAGTATGCAGGTTATGGGTTTGTGATGTTGTGCTTGGTCTGAACTAAGGATGCACCAATGATAATGATGATGGACGATGGATTGGGATCTTAAGCCTTGGAATGTATTATTACTATGTGGTTTGATCATGGATAGTCTAGATCTGAATTACTGATGCATATTTTATTCTATAAATGTTATGATCTGGGTATGACTGATGTCTGGCATAGCTACAAAGTTATGAGTAAATATTTGCAGATCTGTACGTGGGTTCGCTTTGGTAAAAGCGTGTATACACGCTGGTTTGGCTCATCAGAGTCACGTATACAGAATGAAGTATGATATTTGAAGTTGCAGTTGGATCTGGTTGTTGTTGCAGAGTTCTGGGTTCTGCTCCGTGTTATGGTGACTGTGTTATGATGACAGTATTCTGATTGGTTGATTCAGAGATTGATGATGTAGATGTGGTTGATGGTGATTGATTTTGTGCTTCAATGTTGTTGATGGGTCCAGTATGAAAATTGGATGAAATGTGGCCTTCATATTATGGTGTTGTGATCCAGGAGTATCCAGTCTGAAAATTTATGAAACGTGGTCCCTGGAGGAAGAGAGAAGGTCGTAGCCTTCTATAGGCCGGTGTCTATGTACTGGTAAACATACTGGCTAGTACAAGAGCCAAGGGGTTGGAGCTCCCTTCTAGTAGCAGCTAAAAAATGAGAGAGGGTTGTAGCCTTCTGTAGGCTGGCGCCTACGTACTATTAAATATATCGGCTAGTACAAGAGTTAGGGTGTTGTAGCTCCCTTCCAGTAGTAGCTGGAGAATGAGAGAAGGTTGTAGCCTTCTGCAGGTGGGTGCCTGCGTACTAGTATGAGTCTGCACCAGTACAAGATTGTAAACAGGTTTTTCTTATATTAAAGGAAGACAACAACAAGTGCTTTTTGTCCCGCGTTGGGTTTCCACCTTATATCATGGTGTTCATGTGTGTGTCTTATGTGTGATGATCTGTTTTATTTTTACTGCACCTGGTTATTGTTTATTGGTTAATGAAGTTCTGATGCACTGATTAAAGATCAACATATGATGAATTAACTTAATCAAAGTTTGTTGGATATACACTAGTTGCATTAAACACAGTTGCGTGTACACGTGGGTTCCCTTAACTGAAGTAGCATATATGAATCTGATTATGGAAATGAAAAAGTTATTGATTTGCTAATATTGATTCACCCCACCCTCTCAGTATTATTTCCAACAATTGGTATCAGAGCACGTCCTTTGGTAGAAGCTTGATCGCTTGAAGGAGATCCATAGAACAATGGGAAAGAAAGCGTGTCAGAAGAAGAAGACAACTCAAAGGAACAGTGACAGTCTGCCATTAGGTGGAAGCAAGTATTCAAATCCCGAATCACCTCAGATTGAAGATGAACAAGCAAATGAAGCATCAGATAAAATCATAGATCAACAAGATCTATTTAACAAAAGGGAGTGTGCCCTCAAAGAAGAATTTATCAGCTTAAAAGCTCAGTTGGAGTGTGCCTTAAGAGTACGCCAAATGCTGCAGGAGTAGAATGAAGAACAAGAAAATGAGATTCTCAAACTAAGGCAACAAGTGGAAGAAGGAAGAAAGTCTGAAGAAATCATGCAGAAGCAATATCTGGAAAAGGAAGAACAACATCAGGTTGAGGTAAATATCTTGAAAGGTAAATTAGAATAAAAATATAAACTATTACGATTTCAAGACAGTACTAAGATTTTGGATGATATTCTTAGTAGTTAAAGGTTGCTTGCTATCAAAACTGGTCTTGGTTTTTATGAATCTGTTAAAGGTGAATCTAGCTCACAAGGTAAGGAAAGGAACTCTAATGCAAAATCTAAAATGCTCAACAAGGAGATGAGAGGTCAACCCCATCAACAACCAAAGAAAGAAAGTCTTCAAAGAAAATCCTTTACTCCTAACTGTGGAAGTGATAGACGGTTATTTCCTCCGATGAATAATGTTGAATGTTTTATATGTCATAATTTTGGACATGTTGCAGCCAGATGCAGAAGTAGAATGGTTCAAGACTGTCACACAGAAAGATCATCATGTTCCAGGTACTTTAAGGTACATTGTTTTGCTTGCAATATGTTTGGTCACAAAGCCATTGACTGCTATAGAAGGAATATGAAACATGTAAGATGTTATGCTTGTAACAAGTTTGGAAATATAGCAAAGGAATGTAGGAGAAGATTTTGGGCACCATACCAAAAGGAGAAAACATCATCATAGTTGAAGATATGGAAGAAAAAGGAAGTATAGTCAGAAAGATGTGGCATAGCAAAGTATACAGACATGATAGAATCAAAGGGAGCTAAAAGTGTGGAACCTCAGTGTTCTAAATCTCATATGCAAGTTTCATGAAGACAAGTCGTGTGTATACGCGAGTTCGAAGTTGCACAGTCGCGTATATGTTAGTTTGAGGAAAAGTTGTTGAACGGACTCAGGAAAAAGGGTCTAATATGGTTCAGTCAATTATTTTCTCTGTTTGATGCTGGTTACAATCTGCTGATGATGTGTGGAAATGTGTTGGTACTCATAAGATGTTGTTTAGAAGTGCTTTTGATCCTAACTTGATGATGATGATGCCTTGATACTTCTTGCTGATATATGCATGATCAGATCTGAGAGTGAACAGATGGAACATGGTTAGGGGGGAGTATATGCTTCGAATAATGCATTGTTGGCATTATGGTTAGAATTCTTTGGTGATGATGCTTATGTAGCTAAATGATACATCTTGCTACTTATTGTTGGCTGGTCAAGAGAATGGTATTGCAAGTTACAGGTCTGGATGCTATTGACAGATGCTTATGGTGCAGATCATATATGGTGTATGATAGTTGTTGATGACTATCATGGTCTTGTTTAGTTTGCTGGTATTTGTTATAAAATTCATGAATATCATTTGGTGTAAAGGGCATGCAAAGACCTAATTTGTACCCCCACTATGCATGGGAAGGATGATGTAATAATTTCTATTTTCAGTCATGTATAAACATTTGGTATATCCCCACTTGGTTGGGTGGATGAGTCAAAATGGTGTATCCCCACTTGGTTGGGAGATTGATGTATGTATGAGTCATTGGTGATAGGAAGGTCATACTCACTTAGTTGAGTTGTAGAGTCATGTTATTCTTTTGAAAAATATTTTTGCAGACTCTACATGTACTCAGGGGGAGTATGGACAACAGAATGTATATCAAGGGAGAGAATATCTTGGTCTGCCCTGATCTCAGCATGTACAAAGGGAGAGCTCAATCAGGGATTTCAGCATGTACTCAGGGGGAGTATGGACAGTGAAATGCATATCAAGGGAGAGAATATCTTGGTCCACCCTTTGCCCTTGATGTCAAAGGGGGAGAGTGACTTGGTGTGGTTGTTGCCATCAAGTCCAAAGGGGGAGATTGTTGGCATTATGATACAGGTATGATACAGGTGTTGTCCTTGATGGCAACTCACTCAGATGACATATCATAGTGCAGCAGGTCTATAGCAAAGAATTAATGATCAGAGAGAGTATATGCAAGTTCACCGTGACAAAGAAGCATATACACGCGGGTTAGCAGACCAAAAGAAGCGTATAACGTACACATGCACTTTCATAGAAGGAAAGACGCGTACTAAGTTTTGGTTCGTGGTATTTGGTCCATGGTATTTTGATCCACGGTATTGGTCCAAGGTATTTGGTCTGAGGTATTGACCCTAGGTATTGGGTCCATGGTATTGGTCCTAAGTGGTGTTGGTCTTTGGTATTGAGAAAGGCCTAAAACTATATAAGGAGGAGAAGATCATTAGGCCAAGGTGTGCAAGTGGTGCAAGTATTGAATATCTAATGAAGTGTGAGATCTAGTATGTAGGTTGGGTTTGTGATGCTGTGCTTGATCTGAACTAAGGATGCACCAATGAGAATGATGATGGACAATGGATCGGGATCTTAAGGCTTGCAATGTATTATTACTATGTGGTTTGATCATGGATAGTCTAGATCTGAATTACTAACACATATTTTATTGTATAAATGTTATGATCTAGGTATGATTGATGTCTGGCATAGCTGCAAAGTTATGAGTAAATATTTGCAGATCTGTACGCGGGTTCGCTTTGGTAAAAGCACATATACACATTGGTTTGGCTCATCAGAGTTGCGTATACAGAATGAAGTATGATATTTGAAGTTACAGTTGGATCTGGTTGTTGTTGCAGAGTTTTGGGTTCTACTCTGTGTTATGGTGATTGTGTTATGATGACAATATTCTGATTGGTTGGTTCAGTTGTGGGTGATTCAGAGATTGATGATGCAGATGTGGTTGATGGTGATTGATTTTGTGCTTCAATGTTGTTGATGGGTCCAGTATGAAAATTGGATGAAACATGGCCTTCATATTATGGTGGTGTGATCCAGGAGTATCCAGTCTGAAAATTTATGAAACGTGGTCCCTGGAGGAAGAGAGAAGGTCGTAGCCTTCTGTAGGTCGGTGCCTACGTACTAGTAAACATATCAGCCAGTACAAGAGCCAGGGGGTTGGAGCTCCCTTCCAATAGCAGCTGGAAAACAAGAGAGGGTTGTAGCCTTCTATAGCTGGCGCCTACGTACTAGTAAATATATCGGCTAGTACAAGAGCCAGGAGGTTGTAGCTCCCTTCCAGTAGTAGCTGGAGAATGAGAGAAGGTTGTAGCCTTCTACAGGTGGGTGCCTGCATACTGGTATGAGTCTGCGCTAGTACAAGATTATAAACAGTTTTTTCTTATATTAAAGGAAGACGACGGCAAGTGGTTTTTGTCCTGCATTGGGTTTCCACCTTATCTCATGGTTTTCATATGTGTGTCTTATGTGTGATGATCTATTCTATTTTTACTGCACCTGGTTATTGTTTATATGGTTAATGAAGATTTGATGCACTGATTAAAGATCAACATATGATGAATTAACTGAATCATAAGTTTGCTGGATATACGCTAGTTGCATTTAACACAGTTGCGTCTACATGCGGGTTCCCTTAACTAAAGTAGTGTATATGAATTTGATTATGGAAATGAAAAAGTTACTGATTTGCTAATACTAATTCACCCCCCCCTCTCAGTATTATTTCCAACATCTGACACAATCTTATGTGGAACACCATGCAATTTCACCACATATTTGATGAAGACATGTGCTACATCATTCACTAAGTATGTAGACTTCATTGGAATGAAGTGTGCTACCTTCGTCAACCTGTCCACCACAACCATGATGGAATCATATTGCCTAGATGTCCAGCAAATATGTGATAAAGTTCATGGAAATGACCTCCCATTTCCACTGTGGAATTGGAATCGGCTGTAGTAGTCCACCTGGATGCTTACACTATGCCTTCACATGTTGATAATCCAAGCACCTAGCCATGAACTCTCTTGCGTCTCTCTTCAAATTCTACCAATAATAAAACTTCTTCACTGCTTCTAGTGTCTTCTGATAGCCTAGGTGACCTGAATATGGTTTCGCATGAAACTCCCTCAAGATCACCTTCTTGAGCTCACTGTTGTCTGGCACATATATTATGTCTCTAAACCTGACCAATCCATATGTCATGAGACAATTGTCCACATCTTGTGCACTTGTACCTCCACCTGTACCTGTAACTGTACTTGTACCTGCTGCAATATGTGCCTAAGCTCCATATACCTGAAATCCTATTGACCTGTCTACAAGATCATATCCACATGTCCCAATTAATGTACTTCAGTCTAAAAGAAACTATGTTTTTTGAGCTTAGTATACAATTGATGCTCCCTCAACAATCTCAATACTATTGCTAAGTGTTCGACATGCTCTTCTTCATTTTTAGAATATACCAATATATCATCAACGAACACAATAATAAACTTGTCCAAATGAGGACGAAACACATTATTCATCACACACATAAAAGTAGTTGGAGCATTAGTCAAATCAAATGGAACTATAACAAACTCACAATGTTTATACCTGGTCCAGAAAGTTGTCTTGTGAATGTCATCTTCTTTAATGTGTACCTGATGATATCTAGATCTCAGATCAATCTTTGAGTACATTTTTGCTCCCTTCAATTAATCGAACAAATCATCAATCCTCAACAACATATACCTATTCTTGATGGTCACTTTTTTCAACTGCATGTAATCAATGCACAACCTTAGAGTACCATCCTTCTTCTTCACAAATAGTATTGGTGCATCCCATGGTGATACACTTGGCCTAATGTATCCCTTGTCAAACATTTCCTTCAACTACAACTTCAACTCTACTAACTCCGGTGTGCTCATCCTGTAAGGTGCCTTAGATATTGGTTTTTCCCATGGTACCAACTGAATAGAAAAGTTTACTTCCTTGTGAGGTGGCAACTCTGAAATCTTTGCAAGAAATACAACCTTAAACTGCTATAGAACTGGGTACCTACTCAAAACATTTGCATCCTCAACTTCCTTACCTTTGTCACTAGAAATATGCACTACAAATAACACACACCCTTTCCTGTGACTATGCTTGGCCTGCATAACTATCACCATTCTCACTGATGTTGCTTTCTTCTTACCCTGCAAGACTCTTTGTTCCCCATTGTCATCCAGGCACTCAATAGCCTTGTCATAACAATCCACCTTGGTCCTATGAAGATACAACCAATCCATACCCAACAACATATTGTATGATCCCAATGGTAATACATTCAAATGTGTTGAGGTAGGCATACCATTCAAATCAAATGCACAAGCTCTTACCTAATGATGAACTCACTTCTTTATACCTGTAGCTAATTGCACTAACCAAGACTCTGCATGTACTTCTTTATTCAAATCAAACTTATCCATTAGGTCAGGATTAACATAACTATAATTAGTTCTAGGGTCAATCAAAATAGAAACAACTTCATCACAAAGCTTACCGTCCATCTCAATAATAGACGTCTGGTGATTTTCCTGCCTGTTATCCAACACTGCATAGATCATAGTAATATTCTGTCCAACAAATCCCATTGTCTGTGCCTCCTAAGCATTGTATATATGTGGTCTACCACCTTGATGTTGTGGACAATCTCACTATGATGCTCTCCTCCAAGGGTTCAACACTGCAAAGGTTTCTAGCCTTCATCCTTATTATGCTCCTCAGATTGAAGTCACTATCCCCTATCAGATGCATTGAACTTCTTAGATGGTGTTGCATTCTCTATAGAACCTGTATCCTAAGGTCTTGCTTTCTTATTGCCCCATTTTACTTTGTTATTTGCATTACCTTTCCAATCTAGCTTAGTCTCATATATGCGCTTTGATTGCTCATAACAATGCTTTAGCGTTTGCATGGCCTTCTCCAAAGATCTAGGCTCATCAGACTCATTCTTGTCTTTGAATGCTATCGACAACCCACAATCGAATCTTTGAATCTCGGTCTTCTCCTCCTTGAGGTAAGGCACGTACCTCAACAATGCTAGAAATATGCTAGTGTACTCCTCATCGGTCATAGATCCCATCTTCAGCTCATAAACTTCCTTCGCCCTAACATCATAGTATCTCTCCGATAGATACTTCTTCTGGAATAGCCTCTCGAATTCACTCCAAGTCAACTCTTCCATATAATATCTCTGACGCTCTTTACATCTTCCCACTAGATATTTGCTTTACCTTTAAGATTCAATGTAGCTATTATGGCCTTCATGTTCTCTGAATAATCGTGTGATATGAAGAACTTATTCATTCCTAGCAACCATATTTCTACATCCTATGACTTCTTCATATCTCCATCAAATGTAGGTAGCTTTGCTTTCTTAAACTCATCCGGAAAATATCACCTGTCACTCCTCCTGTAAGGATGACAACAATGACGATCGTAGTTCATGTTAGAACTAGAACTAGAATAGTACATGTGTCTATCACCTCTCCTATCCAGAGTGCCCAAGAACTTGCCATCTTTGACCCTTTCATCTCTATCCAGCTTGTGCCCATTAGGAGACCTACTGCCATATGCCCCATTAGTTCTATCCTCCTATCCATGACTGATCTGAAGTGGCCCCTGTCGTTTCAATTATGACAAACTCTAAAGGATTACGACATTAACCTCTCCTTATTTTTCCTGTGCCTATATGATTTTATCATTATCTCCTTTAAAAATCCTTATTTCTACCTTCAAGCTTCTCATTGTGTCTACTAAGTTAGAAGAATTCCCAACACCATGATGCTCATTTGATCCATAAGGAGAATCTCATGAACTATAGTCTACCATCTTGCTAGTCATCTTATGTCAGCTAAACCAAATCATAAACAAACCAACGTACCTTAGCATCATTCAGGGAGGATAGATAAAACAACATATAAACATCATTCCAACCATAATCCAGTCATCAATGCATGACCATATCAATCACATACCATGACCTCATGCATGACAACAACAACCATACCGATGTACACTTGACAACATGTATGCACTTGACATGCATAAACAACACATAACCAATCATACACTCATGATGACACATTCCATGACAACACAATCCATATGAAACAAGCACATAAACCACAAGTATAAGTAACACATATGCAACCGACATGAATGCATGACCAACACATCACCCATCCAGTTTGAGGGATGAACTGTGCTCTTATACCACTTTATAACACCCTCCTCCCACATCTAACCAAGTAACCGGCCAACCGGAGTAAACATGTGACAAATAGTTACTATGATATGATTCAACTGCCCATGTCTCAGTTAAGGAAGTGGAACCGACAAAACACACTACACAGATCTTGTAAACATACTGTAGAACCCTCAGGAGTCATCCAAACCTCCCAGGTGACTAGCTCCTGAGACAAACTAACTTTTTATTGCATTAATCCCCCAGTATCTCCCATGACATGGGCATGAGTGCGACTGGGACCCTCCAGTCACTCCCACAACATGGGTATGCCTGTGACTGGGGACTTTCCCAAGCAATTTTGTGCCTGCGACTCCAAATTATGTGCCACTTTTTCAGGCCCAGGGCTCAGGTCACTACCTAGAACTCTGTGACACTTCCAGAAATGAAAGATAACAATGAAATAATGATACAAATGTAATTACTTGAACAAGGACTTGATTGGACCCCTACTAGCCATGACAGGCATTTCGTCAAACATGTCACAAATATGCATTCTACAGGTTTAAACAATAGATCTGAGCATAGGGGTCTCATACTTATCTGAGAATCACTAAGAAGCATTGATGCCTCATCACAATAACTGCATTACCATATATTAAGTCACATATTCATTGTACATTTAGTGATTAACCAAAACATGATGAGAGTCATACATTTTCACTATCATAAAACTCATTCATAACTAGCATATAACCAATAGAAATATCAAGGATATAACAACCATATAAGCCACATATAAACAAGTATATTTACCCATAAAATACCAAGGATAAAGAGAGCTCTTATTGATGATTGCATAAGTCGACTAGGTATGGGACTTCCACAAACCACCCGATAGTAGACTAGGTTGAACCAAATCTCTCTTTCAATCAGTCACCCCTGTGCCATATTCCAAGCATGAATGTGGGATCTGATCAAACAAATCAATCAAAACCATCCATGGCTTCCAAAGGCCAAATGATATCAACTCTCAACCAGTGACTCCACCTCATGGTCGGACATCACTAACCATCACGAGAATGGTCTCTACCCAAGTTGTCCAGGGCTCCAAAGTGTTTGTTCCAACCAGGGATTCCAGGACTAGTAACTCAATCCACAGCTGTTGCCAGGCTTCCATACCGTTTGTCCAACCAGGGCTTCCAGGACTAATAACTCAACCCACCAAGGGCTTCCAGAGCATTTATCCAACCAAGGCTTCCAGGACTAGTAACTCAACCCAAATTGTTACAGGGCTTCCAAAGTGATTGTCCAACAAAGGGTTCTAGGAACTAGTAACTCAACCCACATCCAAAGGCATAAGAAAACCAACTAGAAAATGAAAATAAACCCACAACATCATGGCTATCTAGGAAATGGAAAGGCCAGTCAAATCCATTGTCAATCTAGAAAATACTCTATGCCAATGAAAAATCATAACCAGGAAACCACATGCATATGTTATGCATGCCAAAACTAGTGAGGAAAACATACATGTAACTCGGTACCTCCAAGAAAATATCATTGTAGTTGTTGATCCTGATGTCCTCTTGCGCTTTCCTACTCTTCCTTTTCCTTCTTTCTCCAAAACTCCAAGTATGCCACACTCCTCTAGGAGTGTTCCAAGAAAACTCTAAGTGTCCAAGAGTATGAGAGAGAGAGAATAGAGAGAGAGAGGTCCAAAACTGAACTCACAAAAGTCTGTGAACTGATCCTCATAAGCCTTTTTATCAATGAAGCCTCTATTTTCTTCAATTTCTATTATTTCTCTTCATTTTCCTCCTCACATGCAACCTCTGACCTTTTACCTTCCTTTTCTCCTAATTTCCATTATTTTCATAAATAAATGCCAAGTAATGCCTCCTGCCTTTCCTAAGCCTTTGTCACTTTCCTTAGCCATTAATTAATCACAAGTGATCCCCATCACTATGTTTTTTCCAACATTCAACTTGGAATACTTGTCCCATGACCAAGGTGTTATTTTACCTTTATTAGTTTTTACATGGATTTTTGACTAGGGTTGTTACAAGGAAGTGACTAAAGTTCAATTAGCTCCTTTGATCCCTCAAATAGTGTTGATGGATTTTCTATGGTTAGCCAACCGATTAAAATACTTTGTATTGTCGCCTCCTGCTTCGAGCCAAAGGAAATATATTTTTAATCTCCATTATTTTTCATGTTAAATGGGAATCTTCCTTTTGGACTTTTCTAGGTATGTGATTATATCCTTTAGATCCTCTAGAGCATTTGTTGATGCATCCAGTGCCAAAAAATATTGTAGTTGGGATTCAATATCTGAGAGGGCTTTAGAATTAACTTCCTCTTTTTTTTGGCCCATTCAAGGATAATACCTTTTGATTTTTTTAGATTTCTCTAAAATTGGATTAAAGGATATTCTTGAAGCTCGAGAGAGTAGAGAGTCCAACTCTCTTTTAGAAGATCAATAGAAGTTGAAACCTACAACCAAGATGGATTTAGTTTAAAGGGACTTGGTGGCTTAGCAGGAAAGGGATCTAGTTCCAAGAGAACGGGAGAGTGGTTTGAGTCTACTCCCAATTAATTCGATTGCCTGATTTTAGGGTCGATGTCAAGTAGGGCTTCTAATATGAGGAAACAATTCAATTCTTTTGTGATTCTAGCTAACCCTGATCTATTATTGGTCTAGGTAGGAAAGAAATTTGGGGTGAGGATGTTGTCGAGTCCTAGATCATCCAATATAGTGATAATATAGTCTAACAAGGGATCAAATTTAGCATAAGAACCCCAATATTTTGAATTCCCCAAAGTGAAGTTTAGATCTCCACCAATAAGGACTCTTCTAGAGCTAAAAATAGGGAGCATATCAAAATTTTCCCAAAATACTTTCCTGTCCACATGAGGTCCATACAAATTAACACACATGAAGGATATGCCAAGATCTGAAGAGATAAGATCTAGAACCAACCCAGATTTTTCAGCCCAAGCAATGGAGAGGCAAATGAAACAATAATTCCAACCAGAGATGAGTCCCCTTGATCTGCATGTAACATTCATGGCTAAGAAGTCCCTATCCAGGAGTAGATGCCTATGTATGCTTATGGAATTATCCCCTTCTAGCATAGTCTCTTAGATAAATAGAACTTGAGAGTTTTGTTCTATGAGTCTTTTTATTGTCAATTTCCTAGTAGGGTTGGAAATACCCTGATATTTTAGAGAGAGGATGTTCATTTGGAGACCGTGGGAGAGTTAGATACTTTAAGCACCCTTAATAAAGAGGATTTATTCCCATATTGTATTTCCATAGAAGCTTGGTTTTGTACCTTCAAGAGGAGGGATTTTCAATCATGAGGTTTGGACAAACGAAGGCGTTCCAAAATGGAGCCCAGTCCCCTAACTATATTAGTAACTATGAAATCAGAAGAGGTAAAGGAAAGGGATAGGGCACATTTTCCAGAGGAATAGAGATTATATTGCAAGAGAGGAGGTGGGGGAAGAGGCTTGAGATTAGGAGAAGGTGGGGACCAAAGGAAGAGGGAGGAAATTTGAGAGGAGGAGAGGAAAGATGGAGAGGAGGGGTGAGGGAGAAAATAGGGTGGATGAAAGGGGAGGAGACACCAACAAGGGGTTTGAGGTCTTCAAAAGGGAAGTCACCCATCGATGAGTAAGAAACATAATTCAAGGAGAGGAAACATTTAATAAAATGCAAAAAATGGAGGTGCCAAAATGGAGGAGTATTCATACCTATTGAGGTTCAATCCCCCGAAACAAGAAGAGAACCTATGTGTTCCTGAACATCCCATCCTAGAGGATACATTGAAGAAACAATGAATTGATGGCTGGATGGGAGATGGATTTTCTGGGGTTCCTCATCCCTAATTGCTTCCACTAACTACAAACCTTGAGGTGGAACAAGAGACCAGTGTCCAAAATTTTCTTGGGAGTGATCCAGAGGAGACCTAGGAGGAAAGATTGAACACAACACACTTTTCCTTATCCATTTTTTCTCCTGCCTCTTTTTAATTTCATGGTCCCCACTAAGATGTCCATGGGCATGAAAACATGCACATTTGAAGGGGATTCCTTCATAATCAATATTTTGATTGTGAGTGATGTTCCCCATGCTTCTCAAAATAAACTTGGGAAGCAGTGTGAATTACTCGAAGAGGGAGAAATTTTGAAGCAAGGAAAATTTGCAGGAGAGATCAATTTGCACAGGAGGATCGATTTGCTAGTAAAAGTAAATATATTCCAATAGAGGCTGAATTAAGTTTCCTAGCCAAAGCAAGTTTCCAGGATGGTCGAGTTTATCTGCCAAACCACACGTGTGAGCCATAACAAGCTTCATAGGGAGGAAAAATTTGTTCTAGTGGGAAATTTGCTTCCAAAAGGTCAGCGAGACTTGTAGAAGTGATTAGAATAATTTTCTAGAGGTTTTCCATTTTATGTCAACCACTTGTAATATTTTTGTTGGAGAATTTAATAATCCAACCCCTCATCTACAAAACTAGTTTTGCCTTCTGGGTTTTTCCAAGGACATTTGTCCAAAAATACTAGTGTTCATTTTCTGTGTGTGCGTGTGTGCATTATTTTCTCAATTCTTGTGGTTAATTATTTTTCGTGAAGTTGCAATAGTGTTTTATTCGGTATTTTTCAAAAAAATTTGCAGAAGACAATAATCTAAATGTAGAAATTCCCACCTGTAGATTACTTGATAATGCAATAGACTAAAGCACAATACAAGATCTACTTCTACCATAAAATTTGCAGAAGTTTAATCACATATGAGCAGTATCAACCAAGAACAGATATAACTAAGAATACGAAGCAATCACACATAACACAGAAGAAATAACCTAGGGAAAGCCTCAGCCTAAAACCCCAGCTCTGTATTATCATACAAGTGGAAATATAGTCTGGATTACAAAAAGAATTAGCTTACAAGCTATCCTTCTCTCTCTACAATCCCTCTGTTGCTCATAGACAGTCAAAGGCCTCTCTCAAACCTTCTTATCTCCCCTCCAAACCTCCTATTTATTTGCGCAATTTTTCTTGGGGTCCAGTGAAGCCACATGTGTGAATTGGCCTCTTCACACACTCACTAACCTCTGATCTAACTACGCAGTCCTGAAGGAGTTAAATCCTTCTCATGGATGAGCTTCCTTTATAGGAAAAATATTCATCCAACTGATAGTACACTGTCCCTTCTCTAATCTCAACAGGGTCTCTGTCTGAATTGACATGCATGAGTTATTCATGAGAGAATATTTAGTTATCTGAAGAACAACAATTATATGCAAGCATGCATTAACTACTGAACCCACATTAATTTAAACAAACAGTTTAAATCAATCTAATTGGACTCGACTAAGTTAACTGAGCCAACTAATTACTACTCAAATTAGAACTCATCCTTATCTCTTTAACTAATGGATAAATTCCTCAATTAATAGAGAAATTGTTGCATGTCCTCACATAGACTTCATGTTTGATTTTTCACAACTAATTAACTCATGGAGAATTAATTAATTTATTTTCAAACAACTGTTAAGTTCAAATTCGAATTTTACTTCCTATTTTTAGTCTAGGGACTGACTAAAATAGGAATCCATACTGAACTGTTAAAAATAGAATGCTATTTTTAACACTTCCATTTTTCATTCCCTGTTGCTCAATCCAGCACTGGTACCCAAACTACTATTTATAGCAATGCTATTTTTAGCATTTCTTGTTGCCATTTTCAACACTCCCTTTTAACAAGAAAGGCTTCAACTCAAACCTGATCCTGTACCTTTGGAATGTTCTGCATGCAACACTTCTACCAAGTGTGGTTGCTCCAACAACTCTAGAAACAAAAAAAACTCCCAATTGACCTCTCTGTTGGACTAGAAACATACTCTGATGTTGAAGCTATACCTGTTGTTGACAATTTCTCCCTCTTTGACCTCTGAGCTGCTGCAACACTCCATGCATCTCGCACCGTTGCACACCTCTCTATGCCATCCTGCAGTGGTGCAACACTCTTGTGCCTCTCGCATTGTTGCAGTCTGCTAGCTCTACATAATCTTGGGACTCCTGCACTGTAGCTCTCTCTGCCGCTCCATCTGCATCTGTCTCTACCCAATCGGCCAGTCCTGATACTCCTCATTGGGGCTTCTGTAGCAAAGTCGAATCAAATAAGTTGGATACTTCAAGGATTCTGCCCCTATTTCAACCTCCGTGGGATAATCACTCCACATCGCCCCACCTCCTACCTGGAGGTATGGCTGCATGTGATCCCTCTGCCCACCTGGCTTGAAGTTTACCCCTATTGGAGGTCTCTGCATGAGTAGATGTCTCTACTCGATCTCCTATCATCTTCTATAGTTGTGGCTGCTCCACAACCTCCCGAAGTTGCTTCACCAATCATGGCTCCTCCACAATCGTCTAAGACTTCTTCTGGCATTGCATGTTGAGAGGTAATGTACTCTCCCTCTCAACCACCAAGTCTCCATTAGTTTCCTTGCTCCTAAAGGCTTTGCATGCATCTTGAACCTCAAGAGCATACAGGTTCTTGACCCGTGAATTGATCTGCTTCACCTGTCTAGTGATGATGTGTCTAAGTAAAACCTTTCCCTTACTGAAGACTACATCATAGCCTCTATCTTCCAGCCGACACTAAGTTTCTCTTCAGTCCTGGTACATACTTGACATCATTCAAGGTAAGGCAAGCTCCATGCTCCCTCTGAAAAATAACCGTGCCTACACCTGAGACACTATACTTTTCATCATTACCCATCGCTATGAGTATCTGGAGATCTTTCTGCTCCAAAGTACTGAACAAAATCTTGTCGCCGGTCATGTGGAAAGAAGCTCCACTGTCAAGAAACCAACCACTTCCCACCATGGATGAAACCATGCATGCGAACAGTGTGAAATCCAACTCAAACTGTGAGGCCAGTGCCTCACCTTCTGATCCTTCCACGGATCCCTTCTTAGATTTCCTCAGTGGAAAATTTGTAGCAAAATGGACCACCTCATGACAACGAAAGCATCGCACTTTAGATTTGTCAAACTTCTTCCCACCATGGGAAGAACTGGATTTAGAATTAGAAACCTTTTCCTTCCCCTTCTTCGCCTTACTCGCTAAGGCATAGTTTTCTTCATCCTCCATGGATGAAGAACCATCTCTGGTGCTTCTTCTTATCTCCTCCTGCATCAAATCCGACCAAAGTCGTTCTCAATCTAGCAGTTTCTCTCTTCCATTAACCGAGTCTTGGTAGCTATGCCAGCTCTTAGAAAGACCGTGGAGTGCAAGACTCACCATGTCATCATCAATTGTCGCGATCCCTACACTTCCAAGCTCATCCCTGCATGTGGTGAGATTGTTTAGATACGTAGATATTGTGTCGCCCTTTTCACACTTGATCTTCCAAAGCTTGTCTTTCAGCGCCAGATTCCTCTGATTGCTGCTATTTTGATATAGATCTTTCAATGTTTTCCACATTGAAAATCGTGTCTCCTTCCCATGGAGACTCGAGACTATGTGATCTCGAACTCCCTCCAGAAGGATTCTCCTTACTCTAGCCACACATTTCTTCCTTTCAGCCAATTCAGCAACACCAGTCGGCTTGGGGACTTCTTGATCAATGAATTCCTTTAGACCGTTATCCTCTAGTACTGCTTCCATGTGATCCTTCTAGGCTATATAATTCGAACTGCCATCAAGGGCATATTCGAGTCTCAAACCATTGAACGCCATAGGTGAAAAAGAGTTGTGATAAGAACTCAATTTCTATATTCAGGAATCACAAACTTCACACTTCTCTCTTCTTGTATACTATTCTTCCTTGATCACCTGTTCTCTGATACCATGTAGAAAATCCCACCTGTAGATCACCTGATAATGCAATAGACTAAAGCACAATACAAGATCTACTTCTACCATAAACTTTGCGGAAGCTTAATCACATATGAGCAGTATTAACCAAGAACAAATATAACTGAGAATGAGAAGCAATCACACATAACATAGAAGAAATAACCCGGGGAAAGCCTCAGCCTAAAACCCAAACTCTGTATTATCATACAAGTGGAAATATAGTCTGGATTACAAAAAGAATTAGCTCACAAGCTACCCTGCTCTCTTTGCAATCCCTTTGCTGCTCATAGACAATCAAAGGCCTCTCTCAAACCTTCTCCTCTACTCTCCAAGCCTCCTATTTCTTTGCGCAATTTTTCTTGGGGTCCAGTGAAGCCACATGTGTGAATTAGCATCTTCACACACTCACTAACCTCTGATCTAACTGTGCAGTCCTGAAGGAGAATAAATCCTTCTCATGGATGAGCTTCTTTTATAGGAAAAACATTCATCCAACTGATAGTACACTATCCCTTCTCTCATCTCAATTGGGCCTCTGTCTGAACTGACATGCATGAGTTATTCATGAGAGAATATTCAATTATCTGAAGAACAACAGTTATATGCAAGCATGCATTAACTAACTGAATTCACAATAATTTAAACAAACTGTTTAAATCAATCTAATTAGACTTGACCAAGTTAACTGAGCCAACTAATTACTACTCAAATTAGAACTCATCCTTATCTCTTTAACTGATGGATAAATTAATAGAGAAACTGTTGCATGTCCTCACATAGACTTCATGTTTGATTTTTCGCAACTAATTAACTCATGGAGAATTAATTAATTTATTTTCAAGCAGTTGTTAAGTTTAAATTCGAATTTTACTTCCTATTTTTAGTCCAGGCACTAGCTAAAATAGGAATCCATATTGAATTGCTAAAAATAGAATGCTATTTTTAGCACTTCCATTTTTCATTCCCTATTGCTCAATCCAGCACTGGAACCCAAACTACTATTTATAACAGTGCTATTTTTAGCACTTCTTTAACATTTATTGTTGCCATTTTCAACACTAAATAGATAGGAGAATAATAACCTGTAATTAACCCAATTCGATTTCTTCAATTATTTCTCTAGTTTATTTGAGTTCTCTACATTTCCAGATTTCCTAGAAATGGCTACAACAGGATTAAGAGATTAGGACAGGTTGGATGGAGCTTCAAAACTTTGGCGTTTGGAAGGCCTGGATGTCATTCCTTTTGGATGAGTATGGTTTGAAGTAGTATGTGGAGAATTTAATTACCATACTAATAGATCCATAACAGTTGGCTACCTATAAAAGGAGAACGCCGAAATGAAAAGGATGATCCTATGGTGTAGAGCCTTAATGTGTGTGGGTAAACTATGAGTTAGTGATAGATGTAAAGTGGTGCCCTAGTGGTTTAGACAAAGTCCTACAATGCAAAAAGACTAGGTTTGCACCACCATAGGAGTATAAACCTTATGTGTGGGAAGGAAGAAAATTAACCACCAAGGGTTGATTTCCTTCCATGATCAAAGGGACTTGACACTCATCCAACAAGCCAATTTACTAAGACCTACTTATATGTTACATGACAATTCCGAGTATGTAAAGTAAATATTGGGTTTCAATGTGATGTCTATCAAAAACTTGTTCTATCAAGTTGGCAAGTTAACCCACAATTTGCTTCAAGTTCCAATTTTAGAAATTTCCACTTTGCAAGGTTGTAGCAATCTTAAGCAATAAATCAAAAACTTCCAAGTACAAAATATAACTTCAATCAAAACCTTCATATAATGTTCTCCATGTATTCTGATCAAAATACACAAAATGGATTTGTACAACATATAAGCGGAGCCTATTTTTAAACAATTATTTCATATACTTTTGCAAGAATTTACAGTGAAAATCATTTCTAATTTTTTCATTGATGAAGCGCTTAGGAACCTTCGATTCACCATAGATTTGGTTCCTGGAAACAGCATCATCATCCTACCTACACAAAACATTTCATTGTCACTAGACTAATTATAACACATTAAAGATAAAATTCAAGTGAAAAGAACATAACCGACCTCCTTTTCACATTAAAAGATGTAAGAATGAGCAAAGGGTTGCCACGTATCAACTCTGCATCATTTTGCTTTAAATTCTCTTCTTGTTTTTGAAGCTCCTAAAGGAATGACAAAATAAGGTTATAAAATCCACACAAATACACTAAATCTAAACATTTAAACTACTAATTTCAAGCTTTGACACAAGAAGATCATAATACAGGGTTAGATATTTTATAAGTCTGAACAAAAAAGTAAAATTTAAGCTTACCTGACGCTTCTTCTCTTCAACTCTTTCATTTCTTATCTGCTCTAGTTCTATCAACAAAGTTGTTGTTTCATCCTTGCCATCATCATCATCATCACTACAATGAATAAATACTTGTCAGCGTGGCAAGAAACACAAATAATGGAGTACATGATTCATCACTTTTAAGAAAATAATCAACAGATTTGTGACACAAGGAACTTGTGCATACTATGTCCCCTACCAAATTAATATTTGACAAAGTTATCACAATTACCAAATGATATGATGTTATATTAATATAATTAAAAAAATCTCACAAATAAATATACCTTTCATTTGAATCATTTTTTATATCAATATCAGAATCATCAACGTCAATATTTTGAGGAGCAATGTTGTTTTCAGCCTCTCTTCTAGATCCTACATGTGTAAAAATGATAGGTTTAAGGGAAAAAGGCTATCACCTTAAAATATAACTAAAAAATAACAAAAAAAAATACAAAACATTGATTATAGAATAAAACGTTTCCACCTTCAAGATAAAGATTGCACGTACTTGCTCCTTTTCTACGGTCTCTATCATTTGCATAAAGGAAAAAGAAAAAAATGAAGTAACAAGTAGACAAGAAAGCTTATACAAGAAACAAGCAGTCATATTTCATGCTCTTTAATAAATCTACATGGAAAAAAAATGAAAAGAAGAGCTAGTACACTAACCTGCATATCCTCTATCTTAGGAAGAAAATTGTCTACGTTCGCGTTCCTCAAGCTCTTCCCTTAGGTTCATTTTCTGCAATTCCTCTTCAGTATCCTGACCATCCTTTCTAAAATAAGATAAACAACAAGATTGTTCTAAATGAGATGATTTCCTTTCGCAAGTACTATTTATTCAAAATGAGATTATGTGCTTAAAAATGTATAGTGTATTCTAAATACTCCATAAATATATCTATCAAATATTGATGAATAGGGCGACAAAGCTAGTCTTTAGATAAAGAGAAGAAAAAGAGAGACAAAGCTAATGTTTCCACTAAATAACACCAGCACAATTCTTTGTCACCAACATATGATAAAATAACAACCATGTTCCTTAATGTTTAAAGCCAGGCAAGTCACTTTCAAGGACAGCGGGAATGACCCGTAGAGACAAGAGAAGACTCTAGGAGCAAGGATTAGAAACCCACAAGACATGTATAGGGTAAAAAATTGTTCGCAAAAGTTACTACAAATAATATGTTACCTTGGAAAATGGTTATAGGCAATTGAATTGATGAACTTGTAATCAAAGATTGGTTTAAGACTATAACCCTTTTTCAAATTATTTGCTAGAGATTGATTTAAAAATATATCGAGGGCGCTAGGAGTATACATGCCTAACAAAAGTAGGCTATTTCCATTAATGGCCAGGGTCGGACATTTGACCATTTTGATTTAAAAAACGAGATCAATTAAGAGAACCCTAGTTCTATTTTCCAAAACTTACAGTACATATACAAAACCATTCCCAAAAATGTCCATATTCTAAGTCAATTTACATAATATCTCTTCCAATAGTTCCTCATATACAAACAAAATAAAAGTCCTCAAAAGTATTAAATAACCATGCAGCATAATATTTAAGAAAATACATTTTTGAAAACCTATACCTGGATTTCAAAGTAGTGTGCGCTGCGAGATCCCTGGATGAACAATTCTGAGAAGGACCAAAAATCCTTGTCCCACCCTGTTCATTGCCTCCCTTGACAGGCACCCATGTGGGGCGAGCAACAGTCGTCATGACCGCCGACTAACTGGCAATAAACCTTTTCCTTCACAAATAAATCAATACAAATTTTATATTAAAACTCCTGAAAAACTAGGTCGAGAGTCCTGCAAAATTAGATCAAAAGATAATAAGTTCAACACAATGCATGGAAAGATACTCAATCATTTTCTCTGAAATGGGTTCACGATAAAATATGACCAAAAAATTACTCTGACCGAAAGAGCGTAGTATTACCAAAAAAATTCAACGGACTTGGAAAATTCTCTTGTCACCAAAGCTACGAATTCAACTGAAAATCTCTATGGTTTCCGAAGCTACGAATGCCACTAAAAATCTCTGCTCCAAAGGGTTGTGTATGACCGCAATCTCCTCCTTTGATTTAAAAGCACTCGTACATCCACAGGAAGGGTATTCGGGTGCATCGTATATTGACCAATGTGACCTTGGTTTACGTTTTAATGATTTCACAAATTTGTTTTAAGGGTTTTAAAATATGATAAGCAGATGGCTTAGGACAAAGATTATACAACATTGTTCTCATTTAACAAAGTTCCACATAGTATATTCATGGAATTTTGGGTGTCGGCATAATTTGATGGTTCAAATTGTATAATATGGGGTTTCCTAAATAATTTTGTTTTTTTTTTTTTAAGTTTTTTTTTTTGGTTTTTTTGTTTTTGTTTTGTGTTTTGTTTTGTTTTGTTTTGTTTTGTTTTTTTTTTTTTTGTTTTTTCATTTTTGCTTTTTGTTTTTGTTTTTAAATCAATACATTTTTTTGTTTGATATATATAAGTAAATATAGATTAACCTAAATTCATTTTAGCTTCGTATCTATCAAGTGTGGAGAGACCAAATCTCTTTTCACTCTAAATTGCAACATAAGAAATTTGATTCCTCTTGGGGCTTGGTAGTGTTAGCGTTCGAATTTGCCTCAGGTTGAGGAAGGCAAAACTCGAGGCCACATCAAACCACGCTCAGCCTCGTAGCTAGCCCTACGAGGACAGGAGAGGGCTCTCTCCGGTCAATCTCGGCAAAAGGTAATCAAAGAGGCTCGAGATGACTGAATTGATGACTAATTTTAGGCTAGGTATGAAGTACAAGGATTATGGAATTTATTTTTTGAAGTTTTGTTGAATTCAAGGGAAAGGCAATTTTGGGTGCGGGGATGAGGCCCAGCTTTTGCAGAGGTCTACTTGGGGAAAGATAGGCGATTGTTTTGATGCCTTTAAAGTGAGTGAATGAATAGTCCTGACAGGTGAGGAGCTAAGGAGAGCAAGGAAGTCTCAAGGATTCTCCTTAAACTGAAGAAAACATGGAAAATTAAACAAACTTAAAGGCAGAGCATAGCAAATTTATGGATTCTACCTTAACACTTCATTTGTTTAATTGCAGAAGATTAAATAAGGAAAGTGATACACATACACAATTTACAAGTACTGAGAGAAACACACCATCAACACATAAGGCCACATGAATCCCAAATAGTGCTGCAAAACCCTGGTCTATCCTTTGCCAAAATTGCAGATAAAATATGTACAATAGTGTATCAAGCTATTCCCAAGAGTCCAACCCTGAAAATGACTAAGAAAATACATAATATAGGCAAGCTAACACATTCCCTTGCCTCTAGGGGTCGAGCTCATCATCCTAGGAGTTGTTTCAACCAATTCTAAACAAAGCACTACAATCTAGGCAGTCAAAACAACTTGCCTCTATAAGCTAGGAAACCAATTCATTCATTAAATTTTTGCTATTTTATGAATGAATCATCTAGAATAGGTAAATAAGTGTCAAGTCAACATAAAGTTCCATTAATTACATCAAGGAGGGTGAAAAATCCCATCACAAGTCAAAACTGGTCAAGACTGGCCGAATTCCTGAGCTGGAAGGTGAAAACTGTACAAAAATCCTGATGCGTAGCGCGCCTGAGCCCTACGCGTAGCGCGCCTTTCCACCTGCTTTTGGGGCACTTCCCGGCATCCAAATTGAGCTCAGGTTGGCTTGTTGGAAAGCCCTGGATGTCTACTTTCCAACCCAAGTGGAATTTTCCAATTTGATGTCCATTTGCCCCTCCAAAAGTGCATTCTCCCAAGGTTTTTGACCTTTTGGGGACCCAAACCTTGATGAAATGCCTTGGCAGTGGCTGAGAAGGTGTATTTCATCATGACAAATCCAAAAATGCAAACCTTTCGTGATTTGGACCTCCCAATTTTAAGGGTAGCGCGCGGCGCGCTACGCGTTGAGCCCAAAAACCTGTTTTTTCCAAAAAAAATTCAAAATTGACAAAATCTTCCCCAAATTTGTTGAAATTTGGGCTGGGGGTCCCCAATCAAGTACTATGCTTAGCCAAAGAGGCTTCGGCCAAAATCCGAAGACGATCAAGCTCCTTTTGCCGTTTTTGCCTCTTGACCATTTTCCTCAATTTTGCCTTAAGACTCCTAATTCGCGCCTTGCAAACCAGGTTCCAGACCTTGTAATGCATAACCATGTGTTTCAATAATGCATGATCTCTATCGGCCCTTTTCATCCGTTCCTCCAAGTAGATGTTGACCCTCTCGATATTAGCCTCTCGATCCTCATTTACCTGTTGCTCTAGAGAGGTGAACTCAATTTGGCTATGTTGGGCAGCTTGGCGATTCTCACGGATGTTCTGTAGCTCTATGATCCTGTGCTGGTCCTCAAGCTGTTTATTCCGCTACTCTAGATACCTGATATATTGGGTCTTCTTTGATTCTGAAGCTGTCTCATCATGAATAGTAACAAACCCGGATGGCTCACTAGAAGGTCCCTCCTCATGCTTGGGCTTCTTGCCCTTATCTTGTACCTGCGGTGCTGCTGTCGAAAGCGAGGCCCCTTCCACACGAGGTGGAGATAACACTCACTGTGCCGATGAAGTCAACGAGACCCCTTCCACCCCGGGTGGAGATAGTACTCGTCGTGTAGATGCAAACAATGTCCTGTGACCTCACTGATATGTCACATATGGAGGAGCACTTATATGCTCAGTCTCGGGAATGTCTGGTTGGTGTGAAGGTCCTCCCTCATCATGAGGTGGCTGTAATGGTGCAAAGTAATAACGGGAAATGAAATCTTCCCAAGTAATGCCTTGTTGTGCCAACTGATGCATCACTACAATTTTGATCAATGCATAATGATAGATGCTCTTATGCTGATGTGCTGGGCTCTTCCTTTGTACTAAAGGCACCATCCTCTCTATGTTGCGACACATAAAAAATGGAATGTTCATCATACGTACTCTGGTAAAATGCATCAACAAATGAATATGGTACGCATAGAGACGTGAGAATCTGCCCTCGCAACTGAAATATCGAATGATAAGTTTCATCAATGGTGCATACTCATCCCTTAGGAATCTGAAAGGAAAAACTGCAGTCAAGTGTCTCACACATCCGGGCTTAATATATGGCTCATAGTGAAATCTGTCTAACTGCTGGCGTTTACTCCATTCCTCCCCTACATTTGGTATCCCAGTGGCCTGAGCAATAATCTCGGGTGACAAGGTGAAATTCACTCCGGCAAGGTTTACATGACCATCCTGCAAATGTAAGACAAATAAACGGACTAGTTCCCGATGATGCTGGATTTGTGAGATCCGCTCACAGTATTCAAAACATGATTGATACCGAAAACAATCCATTGCAAGTGGACAAGCTTGCAATTGAGCCAAAGAAGTAGGCTCCTCCCTGACATGCCGACCACCTTTGCCACCTTTGTGATACCTCCTTGGCACACTTACCTCTGGTGTAGAATCACTATCATAATCCTGCTCATAATCTGACTCGGTCTCTGACATGTTCTTTAAAAACAAGGTGGCTCGAATATATATATATATATATGCTGATATGCAAAATTGACTGTAGGCTTTTTATTTTTCTCAAAATGTTGTGACCAAGGGGACACAAATATACAAGGGAACTGTTAGGAAAGGGGAAACATTAGGGAAATGGGGACAATGGAAATAAAACAAGGAATTTAGGGAAGGGAAGGGACATGAAAAATTTCAAATTTTAGGGTTTAGGATGAGGTAGGGTAGGAAAAATATGTTTGTAGTAGAAGGGAGGGGTTAGGAATGGAGGGAGAATAATATAGGGTTTTATGAGGAATTATTGGGGAAAATATTCATGAGTATAGGAGGTGGGAAACACAAGAAATGAGAAAACCTTGGCAACATTTATGTTTGAAAACCCTACAGCAATTTTGGCATTTGAATCCTCACAACAAACTAATGGAAAATGAGGGTTTATACATTTGGTTTCTCATGGCAAATATAGCATAATTTCTTTACATAAATCCTTCAAAACCAAGAATGAGCTGTGGATAAAAGCCTACCTGTGATTTGATGCATGAGAAGAAATGTTTGAATGTGTTTCATGCAAAGTTCTGGGCATAAACTCCAACGCGTAGCGCACCTCACCCAACACGCCGCACGCTCCTGATGCGCCTCACCCGTGCAAAATAACACTGCAAATTGTGGCCTGATGCGTAGCGCGCCCCTGGTGCGTAGCGCGCCCCTAGTGCGTAGCGCGTCCACCCTGATGCGTGGCACGCCCTGGAAACGGCCCGATTTGCCCTCAAACTCACAAAATCACCTTAGAAGAATACTCGTTGCTCTTGGAATGTGGAATGGGTTGCAAATGAGGAGAAATATATTCATATGGACTCCTTTTTTATTTTTGCTTAACCCAAAACCCATTTTCTTATGTTTGGTTGTTGACACTTTTTGAAAATTAATAGGCTTTGACCTTTTTGGTTTCCCCTTTAAAATTGGTTGAAATAATGATTTTCACTGATAATTTTTTGCAGGGATAGCTCTGATATGCTCTGGCAAAGGAGACCAAGGTTGCACTTGAACGATTGAAGAACTGAAAATTTTTGAAAATTTTTACAAAAATGAGATGGTGACTTATCTTCAAAACGGAGTTTTGAAGAGAAGTCCTAATTCAGCTGTACAATGATGAAAATTATTGAAGTGATGATCTATCAAAGACATCCCTTTGGCTCGCTGGTCTTTTAAGACTTTTCAAAACAAAATTGACTCAACCCTAGACCTAAGACCTCAAAATTTAAAACATGATGGTAAATGACCTTTGAAGACTTATTTTAATGAACAGATCTGAACCAGCAGTACCAAGCACGAGGGGAATGAATGACACAAATCGCTCCATCAGAGTTATGGCATGCCTAACGAAATGCAACTGATCAAAACTGATGGGACACCTAATCATGAAATGCAAAAGAGCTTTGATCTCTGATGGAGGGATAACTAGACCGACTCTAACAGGTAGAACTAGAGTTAAGATGGATATAGGTTGGTTTAATTATTAATTATTAATTATAATTATTAATTTTATGTATGTATTTTTTTTAATGCAATTTGAGAGAGGCAAAATGTTAAACAAGGCATTACATTACAACATCTCTACCATATTGGGATAGAGAATGCCTCTTGGCACAATTAGCACAACTATATTAGTAAATGTGTTTGATACACTTTAATTGATTTCATTTTTTCTGTTTTTAAAATGAATAGCTCTAATACAACCTTCCGTTTTAAAATCAATGTATTCTTTCTTTCTTTTCCAAGGAAAAGGATCTGTAACATCTATTTATGAGTGATAAACAAAGGTTATATAAGTATATGCCAAAAGCATTATGTCTTCTCTCTTACTACAATGCACAATTTCTCTATTAGGATTCTTACAAAAATCTGTATCATTGGCATGATGTGAAGCTAATTTATGACAAAAAAAATAAACCCAATCCTCCACACAAAAAATAGGAAGCCATATTTCCTATACATGTCTGCCAAGCATGATTAAATATCATAGTACTATATCTAGTGTATAGAGTATGCTAATCCATAATAAATAAACAATAGAAAAAGGCGTAAGAGCTACAATTTTAGATAGTTATTCACAACCAATGATCCAGAATAAATTATGTTTGTTGGCCTTCTTTAATTTCAAGGAACAAGCACATGCTTTGGTCCAAATCCGGTCCATTTTTCGATTGCCTATATGCCTCCTCATTCCTATGCCTATAGATATGATTAAAATTGATTAGTTGATCCTTTAAGTCTAATAGAGACACATTAGTGAATTTTAGAGCTCTAATATATTGGGCCTGTTACACAGTAATTTGTCACTGCCTTCACCCCAGTCCTTCTATTGTGTCATGTGTCCCAACGAAACATGCTCATACTGAACAAATGCTCTATGATGTTGCCAAGTGACCCACGTTTCCTAAGTTTTCTGCCTCATGACGACTCTGGGCTTAATATACACAATGAACAGCGGTTGTCAATAGTCCGACCGTGCTTCTAGCGTGGAAGTACATCTGTTTCCCCCGTCGGTGCGATTTCATGCTCCAGCACGAGGCTACTTGCTATCTTTAGCGATGATCTAACTGGTTACGTTTTCTGCTAACGCTGTCAGCACTAAATATTAGTTATAAGTTCGCGATGATCCAGATTGGGCGAATTCGTTCCAACAGTCGGCCTTCTGGATGTCTCCAGACCTGGTTGTTGGCATAGTTTGTGTCGCCCTTCCTCTCCTCCTTTGGTATGGCAGTTCCGTCATTTGTGCTACCTTCCTTGGGGATAAGCTCACTCTTCCACCTTTCATGGAGACTCCTTCTCCTATTTAAATACTCACCATTGCTATGATCAGCTAGTTGGTAAATTCTTGGATTGAGCAGTGTTGTTAGTGTTTGTGAGTTTGCTAGATAGCTGGTGTGGGTGTGACAAGTGTGGGATTGTTGATATCTTATGGAAGGTTGTGAAGTGCCATTAACTTTGTGTAAAACTTATGAGTGAGAGAGAACTTTGTATGTTGGGAGATACATATTCAAAGAGTGAATGCTTGAGAAATACACTGGTTGGACCCTCTGAGAAGGCTTGCGACGTCAAGACTTTGGTTGTAAGCTTGCTCTTATTTCATTATTAATACAATCAATGATGTTTTCCTATGTCTTGTATGTAATTTACTTGATAACTCATACTTCTTGACTTTGTGAGTAAATAGATCATTGTTGTTTTCTGGTTACGTGCTTTGTTGTATTTCCTTTACATTGTTTCAGGTTGGTCACTCATTGAGGAGAAGGAAGCGGAAGCTGGAGCAGGGCAATGGAACTCCATCGACCACCGGTTGAGGTAGGCCTCCAACTATGACTGTTTAAGGAAATCTATTGTTGATCTATCCTTGCTGTGACTATACCCACTCTAGGGCTAGAGGGGTTGCCTCTGTCCGCAGAGGGAACACTTTCCTGCATCACAAGTTGGTGACAAGTTGGAGCCCAACTGCCTTATGGTTTCCAACAATCCCAAGGGAAAACCCAATTTGCCCCATACCAAAATTATCAACAACTGCATGTGACTCCTTATCAGAATTACCGGCAACCATATGTTGCTCCTGCAGGCCAAGTTGGTAATCAATGGAATGTTGGGGGGCAGATCCAGGGTCAGCCGTCCAGTTACGGCTATAACCCCTATGGACAAAATCCCTACGAACAGAACCCTTCTAGGCCAAATTCGTCTGGACAAAATCAATGGGGGCAACAAGTAACTGGATGGAACTCTGGTGTTACCTCCTACCCACGGCCTTAGATGTCCTTTAACCCTCAATTACCCTTTTTAGCAATGTTGGAATTATCGGATGTGTCCAAATTGAGAAATGATCCTATTCTTCATAATCTGTATTGGCCACCGGTTCCAACTAAGATTCCCGGTGATTGTCCCAAGTTTGATGGTAAAGCTGGAGAAGATCCCCAAGCCCACGTCATGACTTATCATCTATGGTGTTCATCAAATTCGTGGCTTGATGATTCAATCCGGCTCTGCCTTTTTCAACGGACCCTCACTGGCTTTGCTGCTAAATGGTATATTGAGTTAGCTCGCAGATATTTTCAGGACTTTAACTCGTTGGCTATGGCATTTTTAACTTATTTTCAGTTGCCGATTCGATATAAGACGGGCACACATCTCCTGACATCCTTAAAAAAAACAACGGCTACGCATATCTCCGATCATATCCATGAATGGAGATGACGTCGTCGTTTGATTAAGTTTTGGATTCCTAATCAACTTCTGACCGACTGGTTCACGACCTCATTTTTCGATCCGATAGCACAGGACATTGCTATGGGGGCATGTGTAATTGAAGAGCAGGCTATTGCACGTGCTCAGTACCTAGACTTGGTTTACTCCTAGTCCGGTACACTATATGATTATTTGCTTGATGCCCCGAGGCTCGGAACTTCCAAAGCCCTGCCAACACCATTTGTTGACGGCATCATTGGTTCTGTTAATCTGTGCTCTAAGAAATCTTCCGCGAACCCTGGGAAGCAAAAGTCGAATGCTCCAAATGAAAACACTTCTCAGGATGTATCCAATTCCGGTAATACTTCCGAGGTTAACGCCGTCTAGTCCACCATCGAAGACAAAGTCTCGAAAGGAAAGAATAATGGAAAAGGAAAGAATAAAGCTAATCAATCGAAGCAGGATTCCCCTAAACCTCCACCCAAGGAAGGTGCCAAATGCAAGCCTAAGTATCCTTGCCTTATCTGTGACGAGGATCACTATACCAAAGACTGCCCGAGGCGGTCTAAAGTTAGTCGTTTGTTGAAAGGTACCCCCGGGACTCCTGCCATGCTCAAAGAGCCTTTTCCCTCACAGCAAACGCAAATGGTGGCTGATCCATCTCAATCCTCTTCTCCCTTTGGTTCTCAGGTATTTATGGCTAGGATGATTCTCGTCCACATTAGTACTCGGGCAAAAGAGTATCCTTCGCCTGCCGAGAAAGAGCCTGAGGTCCCCTCTAGTGCTCCTCCATCCAGTTCTGGTCCCCTCCATATTGAGAGACCTAGCACTGAAACGACCATCCGACCCCCTCCTAAAGGGGTACTCCAGAAGTCTTCTTATAACCCTAATGCTCGTGCTGCTCAACACTATAGCATCGTTGAGGACTTAGCCAAGGCTCCCTCAGCTATGTCCACTTTAGAAGTTCTCTAGAGCTGCCCCTCTTAGAGGAAGTCCTTGCTATGAACTATAGGTGGCATTGACCCAACCGACTCAGATTTGATCACTTTTGACCTAGATAGTCATATACTGAGACTGCCTCACCAAATTGCCTTCCTTATCTAGGTCATCATCAATTCTAAAACGATTCATCGTACCGTCATTAATGAAGGCACTTCTACTTGCATAATGTCTGGTTCTTGTTGGAAGGCTATTGGTTCTCCGACTCTGAGCCAGTCCCCTACAACCATAGAAGCCTTTGATGGGAGAGAGTCTCATCCTTATGGTATACTCCAATGCTTGCCTATTACTTTGGAAGGGAAGACGGTCGAAGTGGAGGTTGAAGTTGTTGATGCCAATTTAACTTATAACCTCCTTTTGGGACGAAGTTGGACATATGCCATGCGAGCCGTGGCTTCATCTCTATTTTGTGTCATTCATTTACTCATCAGGGGAAGATCGTCACCGTAGACCAGTTGTCCTTCTTCGCCTCCTCCTCTTTCGATGGCAACGTGCCTTTTGTGGAGCAAACCTCTGTTCCATGTGAGAGTGTGGGAGCTGGACTCTTTAAAGATCTTGCCCTTATGGGTGTTTTTTCATTCCCACCTCCCAACATCACTCCCATTGATATGATTTCTTTTCACTATGATCATTGGGTTCTTCCCCCCGCTAATCAGATAGAATCCTGGGGCGATGAGATACCGTTGAATCCTGCCGAGCTCAACTACGTCGAAATTGTTTCTGCATCGGCTCCCTCCTTTGAATTTGCTCCTTCAAGCAGAGCTCTCGACTCGTACGTTCAATCCCCTTGGCTTGGAGATGCCACTTCTTTGGACCCTTTAAGGGAAAATTTTCCTTTTGATGAAGCGATTATTGAGACTATGTCTTTCTAGGAACCCCCGTGGTCTGATCATCACCATCGTTCCTCGTTTCTCCCTGCCCATTAGGAAATGCTTACTTGTCTTGAACGGTTTGCTCCTTGTCTCCCATCCCAACCCCTTCAGACACCCATTCAAGTTCATCAAGTGTCTTCCGAAGGGAACATGGGAAACATCACGCAAACTCAGCCAATCGACATCTCTGTTAAACCAGGGATTGTCGAGCACATCCATCTCGGAGTAACTTGTACTCCGAAGGAGATTCAACTTTATACTGATCGTTTTCGTGAACTGTGATGTGTTTGCTTTGTCTTACGAAGAGATGCCTGACATCGATCCTAGCATCGTGGTGCATGAGATACCTACATATCTGGGTGCTAAGCCTGTTCGGTAGCATTTACGCCCTGTGCACCCCCGAAAGTCTGCAACTATTAAAGCGGAAGTTGAAAAGCTTCTTAAGGCTGGTTTTATTTACCCTATCCCACTCACAGATTGGGTCTCTAATATTGTCCCTGTGACTAAGAAATAGGGCACTATCAGGGTATGTGTTGATTATCGTGATATTAATCGGGCTTGTCCCAAAGATAACTACCCTACACCCTTCATTGACCAGCTCATTGATGAGTGTGCCAGGAGTGAAATGTACTCATTCTTGGATGGTTTTTCTGGTTATAACCAGATTAATATTGCACCTGCAGATCAACACAAGATCGCATTTATCTGTCCGTGGGGCACTTTCGCCTATAAAAAACTCCTCTTCCGTTTAAAAAATGTTGGTGCCACCTTCCAGCGCACAATGTCTTATGCATTCCATGATATTCGACACATTGTGCAACCTTACCTGGATGATATGTCGGCTCATTCAACAAAGCGCTAGGACCATCCAGCTCACCTTCATGAAATTTTCCTTTGCTGTCGACACTATTGTATCTGAATTAATCCGCATAATTGTGTCTTCTGCGTTGAGTCAGGCAGACTTCTCGGGTTCATTGTCTCTCGAGAGGGTATTCGTCTGGATCCCATTAAAGTCGAAGCCATCCTGAATCTCCCTCCCCTTGCTTCTTTGCAGCAATTGCAGAGTTTGCAGGTTAAAGCGATTTTTTTACGACGATTCATTTTGAACTATGCCGAAGTGGCCAAAGGCTATATGCGGTTATTAAAGTGGGATACCCCTTTTCTTTGGGATGCTGCTGCACAAGAGTCATTTGAGCACCTCAAGGCTCTCCTTATTTCTGCTTCATTGTTGCATCCTCCTGATTATCATCGTGACTACACTCTGTATTTAGCTGCTACCAATACCACTATTGGCATGGTTCTAGTTCAAGATAATGATGATGACACTAATCATGTTGTTTACTATCTCAGCGCAATTTACTTGATACAGAAATTCGATATGCCTATGTTGAGAAATTGGCATTGGCCACCGTTTATGCCGTTCAACGTTTCCGCCACTATATTTTATTGCACACCACGATGGTGGTTTCTGATTGCAACCCAATGACGTACATCCTGTCACGTTAGTTACTGGGGGGAAAATACTCAAAGTGGATTGTCATCCTCCAAGAGTTCGACTTGGAGTTCACCACTGCCAAGTCTAAGAAGTCCCTCGTCTTTGCTGAGTTGCTTTGCTCTCTGCCATCTCTTACTGTGCCCTCTCGGTTAGAGGACCATATTCCAGATGAAACTATGTTCTTAATTAGCACCCTCGATCCTTGGTATGGGGATATCATTGTCTATCTTCAGACGTCCTCTTTTCGTCCCGATTTGTCCAAGGATGCTCAGCGATGGATTCGCCATCATTCTCAACCCTATCGTATTATTGGGGACACCCTGTACCGTCTCGGCGCCGACTCTATTCTACACCGGTGCTTAACATTCGAGGAAGCCGAACGAGTTCTAAATGACTGCCATTCTGGCGCCTGTGGTGGTCACATGTCCGGGTATGCTACTGCTCAGAATATCCTTTGTGCTAGTTACTTTTGGCCCTCCATATTCAAGGATTGCATTCTTGCCGTCCGCTCTTGTCATGAGTGCAAAATCTACCAACGGAAGATGCACGTGCCTCCTGCTCCATTGCACCCTGTCGTTACCGTTGGCCCTTTTGCCAAATGGGGCATTGATTATATGACCTGTAACCCTCACTCAGCCGGGGGGCTTGGGTATATCATCGTTTTCGTTGATTATTTCACAAAATGGGCCGAGGCGATGCCTACACTATCTGAAGATGGTCACACAGTGGCGCAGTATTTATTTAATCATGTTATCTCACGGTTCAGAGTCCCTCAGGCTATTGTCACTGATCATGGCAAACATTTCTGTAATCATATGATGACTGAGTTAACAACCCATCTAGGCTTGCGGCATGATAGCTCAACACGGTACTATCCTTAGGCCAATGGCCAAGTAGAAGATGTCAACAAAGTTCTAGTTATGATGCTTCAACGTACCATCAGCATGGACAAGTCCAACTGGCACTTGATGTTGTTCTCCACCTTATGGGCCTACCGAACTTCAGTGAAGGATGCCACCAAGTTCACCCCGTTCCAATTGGTTTACGGGCTGGAGGCTACCCTTCCGATTGAGTGTGAGATCCCTTCTTTGAAATTAGTCGTCGAATTACTCCCCAACACTACTCCGGTAGAAGAAAGTCTTCTCTACCTAGAGTGGCTGGACGAGACTCGTCGACTAGCCTCTCTAGCTATTGAAGCACAGAAGAAGAGAGTGAAAGCTCACTTTGATCATACTGTCCATCCTCGTTCTTTCGTTGAAGGAGATTTAGTCCTACTCTATGATCAAGCAAATGATAAGCTGGGGGCAGGAAAATTCGAGCCCATGTGGCACAGGCCTTATATTATAAAGTGAGTTTTGCAAAAAGGGGCCTATGAGATGATTGATTATGAAGAGAACCCTCTAGATAAGCCCCAAAATGGGCTTTACCTGAAAAAATATTATGCGTGAACTCCATGCACTCTAATTTGTACATACGTGTGTTTTCAGCAGGTGTGTTGTTTGTGTGTTTTCATGTTTGGCTTGGTGTGCAAGCATAATTGCCACTTATTGTGTATTTTTATTCTTGTATAGATGTCTGGTACACCTTACGTTGGTTTCGTTGATGGTGTCTGCCGCAGTACCCACAACCTTTCTTCTGCGGCATGGGTGATCTACGATCCTTACGGTGAGTTAGTAGACCTTCAAGGTGTTTGTCTAGGTTGTACCACGAACAATGTCACTGAATATAGTGTTGTTATTGAGTTATTGACCGAGGCTATCAACCTCGATATTCGTACACTGGTTGTGAATCTGGATTCTTAACTTGTTGTCCACCAGCTTAATGGGCGTTATTCCGTCAGAGACCATCAGATTTTAAGGTTGTATTTACCTGTTAAATTGTTAGAAAGGAATATTGATTTTATCACATATGAACACATTCCGAGAAGATTAAACACATTAACTGATGCATTAGCAAACCATGTATTAGACAGACATTTGCGTAACATGTAATAAAAACAGTATATAGAAGCATTGAAAACACACTAATGAACCATAGGAATATGTATATATATATATATATATATATATATATATATATATATATATATATCTCGTGTGGTGCACCGAGGTGCTCAAAAAACAAGTGTATATGTCCAAATAGAGTCTGTGTTATCCATACATCTGAGACACATGTCTCTCCAAAAATCAGCAGGAAATAAAACCTATGCATCTACTGTGGTGGGTTATGCTTTCTATAGCACACCACCGCTCCTGCCACTCGCCTCAACAGGCGGTGCACCCTAGGTATCACTCCTACTGTATGTATATGGAATTCTATGGGGACCTCCTCGACCCCCATGTAATCAGGGATCCTCGTCGTTAGACCCTCAAGATTTTGGGCCACTGTCTCCACCGGATCACCAGCTGGGGGAGCCAAGGCCAGCTCTCTGATGCCCTGTGGGTCCCTCTGTGCCTCTGGAGCCAGTCCTACAGGCCTCACTGGTCCCACATCTGCAAATACCATAGAGTACATCATTAGGACATATACATGAAAAAATATAAAAAACATCATAAAATATAAAATGTAAAAATAATGTGATCAAGTGTTCTATCGCCATCGTCCCACTGCTCACCAGCGGGTAGCTACATGTCGGGGTCTCCACGAAAGTCCATACTAGCATATGGCCAGTCCTCGATGAAGATCTTCTGGCGATCCAGCCACTCACAGAATAGTGTCCCCCACGACACTGGTTGTCCGCCACCTCCTCGTGGCATAACATGTGCCCACTGTGTGATCCTGGTCTCCCGTGGTCTAGGCAAATCCAAGTCCATGTCTTGCAACTGCAGCGCCGACACCCGCTCCATCATGAGCGGGATCAAGATAGACTATAGCTGAATTGTTTTGTCTCCCCATGACGACAGTTGGTAAGTTGTCTCTTCATGTCCACCGTCACTGTTTCCGCCCAGTTGAACATGGTCGGGTTGAGGCATTCAAGAGCCAACCGGAGTTGGGTCTTTGATGCCTCGTGTTGGGCTTGGGAGCCCGCTGCCCTCATCACCATGAATAGAACTGCACGAAGAACCAAGTCTTCCACCGTCGGAATTGCCACCTTCCTGCTTCTCATTTTGCGTGCTCGTGGGCACACTCGTGCCATCAGCATCTCTAGTGATTCGCTCCCAGTCCGTTGACCCTCTAGAATTGGCCTCTGTCGTGACGGGACAATCCAGTCAAGAAATATATGTCTCTAGCATCGAACACAATGTCTCTGCCATGAATGATGAATTTTCCATCTGTGGGGTTCCAGGCACGAATCAGCAGCTCTAACAAATCAGGTTGGGCCCGAAGGTGTGGAGTAAGGAAGAATTTTAGGAACCCGCACGCACGTAAAGCATTTCGGCACCCAACATCGGCAAAAGCTTCCTCATCATTGACATCGTGAGTTTGTTCCTGCCAAACAAATGCCATGATGCCTTTCATGACAAGAAAAATTGAATTAGAACTCCCTCTGTAAATTTAAATTCATAATTTACGTAAAAAAATTATTTTACGTCACCATCGCGACTGTTTTTAAAACAATCGTGATGACACTCAGTTCATAGTTCGTTTTTCTTGTGATTAGCGCGAGAATACATCAGTTTCTCGCGATGATCCAAAAGTGCTACGTGTAAAATATGCTCGGTCATCGCGGACCCGAGCAGCTTTCTTGTGATGACCGAGAGGCGGATGCCATTTCAAAAAACCGTCTAAGTTCATCTACCTAGCACCAAATTACGTGAAGAAAACTACTAAAATGCAGCGCACAACAAAATGTACTTACTTGGCGAAGGTTTCAGGACGAACCGTGGATGGATGAGGTCGAAATCACCTTGGGAACTTTGCTCAGGTTGGTGCTCCAACGCTCCAATGGTAAAATGAACAGTGCAAATGGTAAAAACAAATGAATTACCCCACCCCTTTTATAGTAATTTTTGAAAAATTAAAAAATTATATTTTTAAAAATGTGGGTTTTTCTCATTTTTATCACATGGTTAATTAAAATTTGGCTTTTTAACTGTGTCTCTGTATAAATTGATCATTTTATCTCGAATGAGTTTTATGTTTGACGTGTCTTCTGTAGAGCTACAGGTAGTGAGTTTATGTCATGCTTCGTGTACACTTGATTCGTAAAGTCTTCTTTAACACTCTTTTTCGACTTAAAAGACGAAAAGATAGCCGAGTTATCCCTTTTGATTCGTTAAACGAAATAAGAGGCTGTCGGCTTTAAGCTCTTTTCCGACCGTGTAAACACGAAAAGGTTGTCTAGATTTTGTCGTTTCAAGCTCGTTATTGGTTACAAAATGACATGATTTCAATCGCTTTTCTACTCTTTCGGGTTGAGATCAGTAATCACGAAAAGTACTCCTTGATCGTAATGGTCAAGCGGTTCTTTCGAGTATCGTTTTATACTTTTTTGGGCTCGAGAGACACAAATCTACGAAAAAGGTCCCCCCTGGAGTTTTCTTTTCCGTGTCTTTTTCAAACTCTCTAAACATGAAAAAGACTCCGAGTTTTACCTATGTCGGACTCGTTAAACTCTGACGACAATGGACTCGTCACCATGACGAGACTTGAGCTTCTCCTGCCTAGGGCTCGTTAAACTATTACTAGGCTGGATTCAACCGATGGTTGAACTTATATTACAAGCATATGCTATCCCCTTCAAGCTTGTTTTCAAAAATAACTGGGGTACTCGCCAACAATGGTTCGGGAAAATTTGGAAATCATCATGGCAGCTAGTCACTTTTGAACATCGACACTTTTGCTTCTTGTCGGGTTGGGACATCCATACATCGTCATCTGGCCTTCCATGGGTTTGGGTTGCCATTTAGCCTCATTCCATCCGATTCATGCCGCCTCTGTCAAGCCTCTGATCCCTTGGTACATGAATGCTGCCACCCTCTGGAGTCGTGTCGCCGACATGTTCAAGAGTATAATCCTTCTGCAGTTTACATCCTCGCCTCCTCCTCTGATACTTTGTTTCGCCATCTGTCACTTGTTCCTTATCTTGCGTCGTTGATGGGGGAAACATTATGGCCCTCCTACAACAGATTGTCTCCTGTTGACATCAACTCATTATCTGGGAGATTGATCTAGAGATCCCCTTTGGTACCTTAGAGCTTGCATGCCTCAATGGAAAGTTCTTCTCACCTGACGGTCGACTTTCATCATTTGTCGTCGATTGGGTGATTCCACGAGTTTTCGACTTCAACTCCTTCTTCACACTTCGTGGATTGTGCTAGACTGTACCTTGAGAATCATTGGTATTGTTGGTGGTTTCTGTCGCGCTTGTTAACGGTTTCCATCATTGACCGGTAATCAAGCGACTTTCTATCATGCTCGACCTCAGCACATCTATTCGCATGCTAGAATTTGTACTATGATCAGTTGGGTTCAAGACCCCGAACTCAGATTACACATGTTCGGGCTGCGTGGATTGGTTCGTGATTACATGACTCATTGATGGATGGCTACGACCATACCTGAGTCTTCATGGATGGCTGCGACCATACCTTTATCATTATCATGGTCTCATTAGCTGGATGGTTGCGTCCATACCACAGACCTAGTTTGTATGTCTTTTGGATGGCTACGCCCATGCCTAGACTACATGTATTTCACTATCAGAGATATTAGTTGTACTTACGCCTGCAGGTTCTTCCAGATGGTGTTCCAGCTTAGTTAGTTTCGTAAAGCATTTCACCCCTCCCACTCTCTCGGGCTTCATACTTTAGGGGGTATCTGTTACACAGTAATTTGTCACTGCCTTCACCCCAATCCTTCTACTGTGTCATGTGTCCCAATGAAACATGCTCATACTCAAAAAATGTTCTCTGATGTTGCCAAGTGACCCACTCTTCCTAAGTTTTCTGCCTCATCGCGACTCTGGGCTTAATATATGCGATGAAAAGCGGTTGTAAATAGTCTGGCCATGCTTCCAGCGCGGAAGTACATCTGTTTCCCGCGACAGTGCGATTTCATGCTCCAGCGCGAGGCTAATTGCTATCTTTAGTGATGGTCTGACTGGTTACGTTGTCTGTTAGCGATGTCAGCGCTAAAGATTAGTTATAAGCTCGCGATGATCCAGAATGGGCGAATTCGTTCGAACAGTCGGCCTTCTGGATGTCTCCAGACTTGGTTGTTGGCATAGTTTGTGCCACCCTTCCTCCTCTAGTATCGAAGTTCTGTCATTTGTGCTACCTTCCTTGGGGATAAGCTCACTCTTCCACCTTTCATGGAGACTCCTTCTCCTATTTAAACACTCACCATTGCTATGATCAACTAGTTGGTAAATTCTTGGATTGAGCAGTGCTGTTAATGTTTGTGAGTTTGCTAGATAGCTGGTGTGGGTATGACAAGTGTGGGATTGTCGATAGCTTATGGAAGGTTGTGAAGTTCCATTAACTTTGTGTAAAAATTATGAGTGAGAGAGAACTTTGTATGTTAGGAGATCCATCTTCAAAGAGTGAATTCTTGAGAAATACATTAGTTGGACCCTCTGAGAAGGCTTGCGACGTCAAGACTTTGGTTGTAAGCTTGCTCTTATTTCATTATTAATACAATCAATGATGTTTTCCTATGTCTTGTATGTAATTTACTTGATATCTCATGACTTCTTGACTTTGTGAGTAAATAGATCATTGTTGTTTTCCGGTTACGTGCTTTGCTGTATTTCCTTTGCATTATTTCAGGTCGATCACTCATTGAGGAGAAGGAAGCGGAAGCTGGAGCAGCGCAACGGAACTCCATCGACCACCGGTTGAGGTAGGCCTCCAACTATGACTGTTTAAGGAAATATATTGTTGATCTGTCCTTGCTGTGACTAGACCCACTCTAGGGCTAGAGGGGTTGCCTCTGTCTGCAAAGGGAACACTTTCCTGCATCACAGGGCCCAAACTTCCACTTCTTCTCCTTCTGAGTGCAAGTCATTAGAAGACAACCAGGTATGTGGACCCAAGGGAGGATGGTTATGAGAGACTTGATCTTGATTAAAAAGAATTGCTTCATATAAATGTTGGATGAAAGGATCTTGGAGATGGAACCAATGTTGACTTCCAATCCATGGATCTTTCCCTAGCAGAACATTTGTGCCCTTACCCATTTTCCACACAAGTGATTACCAATGATACGGAATTCCTTTGTAATTCCTTCACATACAATGGATGCACTATTTTGAGATTTTTGAGGGGACCTTATCCATTTAAGAATAGATTGGGTCGTGATGTATTTTTTATACATTACTTGAGACCAAAGGCCTTTGCCTTGTATGATATTTCATGCACCCTTTGTTGCGAGTGCTTTTGAAAATATGGGTAAGCATTTTATTCCCTAGCCACCATATGATTTTGGGGGGGGAAATGGAGTTCCATGTTGTTAATGCAAAGGTTACCTTTTCATCTTTTCTATACTAGACGAAATGTAGAGATACTTATTTTATCTAATGAATAATTCCCAAAGGAATCCAGGCTAGAGAAGCCCTGTAAATTGGGATGTCTTCCACCATTGAATTGCATAAGACTAATCTTCGTGCTCTAGAGAGGCATTTGTTAGTCCACTTTCTGATTTTTTTATTTTTATTTTTTCCAAGAGCCAAGATCAGGCCTATTTTTTTATAGTTGCAAGGCTTAAGAGTGAACCCTAGATACTTGAATCCTTGGCCAATTCCTATGACTGGGGAGGAGAAAATTCCTTCAATTAAGCTCTTTTCTTTCCCCGGAATTCCCCATCCAAATATAGAATACTTTTGATTATTTATAACCATACCAACAACTTGGTTGAAAAGATCCAATAAGGAATATAAGGAGCAAAGATGGGTAACATACCCATTTGAGAAAATGAGTATATCATCCATGAATAATAGATCTGTGAGAAGGAAATTTTGGGAGATTTTGAGTCCCTTGAACCTTCCCTTTTGAATAACCTCTAAGCTAAGCATGCTCAATCCCTCAACCACAGGAAGGAAAAGAAGAGGGGATAGAGGGAAACCTTGTCTCAATCCCCTCTCCATGCGAAAGAAGGAGGAAGTAACCTCATTGATTGAAATGGAAAAGGAGGAAGTGTTGATAAAATTATTTACCTAAGTGACAATGAGGGGGAAAATCCAAAATGTATCAAGTGAAATCTGAGATATAACATGATAACTTTGTTGAAATATTTGGAGAGATCTACTTTAAGGACCAAAGCTTTTTGGTGCTTTATATGGATGGAATATAAACCTTCATGGTCCAGTCCAATGGCTTCATGAATTTGTATGTTGGATAAAAAAACAAATTGTTCAAGGGATATGTTTGAGGAGAGAGTGTCCTTTAATCTCAAGGCAATAATGTTTGTGATGATCTTGTATATGGAATTGCAAAGAGAGATGGGTCTGAACATATCAAAAGAGTTTGGGCTGTCATCTTTTGGAATCAAAGCAATGAAAGTGGATTTAAAAGGACTAAGGACCATACATGAGGTCCTGGAGTACACAATAATTGGTAAAATGTCATCTTCAATAAATTCTAGACAATGAGAACAAAATTCAATCGGGAGTCCATATGGGCCTGGAATTTTATCTTTTTGGAAACTGTTAGGCCCCTATACTACTAGTGTAACCCCTTATTGTTATTAGTATAACCCACTTATTATATTGATGTACCCATGTAGTGCCCATATTGTTACTATTATGCCACATAGAAGCCCACCATTGTTACTGTTGTGCCCTACAATATTATTGTTATGTAGTCTTTGATTGTATTGGGACCACTTAGACTCCTATATATAGAAAGGAGGTATTTTCATTTGTATCATCCAAGAATTGTTCATTTATGTAATGTAAAGGAGGTGGCCTCCTCGAAGAGGCTGAATTCTAAGGCGTGGATTTATCTTTTCTATCTTTTCTTGAGCTGGTTTCATAACATTTGGTATCGGAGCTTTGGATTCTAGGGTTTCGCTGCTCCAAACAGGTCATCGTGGCATTTTCACTATAATTTTTTTTCTGTGACGTTTCAGAAGTCGAAAAAAAAACCCATTTGAGAAGCATTGGCGCTGAACCTTGGGTCTAAATTTCAGATATTTTCGCGCCATATTTTCGGAGATATGATCTGGGGAAGTTGGTCTTTTTGCAGACTCCTGAATTACACTCAAAACAGGTGACCTGGGGAAAATCGTCATAACTTTCATTCTGAGCATCGGATTGAAATTTCGTAAGAAGGTACAGAAATAGGACAGACTGTAGTTTCTTTTTATATATTTTTCAGAGTCAAAGTTTGAAACAGTGACACGTGGCACTTCATACAAGTTCGCTCTACTGAACTAGTCTATAATCAGGTCACTGCGGGAGATTGTGCATAACTTTTTCTTGGAGAATCCAATTTGGATCAGACTTGTGGCATTGGAAAGAGGACATAGAGGGCTACTACAGAGCACAATTTTAGAACTTAAAGATCCGAAAGTACAGAGTTACAGTCGTTTCAAGGTAGAGCTCCTAAAATCAAGAAAAAGCAAGATGAGGAAGTTTGATGGCAAGGATCCGGTGAATTGGATACTTCAGATGGAGCAATATTTTGATATACATGGTGTACAACTGTTACAAAAGGTATGTATTGCATCTTCATATTTAGAACCAGATCAATTTTTATGGTACAAAGGGCTTTGTTCTCGTAAAAAACTTGTTACGTGGTCAATTTTCACGGAGGAAATGATAGCACATTATGAGGATATAAAGAGCAACACCTTCTTTAGAGCAACACCACAACAATTGGAAAGAGTAAAAGGGCTTTGTGACATAATGGAAAGAAAAATTATGGAAACCAGGAAGCATGCCCCTCACAACTATAAAGAGGGAAGTGTTGTTTCTCCCAGCCTTCCACAACCTACAAGGGTTACACCACAACAATTGGAAGAAAAAAGAGAAAAAGAGATTTGTTACAATTGTGATAGCAAATGCACTAAAGGTCATAGGTGTGCTGAGAAGAAATTATTTTACATAGAATATGAAGAGGAGGAAGAAAAGGATCAAGAAACATCAAAAGAAGAGGATATACGTCAGGACACCACCCCAGAGAAAGAAGAAATGAATCAGACCATATCTTGTAAAGCATTGGCAAGAATTACCACTCCTCAAACTCTCAAGATAGAAGGACATATCAAGAAGAAAAAGGTGCAAGAAGTGAAAGATCACATCGAGAAAGAAGAAATGAATCCAACCATATCTTGTAATTCAATGGATGAAATTACCACTCCTCAAACTATCAAGATAGAAGGACACATCAAGAAGAAAAATGTTCAAGAAGTGAAAGATCACATCGAGCATCAAGAAATGAATTAGATCATATCTTGTAAAGGACTGGAAGAAATTACCACTCCTCAAAAGATAGAAGGACATATCAAGAAGAAAAAGGTTCAAGTAGAGAAAGATCATATCGAGCATCAACAACAATTTATCCAACTTTTAAAGGATAACGCCACTTCGGTGCAAAATCAAATGAAACAACAGGTAGATCAACATCGTAGTGAAAAATGTTTTGATGTGAGTGATTGGGTATTTTTACTGCTACATCTCAAGCAAGCTATTTATGAGAAGGAAATGTTGGCAATACTACATGCACTTAAAAAATGGCGACCTTACCGAATGGGAAGACGCTTCAAGGATGAGGATGTGGAAGCATTGTTTTGTGCTATTTATATTATCCAACCAAATTGGATAAACGAAGCAACAGATGAATGGAAGAAGAACAAAGAAGTATGGCCACTTATTCAAAAGTTGCAAAAGATCCCAATTCAAGCAATATTGCCAGAAATTGAAGAGGAAGGAAAAATCATATTGGAACCTGGAGCAGTCACAGAAACAAGAACCCGACAGCTACGAAATCGATCAATTTCAGAGTATCTCATCAAGTGGAAGAACTTACCCGCTGAATATTCCACATGGGAGGACAAGAATTTTATATAGAAGCATCAAGAACTACTCAAGCGTTGAGGACAACGCTTTTTGAAGGAGAGGGGCATGTTAGGCCCCTATACTACTAGTGTAACCCCTTATTGTTATTAGTATAACCCACTTATTATATTGATGTACCCATGTAGTGCCCATATTGTTACTATTATGCCACATAGAAGCCCACCATTGTTACTGTTGTGCCCTACAATATTATTGTTATGTAGGCTTTGATTGTATTGGGACCACTTAGACTCCTATATATAGAAAGGAGGTATTTTCATTTGTATCATCCAAGAATTGTTCATTTATGTAATGTAAAGGAGGTGGCCCCCTCGAAGAGGCTGAATTCTAAGGCGTGGATTTATCTTTTCTATCTTTTCTTGAGCTGGTTTCATAACAGAAACTCCAAAGGACTCTTTCCTACTATGTTTTGGTAACTTCTGCCATAAGGGCTTCATTTTCCTCTTCATTAAAAAACCAAGGGAATATCCTCACCAATGTAAGGATATGTTCAATGGTGCCTTTATCTTCTCGGTGGAAAATATATTTGAAATATGATGAACCCTTCATCGCAAAACTTGAGAAGGAATGTAACACCCTCCTCCCACAACTACCCAAGTAAACAACTAACTGGGGTAAACATGTGGCAAATAGTTACTATGATATGGTTCAACTCCCCATGTGTCAATTAAGGAAGTGGAACTGACAGAACACACTACATAGACCTTCCAGACATATTGTAGAACCCCTAGGAGTCATCCAAAACTCCCAGGTGACTAGCCCCTAAGAAAAACTGGCCTTTTACTGCATTAATACCCAAGTCACTCTCATGACATGGGCATGAGCGTGGTTGGGACCCTCTGGTTTCTCCCACAACATGGGTATGCCTGCGACAAGGGACTTTCCCAAGTAGTTATGTGCCTACGACTCTAAATTCTATGCCACATTTTCAGGCCCATGGCTAAGGTCACTGCTGAGAACTCCATGACACTTCCAGAAATGAAAGATAATAATGAAATACTGATACAAATGTAATTACTTGAATAATGACTTGACTAGACCCCTACTAGCCATGACAAACATTTCGTCAAACATGTCACAAATATGCATTCTATAGGTTTAAACAATAGATCTGAGCATATGGGTGTCGTATTTATCTGAGAATCACTAATAAGCATTGATGCCTCATCAAATAACTACATTACAATCTATTAAGTTATATATTCATTGCACATTCAGTGATTAACAAAAACATGATGAGGGTCATACATTTTCACTGTCATAAAACTCATTCATAACCAACATATAACCAATAGAAATATCAGGGATATAAAAACCATATAATCCACATATAAACAAGTATATTTACCCATAAAATACCAAGGATAAAGATAGCTCTTAGTTATGATTGCATAAGCCAACCAGGTATGGGACTTCTACGAAACACCCGATCGTAGACTAGGCTGAAACAAATATGTATTTCATCTAGTCACCCCTGTGTCATATTCCAAGCATGAATGTGGTATCTCATAAAACAAATCAATCAAAACCATCCATAGCTTCTAGAGTACAAACCACCTCAACCCTCAACTAATGATTCCACCTCACTGTCAGACATCACTAACCATCACCAGATTGGTCTCTACCCAAGCTGTCAAGGTTTACAGAGCATTTGTTCCAACCACAACTTCCAAGACTACTAAATCAACCCACAATTGTTGTCGGGCTTCTATAGCATTTGTCCAACTAGGGCTTCTAGGACCAGTAACTCAACCCACCAAGGGCTTCTAGAGTGTTTGTCCAACCAAGGCTTCTAGGACTAGTAACTCAACCCAAGCTGTTAAAGGGCTTCCAGAGCATTTGTCCAACCAAGGCTTCCAAGAACTAGTAACTCAACCCACAACCAAAGGCACAAGAAAATAAACCAGATAACAAAAGCAAACCCACAACACCATTGTTATCCAAGAAATAGCAAGGCTAGGTAAATCCACTATCTATCCAAGAAATCCTCCATGCCAATGATAGATCATAACCAAGAAACCACATGCACATGCCATGCATGCCAAAACTAGTGAGGAAAACATACACGCATCTCAGTAACTGCAAGAGAATCCCATTGTAGTTGCTGATCTCGATGTACTCTTGCGCTTTCCTGCTCTTCTTTTGCCTTCTTGCTCCAAAACTCCAAGTATGCCACACTCCTCCAAGAGTGATCCAAGAAAACTCTAAGTGTCCAAGAGTATGAGAGAGAGAAAGAGAATAGGGAGAGAGCTCCAAAATTGAACTCACAAAAGTCCATGAGTTGATCCTCAAAATCCTTTTTATTAATGAGGCCTCTATTTTCTTCAATTTCCATTATTTTCCTTCATTTTCTTCCTCACATGCAACCTGTGGCCTTTCACCTTCTTTTTCTTCCAATTTCCATTATTTTCATAAATAAATGAAAAATGATGCCTCTTGCCTTTCCCAAACCTTTGCCACTTTACTTAGCTATTAATTAATCAGAAGTGATACCCATGACTATGTTTTTTCCCAACATTCAACTTAGAATAAGTGTCCCATGACCAATGACTTATTTTACCTTTATTATTTTTTACATGGACTTTTCAGCAGGGTTGTTACAAAACCCTCCTCCCCGGGGGAACACCATCCTCGGTGTTTAACGACACCTACAACCACAAGACTATTATAAGAAAAACATACTGCCCATGGAGCTTTATAACTTAGCTCGTTGTAGTATTTACAATGATCAACTTGTTAAGAAGCAACCAACAGGACACCATAACAACATGACAACCATAATGACATGACACCCATATCGTTTGTTGGAGCTTTATAACACAACTCATGGCAGTATTTACATCCATATACTTATGTACATATACAGAAACATATACCAAATACATATAGAAAAACATTTGCTCAACCAACGAATAAAGAAGGATACATAATCTGCATTTGATCTACCATCTCCCATGTAGCTTCATCTGGACCAAAGTGCTTCCAATGCACTTTAACCTACTCGATTGCTTGGTTCCAGAGCATGAGCATCTTTCTCTGCAAAAAGGACTGAGGTTCCAGCTGGAATTCTCCTTCTGGCTCCACCTTTAATACAAACCAGTCAATCACATGATTACATATTTAACATACTTATTAAGCAATGACACATGGAAAACATCATGGAGTTTCACTATCAGAGTCAGTGCAAGTCGATAGGCTACTGGCCCAATGCTCTCAATAATCCTGAAAGGTCCACAAAATGGGGTGCCATCTTGGCACACGATCCAATCCTCAGGGAGCTCTTTTTTGACTTGATATGCAAGTACACCTGCTCCCCAACCTAAAATTCCTTAAACATCTTGTTCTGATTTGCATATCTCTTCTGCCTATCCTATGTTGCTTTCATATTCTTCTTGATTACCTGCATTTCTTGTTCCATTTCTACCAACATATCCGGTCCAATCAATACCTTGTTAATTGGATCATTCTAGCTTATGGGATTATTTCAACTCCAGTCATACAATGCCTTAAACATACTCATCATCAAATATTCTTGATTCCCATTATCGTAACAAAACTCTAGCAGTGGAAGATATTCTTCCCACTTATGTTGTTGGTGCATCCAATACATCCTCAACATGTCCTCTAATATCTTGTTGACCCTATTTACCTATCCATCTGTCTCTGAATGATAAGTTGTACTAGAGAACAACTATGTACCTAAACCTGCAAAGAACTCCTTCCAAAACTTGGAAGTAAACTTCACATCCTTGTCTGCCACAATCTTCTGTGGAACACCATGCAATCTCACCACATCTCTGATGAAGACATGTGCTACATCATTCGTTGAGTATGTAGACTTCACTGGAATGAAGTGCGCTACCTTCATCAACCTATCCACGACCACCATGATGGAATCATGTTGCCTAGATGTCCTCGACAAATCTGTGATAAAGTCCATGGAAATTTCCTCCCATTTCCACTCTAGAATCAAAATTGGCGGTAGTAGTCCATCTCGATTCTTACACTCTGCCTTCACCTATTGAAAATCCAAGCACCTAGCCATGAACTTTGAAACGTCTCTCTTCAAATTCGGCCAATAATAAAACTTCTTCACTGCTGCCAGTGTTTTCTGATAGCTTGGGTGACTTGAATATGGTTTCGCATGAAACTCCCTCAAGATCACCTTCTTGAGCTCACTGTTGTTTGGCACATATATCTTGTCTCTAAACCTAACCAACCCATCTATCAAGAGACAATATTCCACATCCTATGCACCTATACCTCTAGCTATACCTATACCTTTACCTATTGTAATCTGTTCCTAGGATCCATATACCAAACATCATATTGAACTGCCTGCAAGATCCTGTCATGTAGATATGTTCGATAGGAGCTCATATTTTCTATATGATTCACCTGTATCTGCCTGCTAAGAGTATCTGCAACCCTATTCTCCTTAACTTTAATATACTTGATCTCAAAATCGAACTCATTGATCATGGCCAACCATCTAGCTTACCTGGCATTCAGATTCGGTTGGTCAATTATATACCACAATCCATTGTGATCACTTGTCAATAACAATCATATGCCAAGAAGATAGTACCTCCACATCTTCAATGCATGAATGATTTGCTGCCAACTCAAGATCATGTGTTGGACATATTTTCTCGTGCTTAGTTAGTTTCCATGACTCATAGCACACTACTTATCCTTCCTGCATAAGGACTCCACCAAGCCATCTCTTGCAAGCATCTATACATACCATAAACTCTTTGTCCGGATCTGCGATCTTTAACACTGGAGCACTTGTCAACAATTGCTTTCTTGCTCAAAACTAGTTGCACATTCCTCTATCCATTCAAACCTCTTACCTTTCCTTTGCAATGATGTGATAGGATAAGAAATTTGCAAACCTCCTGTAATACCTTGCTAACCCCGTGAAGGATCTCACCTCATCCACATTCCTAGGAGCTGCCCACTCCATCGTAGCTCTTACCTTTTCTAGGTCCACTACTATGCCTTCCTTGGAAACCACATGTTGTAAGTAATGTACTTCAATTTGAAAGAAATTGCACGTGTTGAGATTAACATACAACTGATGCTCCCTCAACAATCTCAATACTGCTGCTAAGTGTTTGACATGCTCTTCTTCATTTTTAGAATATACAAATATATCATCAACGGAAACAATAACAAACTTGTCCAAATAAAGACACAACACACTATTCATCAAGCACATAAAAGTATCTGGAGCATTAGTCAAACCAAAAGGAACCATAACAAACTCATAATGTCTGTACCTGGTACGAAAAGTTGTCTTATGAATGTCATCTTCTTTAATGCATACCAAATGATATCCAGATCTCAAATCAATCTTTGGGAACATTGCCGCTCCCTTCAATTGATCGAACAAATCATCAATCCTCAACAACATATACCTGTTCTTGATGATCACTTTGTTTGACTGCCTATAATCAATGCACAACCTGAGAGTACCATCCTTCTTCTTCACAAATAGTACCGGTGCACCCCATGGTGATACACTTGGCCTAATGTATCCCTTGTCAAACATTTCCTTCAACTACTACTTCAACACTACCAAATTTGGTGTGTTCATCTTGTAAGGTCCCTTAGATGTTGGGGCTGCCCCTAGTACCAACTCAATAGAAAAGTCTACTTCCCTATGAGGTGGAACTTTGAAATATTTTCGGGAAATACATCCCTAAACCACTGTAGAATTGGGTACCTACTCAAAACATCTGCATCCTCAACTTCCTTACCTTTGTCAACTATAAATATTCACTACAAATAACACACACTCTTTCCCACGACTACACTTGGACTACATAACTATCACCATTCTAATTTATGTTTCTTTCTTATTACCCTGCAAGACTCTTTGTTCCCCATTGTCGTATAGGCACTCAATAGCCTTGTCATAACAATCCACCTTGGTCCTATGAAGATACAACCAATCCATACCCAACAACATATTGTGGGATCCCAATGGAAATACATTTAAATGTGCTTAGGTAGGCATACCATCCAAATCAAATGCACAAACTCTTACCCAATGATGAACTCGCTTCTTTGTACTTGTAGCCAACTGCAGTAACCAAGACTCTGCATGTACTTATTTATTCAAACCAAACGTATCCATCAGGCCAGGATTAACATAACTATAATTAGATCGTGGGTTAATTAAAATAGAAAAAACTTGATCACAAAGCTTACCGTCGATCTCATAATGGAAGCCTGGTGATATTCCTGTCCGTTATCCAACACTGCATAGATCCTAGGAATATTATGTGTAACAACTCCCACTGTCTGTACCTTCATCCTTATTCTACTCCTTAGATCGAAGTCCCTATCCCCTATCAGATGCATTGAACTTCTTAGATGGCACTGCATTCTCTATATAACCTGTACCCTAAGGTCTTGCTCACTTCTTGCCCCATTTTCCTTTTTTCTTTGCATTATCTTTCTAGTCTAACTTAGTCTCATATATTCTCTTTGATTTCTCATAACAATGCTTTAACTTCTACATGGCCTCCTCCAAAGATCTAGGCTCATCAAACTCAGTCCTATCTTTGAATTCTATCGACAACCCACTGACAAATCTCTGATTCTTGGCCTTCTCCTCCTTGAGGTAAGGCATATACCTCAACAACTCTAGAAATATGTTAGTGTACTCATCATCAGTATAGATCCCATCTTAAGCTCATAAAATTCCTTGGCCCTGTCATCATAGTATCTCTCCAATAGATACTTCTTCTGGAATAACCTCTCAAACTCACTCCAAATCAACTCCATATAAATATCTCTGATGTTATTTACATCTGCGCACCAGATATTTGCTTTACCTTTAAGACTAAATGTAGCTATTATGGCCTTCATGTTCACTGAATAATCATGCAATCTGAAGAACTTATTCATTCCTAGCAACCATGCTTCTACATCTTGTGACTTCTTCATATCTCCATCAAATGTAGGTGGCTTTGCTTTCTTAAACTCATCCGAAAAATATCCCCTTCACTCCTCCTGTAAGGATGAAAGCAATGACGATCCAAGAAAACTCTAAGTTTCCAAGAGTATGAGAGAGGGAGAATAGAGAGAGAGGGAGCTCCAAAAATGAATTTAAAAAAGTTTGTGAACTGACCCTCATAAGCCTTTTTATCAATGAGGCTTATATTTTCTTCAATTTCCATTATTTTCCTTCATTTTATTCCTCACATGCAACTTGTGACCTTTCACCTTCCTTTTCTCCTAATTTCCATTATTTTCATAAACAAATGTCAAGTAATGGCTCTTGTCTTTCCTAAGCCTTTGCCACTTTCCTTAGCCATTAATTAATCACAAGTGACCCCATCACTATGTTTTTTCCAACATTCAGCTTGGAATACGAGTCCCATGACCAAGGTGTTATTTTACCTTTATTAGTTTTTACATGGATTTTTGACTAGGGTTGTTACAAGGAAGTGACTAAAGTCCCATCAGCTCCTTTGATCCCTCAAATAGTGTTGATGGATTTTCTATGGTTATCCAACCGATTGAAATACTTTGTATTGTCACCTCCAGATTTGAGCCAAAGGGATAACCTTTTAATCTCCATTATTTTTCATGTTATATGAGGATCTTCCTTTTAGACTTTTCTAGGTATGTGATTATATCCTTTAGATCCTCTAGAGAATTTGTTGATGCATCAAGTGCCAAAAAATATTGTAGTTGGCATTCAATATTTGAAAGGGATTTGGATTTCACCTCCTCCTTTATTTGGTCCATTCAAGGATATTACCTTTTGATTTTTTTTTATTTCTCTAAAATTGGATGGAAGGATATTCTTGAAGCTCAGGAGAGTAGAGAGTACAACTTTCTTATAGGAGATCAATAAAAGTTGAAATCTACAACCAAGATGGATTTAGTTTAAAGGGAATTGGTGGCTTTGCAGGAAAGGGTTCCAGTTCTAAGAGAATGGGAGAGTGGTTTAAGTCTCATCCCAATGAAGTCTATTGCTTGATTTTAGGGTCGATGTCAAGTAGGGCATTTGATATGAGGAAACACTCCAATTCTTTTGCGATTCTTGCTAATCCCAATTTTATTATTGGTCTAGGTAGGAAATAACTTTGGAGGGAGGATGTCGTCGAGTCCTAGATCATCCAATAGAGTGATAAGATAGTTTAACAAGGGATCAACTTTAGCAGAAGCACCGCAATATTTTGAATTCCCCAAAGTGAAGTTTAGATCTCCACCAATAAGGACTCTTCTGGAGATAAAAATAGGGAGCATAGCAAAATTTTCCCAAAATATTTTCCCGTCCACATGAGGTCCATACAAATTAACCATATGAAGGATATGTCAAGATTCAAAGAAATAAGATCCAGAACCAACCCATAATTTTCAGACCAAGCAGTTGAGAGGCGAATGAAACAAGAATTCCAAACAGAGATGAGTCCCCCTGATCTGCCTCCAACATTCATGGCTAAGAAGTCCCAATATGGGAGTAGAGGCCTGAGTATGCTTATGGCATTATCCCCTTCTATCATAGTCTCTTAGAGAAATAGAACTTGAGATTTTTTTTCTATGAGTCTTTTGATTGTCAATTTCCTCATAGGGTTGGAAAGACCCTGATATTTTAGAGAGAGGATTTTCATTCGATACTGTGGGAGGGTTAGATGCTTTAAGCGCCCTTAAGATAAAGGATTTCTTCCTATATTGTATTTTGATAGAATCTTGATTTTGTGCCTTCGAGAGGAGGGATTTTCAATAATGAGGTTTGGATGAATGAAAGCGTTCCACAAGGGAGCCCAATCTCCTAACTATATTAGTAACTAGGAAATCAAAAGAGGTAAAGGAAGGGGATAGGGAACATTTTCTAGAGGAATGGAGATTATATTGTGAGAGGAAGTGGGGGAAGAGACTTGAGATCAGGTGAAGGTGGGGACCAAAGGGAGAGGGAGGAAATTTGAGAGGAGGAGGGGAAAGATGGAGAGAAGGGGTGAGAGAGAAAAGAGGGTGGATAAAAGGGGAGGAGATACCAACAAGGGGTTTGAGGTATCTGAAAGGGAATTCATCCATCGATGAGTAAGAAACATAATTCAAGGAGAGGAAACATTTAATAAACATGCAGAAACTTGAGGGGCCAGAAATGGAGGATTATTCATACCTATTGAGGTTCAACCCTCTAAAACAAGAAGAGAACCTCCTTGTTCCTGAACGTACCATCCTAGAGGAGACATTGAAGCAACAATGACTTGGTGGCTTGATGGGAGAGGGATTTTTTGGGGTTCCTCATCCCTAATTGCTTCCATTGACTAACAAACTTGAGGTGGAACAAGAGATCGATGTCCAAAAGTTTCTTGGGAGTGATCCAGAGGAGACCTAGGAGGCAAGGTTGAACATAACACAATTTTCCTCATCCATTTTTTCTCCCGGCTCTTTCTAATTTTACAGTCTCCACTAAGATGTCCATGGGCACAAAAGAATGCACATTTGTACGGGATTCATTCATACAATATTTTGATTGTGAGTGATGTCCCTCATGCCTATCAAAATAAACTTCGGAATCGCTAAAGAGAGGTTTAAACCAATTAGGATGCATGCAATTTCCATGTACCTATATTGTGTTATTTTGTGTAACTCAGACTAGTTTTCTAGTCTCATATTGTGTCTATGAGGCTAGGGAACACATTTTCTCCAATTCCCAGAAAAGGTTTCATGAGAAAAGGTTTTGTGAGAAAATGCCTTGATTAGATTTAATCAAGCGGTTAATTAATTCTCCTAAGTCTAACTTAGGGAAATAAGATTAATTAATTAGTATTAATTGGGATAAATCAATTTTCCTCTAGATACTTCCAGAAAAATCATTGTTGGGCCTCAAATATGCCCATTTTTCCACCATACAATACCCCTATTCATAACCTAAATTCCTATTTTAAACTCATTTCATACCATAATTCCACAACTTGCCACCAACTCATATCTTACACTTCATGGTTGATTATCATTAGTTTTCTTGAGTTTTCAATGATAGAGATGATTTTTCTATGATTTTCCAACGATGGTTTTGCCAAGTTTATTTACTGCAGGGATCCCTTGCCGAAATTCTTCACAATTCAATTAAACTAGTTGCTACAGGTTAAGTACATAATTCATGTTGATTAAAATCTCATTTTGAGATGATATGAAGAATATTGGGATTTTGAGACATGGGGTTTTTTCAAAGTACCCTCATTTAGGTAACCCAGAAACTGTTTGTCAAAATTCATCACCATGAAGAAGTTATGGTCAGCGAAATCTTAAGTACACAATTTTCCGGTTGAGTACATAAATTCTGGGTTTGACGGTTTTAGTTCATCCAAAATTTTGGATATTTTGGGTTGAAGACTTATTCATGTATTTTTCAAGATATATGGAGCTAAAATCATATATTCTATATCTCAATCAAGCTATGCATGGATCATGAGATTTCCCAAGAAAAATCAATTGAAATGTATTTTTGTAATTTTGTTGGCATATGGCTAAGATTAGATCCTTGAGTTTGGAATCTCAAATTGTAAAAGCATAGTATATATTTCAGTGACTTAGTACTAGAGAGGGAGTTACAGGTTACACATAGAGGAGTTATGTATGAGAGGAAGCACAACTGTTGTACATTGAACTCTGTTTTTGGATGAATTAATAAAAGGTGATGAAATTGTTGTAGTCTTGGTGCCTATTTTACGAATTGAGCTTAGACATGTAGCACATGGACAGGAAAGGCCACCTGAACCCATCATGTTTTCAGGGTTAATATAGATTATGTAAGTGTGTTTATTTCCTTTTTATATTTTATTTCTTACAAATGCTTTGCAGTGTTTTTAATTTCTTTGTCAATTTACTTATGCAAACTTGATTATGTAATTGCTTTCTGATTTATGGTGTGATCCTGAGAATAGTTTTATGTAGGAAGTGTGTTTTGCTTTAGCCAATATATTTACATTTAATTTCCAAGTTGTTTGCTAAATAGTTTTCAGAATTCCAACACTTCATTTTGTATTCTAAATTTATTTTGTTTTGTAGATTTGAGTAGAGGGCAGCGAGTGCACTATTGTTGGTTTCTCTTTGAAGGATGTGGAGTACGCGCATAGTCACATTCTGTACCGAGGCCACATTTTGTACTTAGGCCGCATTCTATACTCATGCCACATTTTGTACTTAGGATTCCTGTAATTGCGTTCTGTACTTAGAATTGCTCTGTTTTAATAGATTGGTAGAATTTAGTTTGGAAGCGTGAGTTGTGATTTCAATTAAGTCTGTCATGCTTTCTTAAGTTGAATAGAGTAAAATATCATAGTTAATCATTTGTTGATTTTGCAGTTTATGGAATTAAAGACAATTTGTTAATAAATTGCGTTGTGTGAGCAATTAGCTTTAGGCTTTTACATGTTGAGTTGTTTTGAATCAAATAACACTCATTTAAATAGATCGCTCATTAGTTCTCAATAAGTTTTAATTAGTTCATCATTTGATTAGAGTTATTCCTTTGTTTGAGCATGTTTTTATCAATAGATTAGTTTCAAACTAGGAATAGAAATTCCATACTTAATTTAGGAATAGATTTCAGATTTCATGATGTTAGTTTAGGTTAGACGCTCTGATCCTGCATTACCTGCGCTTGTGCCTCGAAGATTACAAGTCCCAGATTGATAATTTAATGTTGGAATTATGACACATATAATTTCCCCAACAACCACTTGACGGGGTTAAGATGATCTTATCCAACAATTGTGATTGGATCATGGTTGTTGATTCGTCAATGAGTGATTATAAGAGGAGGTTGATGGGTCATTTGGAGAACAAATCGAGACATAGAGTTGCAGTGATAGTAGGGGCACGAAGGCAGTGCAAGGACATCAAAAGCAAGGGTTTTCAGTAGAGATTACTAGAGATATTCTTCATAGTGATTTCCAGGGAGAGTTGGAGATCAATTTTTTGTAGAGAGAGGTTGATTTTGTAGTGGTGCGAGTTGCTACAATAGGGGGTGTGAATTAGCCTAGTAGGCAATGTGAATTACTCAAAGAGGGAGAAATTCTGAAGCAAGGAAAATTTGTAGAAGAGATCGATTTGCTAGTAAAAGTAAATATTTTCCAATGGAGGTTGAGTTAATTTTCATAGCTAGTGCAAGTTGCTAGGAGGGTCAAGTTTATCTTTTAGGCCACATGTGTGATCCATAACAAGCTTCAGAGGGAGCCAAATTTTTTTCTAGTGGGACATTTGCTTCGAGAAGGTCAAGGAGACTTGCATAAGTGATCAAAATATTTTTCCATAGGTTTTCCATTTTATGGCAATCACTTGTAATATTTTTTTTGGAGAATTTAATAATTCAAACCCTCATCTACATAACTGGCTTTCCCTTCAGGGTTTTTCCAAGGACATTTGTCCAAACATGTTGGTGTCCATTTTCTGTGTGTGTGTGCACATTATTTTCTCAGTTCTTGTGGTTAATCATTTTTTGTGAAGTTGCAATAGTGTTTTATTCAGTATTTGCCACAAACATTTTGTAGAAGACAAATAATCTAAATATATAGGAGAATAATAACCAGTAATTACAACAAAATTAAAATTTCACATGGTATCAGAGCGGATCTAAGGGAAAAAAAGATTTGTGCAGGCATAGGAAGAGAAAAGTCAAGGGTTTTAACCCAATTCGATTTCTTCTGTTATTTCTCTAGTTATTTGAGTTCGCTACATTTCTAGAATTCCTAGAAATGGCTACAATAGGATTAAGAGATCATGATAGGTTGGATGGAGCTTCAAAAGTTTGGCATTTGGAAGGCCAGGATGTCATTCCTTTTGGATGAGTATGGTCCGAAGGAGTATGTGGAGAATGTAATTACCATACCAATAGATCCACAACAGTTGGATACCTAGAAAAGGAGAATTCTAAAATGAAAAGGATGATCCTTGATGGAGTCAAGGACCATATTTTTCAACATAACATAAAGAAAGTCACATTGAAGGAGATGTGGGATGCCAATATAAAACTATACCAAGATCCTTCAGAAAATAGGCAGATGATTCTCAAGGAGAAGTTGAGGACCAACAAGCATAATAAGGGAGAAGATGTGACTTCCTACCTCACCATAGTTCAACTTGTCAGAGATGAGTTAGCTGCAATTAGAGACAAGCCTAGTGATGATGAACTAATGCATAGAACACTCAAAGGGTTTTCCAAGGAACGACATATGTTCATCCAAGTAATTTCTGGGCAAGACAAACTTCCAAATTGGGATCACCTATGAAGTGATTTTACTTAAGAGGAGCTTAGGCTAAGCTTAGTCGATGGTACTAGTAGTAGTGAAAAAGTACCAAAGATTGAGAGGGATTAGGAGAAATTTGCCTTAATAGGGAAAGGAAAGGTGAAGAAAGGGTCTAACAAGGGACCAAGCTCAAAAGGAGAGAAGAAGAAGAAGGACCTATTAAAGGTCAAGTGTTATGGCTATCACTAATTTTTCCATTATGTCAGCGATTTCCCACAGAGGAAGAAGGAGGGAAAGAAGCAAGTAGTATCTTCAACATATGTAGATGAGCTCTCTAGTAGGATGGAGCAGGGGTTCGCATTATTAGCTTTCATGTTTAGCTCGAATTCATAGGGTATCTAGTATATAGACAATGGAGTGTCATTTCACATGACACGAGTTAGAGAGTACTTCTCCAGTTATAAGAAGGAGGAAATCAGGTTCCAGATTTAGATGGGGAACTAGTCCAAATGTAACCTAGTTGCCAGAGGGATTGTTCTATTTCAGATAGAGAATGGAAAGCAGATATGTATCCATGATGTGTTACATGTGTCGGGCTTGGGGATGAACTTGATCCCTGTATCAGTCCTTCAAGACAAAGTTCACGATGTTATATTTAGAGGGGCACAATTTTTGTTAAGGTACAAGGATTGGAAGTCACCTATAACAGTCGAGGTGAGGAGTGGCAGGTTGTACAAACTACAGATGGACACTCTAATTACACTAGTCAACAACAACAGTTCGATGGACCAAGGGGGATATGGCATAGGAGGATGTGCCATATTCATCATGGAGCACTTAGACTGCTTCATGAGATGGTGATAGGTGTTCTAGAGGTGAGCACAGAGCACCACGAGGTTTGAAGAGGAGGAGCTAGAGAAGTTTGTTAAAGAAACATTTCCAAGGAGTGATAGTAGATTGTAGGGGATACTTGACCTTGTGCATTTAGATATATGTGGGTCTATGTTGACAAAATATTTAGGGGGTATGAGTACTTTTCTACTTTTATCAACTATTTCTCGCAGAAGACCTAGATCTATTTCTTGAAGACCAAAGATGAGGTCTTCAGTTGCTTTCTGGAGGTCAAGGCTCCAATTGAGAATGTGATAGGCAGAAATATCTAGACTGTTTGGTTAGAAAATGGAGGTGAGTACACCAACAAGGAGTTCCAAGAGTTTTGTACTAAGGAAGAAATTATGAGAGAGTGGGCAGTTCCTTACAACTGATAGCAAAATGGGGTTATTGAGAGGTAGAACCAATCTATTTCGAAGGAAGCGAGAGCAATGTTGTATGACCAAGATCTCCTTTGCTATTTATAGGTAGAGGCATGTAATACAATGGTTTATATTCATAATAAGATCCCACATAGATTGCTTGGTAAGATGACACCCAAGGAGGCATTCATTGAGAAGAAGCCAGATGTTAATCACTTCAGGATATTTGGCTGCCTAACATACTATCACTTTCTAGTGGAGGCATGTTTGAATATAGATCAAACTATAGAGTGAGGTTACTTCTTTGGCTATAGTGAAACCTAAAAGGCATACAAGATATTCATCCCAAGGCCTAAGAGGGTTACAGTCATGCGGGATATCAAGTTCATGGAGGACAAGGCATACAAAAGGTCAAAATAGTTGCCAATAACTAAAGACCAGATTAAGCAGCCAATAGTAGCTCCTAGGGTAGAGCAACAGAATCAGGGGTAGCAGTAGAATCAGGGGGGCAACAAATGCAACATATATGGGAGATGCATCAGGAGGACATGGAGGTGGATATCCCTAACTCCATTGTTGGTAGGAGGAACCATAAGGTTTAGGTTACACTTAGGGATGCTCAGGATTTTTTGGGGACTCCTAGGATAGGAAGGAGAGAGCAGAGAAAATCAAAATGGTACATTGGTTGCATTGTGTTTGTTAGTTAGTTGGTAGTTAATGAACCTTCCAACTATCAAGACACCTTATAGTAGTAGGTTTAGCAATATGAAATGGTTGAGGAATATTTCTCAATCATGAAAAATGATGTATGGGAGATTGTAATGAGACCAATAGATAGGGCAGTGGTTGGAGCATGTTAGATCTATAAGATCAAGCACAATGCATATTACAACATTGAGAAATACAAAGCTATATTTGTGGCCAAGGGGTTCTCTCCTAAGGATGGAATAGATTATGAGGAGACTTTTGCTTATGTGGATAGGTACAGTTTTGTGCGAGCCATGATCTCATTAACAACACAAATGGGATGGAAGATTCATCAGATGGATGTCAAGATGACATTCTTGAATGGTGAACTAGAGGAGGAGGTGTACATTAAACAACTAGAGGGCTTTGTGGCACATAGCAAAGAGACCCACATGTGCATGTAAGCTTTGTATGGATTCAAGCAGGCTCCCAAGGTATGGTATGAGCACATTGATAGATATTTGCTGGGCATGGGATTTGTGAACAGCGAGGCAGATTCAAACCTATACTACTTGGTGGTTGGGGGTGATCTTCTCATTCTTGTCCTTTATGTGGACGACATGTTCTTAATAGGTTCATTGGAGCTCATCAAGGAGTGAAAGAGGGATATTGTAGCTAAGTTTGAGATGAATGATTTTTGGCTCATGCACTATTTTTAATGCATAGAGATATGGTAGACAATTGGTGAGATTTTCCATGGTCAAGGGAAATACTACATAAAGATCCTAAGGAGATTTGGGATGGAGGATTGCAAGGCCATGTCTATTCCCATGAACATGAATTGGAGGAAGATAGATGTATTCGAAGAAATTAGGTTGAACCCACCTTATATAGGCAATTTATAAGCTCTCTCATGTATTTGGTCAATATCAGGCTAGACAAATCCTATACAGTAAACTCTCTCAGTCAATACATGGTGGAGTCGAGGAGAGTGCATTGGATGTCGACAAAACATGTGCCAAGGTATGTTCATGGCACAATTGAGTATGAGATCATATATGCTCAAGGTAATGGTGTTAGGTTAGTTGGATATACTGGTGCATACTAGGCGGGTAACAAAATGGATTAGAAAAGCACTTCAGGGTGTTTCTTCATCATGGGATCAAGAGTTGTTTCTTGGTACAACAAGAAGAAAAATTTCATGGCACTGAGTTCTATAGAAGCAGAGTACATAACAAAAAGAATGGCTACATACAAGGCCATATGGCTTCAGAAGCTGCTACTAGATTTGTTTGGTCAGAGGATAATGGTAACAGTGATACACTGCGACAATCAGAGTTGCATCAGGTTGGAAGAGAATTCAATGTTTCATGATAGGTCCAAGCATATAGACATTAGATACCACTTCATCAAGAATTGTGTGCAGTGAAATATTGTCCAACTATAGTACATGCCTATAGATCAACAAGTAGTAGATATTCTAACAAAGGCTTTAGGGAAGGCAAGATTTATCTTCTCCATAGATAAGTTAGGTGTTATGCAGAACACCTTCCTCGCTAAGAAGGAGTATTAGTTTGTGTAGCTTAGACATGTGTTCTAGTCTCAATTTGTGTCTAGGCTAGGGAACACATTTTCTCCAATTACTCTGAAAATGTTTCATGAGAAAAGGCCTTGATGAGATTTAATTAAGCAATTAATTAATTTTCCTAAGTATGACTTAGGGAAATAATCTTAATTAATTAGTATTAATTAGGTTAAATCAATTTTCCTCTATAGACTTCCGAAAAACTCACTTGATGGGGTCAAGATGATCTTATCTATCAATTGTGATTATATCATGATCGTTAGTTCATCAACAAGAGATTATAAGAGGAGATCGATGGGTCAATTCAAGAACACATAAACACATTGAGACACAAAGTTGCACTGATAGAAAGGGCATAGAGGCAACATAGGGGCATCAACAACAAGGGTTTCAGGATAGATTACCAAAGAGATTCTTCACAATGATTTCCAGGAAGGCTTAGAGATCAATTTTTCTACACAAAGGTTGATTTCCTAGTGGTGTGAGTTTCTCCAGCAGGTGGTGCAAATTACCTTAGCAATTAGTGTGGATTGCTTAGAGAAGAAGAAATTTCGGAGTAAGAAAATTTGCAAGTGAAATCAACTTGCACATGACGATCTATTTTCCAGTAGAAGTCGATATTTTCCAATGGAGGCCGAGTAATTTTCCTAGCTAATGCGAGTTGTTATGAGGGTCGATTTTATCTATCATGTTGCATGTGTGAGCCAAAACAAGCTTAAGATGGAGGCCAAATTTGTTTTGATGGGATGAATTGCTTCTAGAACGTATGGGAGAATTGCAAAAGTGATTAGAATAATTTTATGAAGGTTTTCCATTTTACGACAACTAGTTGTAATATTTTTGATGAAGAATTTAATAATTAAAACCCTCATATGCAAAGCCAGTTTTCCCTTTGGTACTTTTCCAGGGACATTTGTCTGAAAATACTGGTGTTCATTTTCTGTATGTGTGTGCATTATTTTCTTAGTTCCCATGGTTAATTATTTTTTATGAAGTTGCAATACTATTTTATTCAGCATTTGCTGCAAGTATTTTGCAAAAGACAGATAATCTAAATAGATAGGAGAATAATAATCATTAATTGAAATAGAATTAAAATTTCATAGGTTGATGGTAGGAGAAGTCAACATCAAAATAGAAACCCAAAGTGTTACCAACCTCTTTAAATACACTTTCAGACCAAAAAATAAGTGTTAGACTAGGGAGAAAGACCCATATAGGAATGATATTGAACTTCTCTACATGGGCATCAAAGTTTAAAAACCACCTTTTCATGAAAAGGGTTTGAGAGTCCCAAGACCATTTCCCAGATAGTAGTTTTTCTACATATTCCTTTGTCAAAGTGATCCACGCCATCCAACCTTTTGTGAGAATCATGCACCAAGGAACATAACCAAGCAAATGTTTGAAAATTTATTTTTTCCATCTTTGGAGGACAACCATTGACATGCGTTTGTTGAAAAAACAACCACCATTATCAATTTCTCCATCATGTGAATTCCATTAAGATACATGTCCTTTCCAAGTACCAAACACAACTCCTTTGACTTCCTTTTTATGCATTTATGATTATGCTTTTAAGGGTGTCTGATAGGGGGGGCTTGTGGGGTTAACTCTCTCTGAGGGAAACTACCACTACTTAACATTTTTTGGGTGAGGAGATTATTGAGAAAACTAGAAGGCAGGGAGGAGACACAAAGTATTGAATAATCCAAAGGTAGAATACCCACCAACTCTAATAATGGTCCCAAGCTTAAAAAATCCAATAGAAATCGAAGAGATAGAGAGTGGTCTAGGGAAGCTAATAACAAATAGTTAGGAGATGCAGATGAGCACCCGAGGGTGTGAAGAAATGAAAATATTGGGGTTTCAATTCTTTTTCATATCAAGGAGAGGGAACCTTACCTAAGAATATGTCTGTGGAAAGGTCTGCATTGACAAGTATGGTAGTGACTTGAGTACTACTATGGCCAAAGGGCCCTGATCTGGCTCAACAACGAGAGAAACAAGTTATTTGAAGGAGGAAATAAGATTTGACCATATGTTGACTCCCTCCTAGGGGTTTGATGACTAATCCAAAGGGTCTCTATACATCTAGGATGTCAGATGAAGTGATAATGGATGGAAGTATTATGTAGAGGAAAGCTCATGGCTGCAACCCTTCAGTATTGTTGCTTTCGACACTGGAAAAACCATAGGTTTGCAAAAACTGTCCATCACTCCCAAAGAGTTAGATGCATCGAGATTCATATCCTAAGCCCACATATTCACATGATTCCATTTGTTATTTGATAATTTGCATGGTAATTTCATAATTGTATTAGGTAAATGTGAAAAGGTAAACATGTATTCACATGATGTAATCTATTATTTGATCATTTTCATGGTAATTTCTTAATTGTATTAGGTAAATGTGAAGAGGTAAACATGTATCACATGGTGTCATTCATTATTTGAGAATTTGCATAGTAATTTCATAAATGTATTAAGTAAACATGAAAAGGTAAACATTGATTTAGAGATGCAAGCTAGTTAATATTTGAAATTCCATCCATTGATGTAGAGGAGATGATGAGAATAAGCCGATATCTTTACTTTATGACCATAAGATAAAGATTTGGATTAAAAGAAAGGTTAATATGCCAATGTTAACAATAATATTTTGAAATGCTAATTAACTATAAGAGATACACCATATGAGTTCTAAATGTAATATATATATAAATTGATAAAATTTGAATGATGCTTACAAGGCTGAGGCGGTTCTCCTTAAATAGGAGTTGACTAGCCATGCCTAATCAGAGAGACATGTCCACTGGGGACTAATGTCTCTTCATTTAGCTAATTGTTTGCTAATTAATTGTTTATAATTAATAATTTATTTATTTAAATAGTATTTAAATATTTTATTTAATTGTTATGAATTTAAGTTGATAACATTGCCTTCCCCTTAAGATGCTTTTTCCTGAAAGCATAGGTAGGCTTGGGTGTTGATGCAATGATATGATAATCACCTTATGAGTGACCTCAGTTGCAGATTTGTTAAACAAAAGGTATTATAGACCCATGTGCTGGTGTGTGTGTTCTGTGTTATTGAAACGACAGATCGATCAGATTGCCAATACACAGAAAATAAATGGAAAGACAATAGAGAAATACAGTAAGCAACACAAAGACACAAACAAATTTTAATAAGGAGTTCACCCTATTCTCCAGGGCTACGTCTCTGGTCTAGCTTCAGTGGTGGCCTTGTTTTATTGTGTCTTTCAGCAGAGAAATTACAATGCAAGGACTCAATATGAGTTCTCCTAAAGCAGATTTTGCTTGGCAGGGTGGTTCTTGGATTCCCCAAGCCACTCGGAGTTCACAGACTCTTTTCCTTCCTACCAACTCTGTGACCCTCGGTCTACAGTGGAAAGAGCCAACTGTGATGCTCAATCCTGATAGATTCCTCTATGGGAACGCTTGATTCTTCAAGCTCTTTGGTGCCCGATGTTGCTTGTGGTCAGCTCGGCCCTCTGTCTCCTCTACTTGGCTTTACTGCTCTCCGTGCTCAGTCCTCCTCTCAGGGTTCACTGTTCACTGTCTCTCTTGGTCGCTATTTTTTTTTCGCTCTCTCTTTGAATCTCTATTTAACTGTCTCTGTTCATGGCTTTAGCCATTCGATCTCCATGCCTGTTCGATTCGTCTCCCACTTGCGTTGATTCGCCTACCGCCTGCGTGCTTGGAGTTCCCTGTTTGGCATCAGCATGAACGCTCGGGAAGTAGCCACGTGTCCCCATCGAAATAGTGCCAACCTGTTCATCGATTCGTTTCTTCGATTATGTCGTGGATACGTTCGTTCTCCATCGTGGCGGTCAACGAATTCCAAATCCCCTTAAATCGCGGCTTAATTCCCTGTTGATTCTGCTTCTGTCTATCGGGCGCAACCTCAGCCGTCTGATCTTGGCTCCTCCAGATCCAACGTCATATGCATGTTGAGCGCGGTTGACTTGCTCGACCGATAATGCGCGATCACGGTGGTTTTTCTCTCACCTCCGCTGCCATGCGTCGATCGCTGAGTGGGATCGCTCCGCTCTCCTCCAAAACCTCTTACCGTTCAAGGGTGCCCTGATCAATACCGCTGGTTTCCAGGTTGTGGGTACCACCTTCGTACGTTGGCGCTTTTCCTTTCTGTGCCCGTGGTTCTCTGGCTCCAACGTGACCAAAGGCTTAAGGCCCTTCCATTTCGGCCCTGTTTGCCCAGCGATGCGCGACTAGCGCTAGGCGCTAGTCACTAATCGTGCATCAAAAATCAGCTCCTTTTCATGTTCTAGGGCTCCCAGGGGCTACATCAACCTCCTACGTAGTCTCCACGGGCCTCGGTCAGCGCACTTTGACTGAGGTCCTCATCGTTCTGCGCTGGCTACCATGGCCACTGGTTCAGGGTGTTTCCGATTGCTGTTTTGGATTCTTCAAGGATTTGTTTCATCCCAATATAGTCAGGGTTCTATGATAGTCGTTTATGGATCCGATTTGGATCATATAAGAAACATTATGATTCCCAGGATGAATCTTCCTCTGGTAACCTCTTCCATTTGATGAGGTATTCCTTTATTATCTTAGATCGTAAAACATTTTCTTGGGTAGCAAGTATACCTTCAGGTTCAAGGACTATTCTTCCTTATTCATCAGTCTCGAGTATTTATATTTGTGCTATTTGGTTTTGCCCTAATACTCTTTTGAGACTTGATACGTGAAAGGTATTATGGATTCGACAGTTGTTCGGTAACTTTAACCCATAAGCTACACTACTTATCTTTTTTATTATCTCATACGGTTCATAATATTTAGGTGAAAGTTTATTCTTCGCTTGTTGTTTAAGAGATAGTTTCTTATAAGGTTGGAGTATAACAAAGGCCCAATCTCCCTCCTTGAACTCTCTTTTGGAGCGGTGTTGGTCAACTTGTTGTTTCATTCTATTATGAGCCATGGTTAATTTTATTTTAGTAAGTTGATGATCCTTTGACTTTCTCCTAGGTGGTCTTTAACTGCTGGAATCCGAGAATCAAGGAGTGAAAATTCCTTCCACCTAGATGGCTCGTAACCATATAAGGCTTGGAAGGGTGTCATCTTACTTGACGTGTGGTACGCGGTATTATACCACCATTTTTCCAAGTGTAGCCACTGTGTCGATTTGTTTTGTTTGTCTGTAACAAAACAACAAAGATATGTTTCCAAGAATTTATTGACAATTTTGGTTTGCCCATATGTTTGAGGGTGATAGGCCGAACTCATATTGAGGGATATTCCTGCTTGATGGCATAATTCCTTCCAAAATTTTCCTTTAAACCTTACATCTTTATCGTTGAAGATGACCTTAGCAAACCCGTGTAGTTTGTAAATATTTTTACAAAACACATCAATGATTTCTTTAGTTGTGTCAGTATTTTTAATAGCCATAAAGTGGGAATATTTAGTGAGCATGTTGACTACTACAAATATTTTATCCTTTCTGTCAGTTACAGGTAGTCCTTCAATAAAATCCATCAAAATCTCCTCCCACTTCTGATTTGGAATGTGTAGTGGATGTAGCAATCATGGAGTTGGAACATTTTTGCTCTTGTTTCTTTGACAAATATCACATTCTGAAACATATTTCTAAATTTTCTTGCCCATACCCTTCCAATAGAATGACTGTCGGTAGTTGTAGTAAGTCTTGTAGAATCCGACATGTCCGGATGCTGCCGAATTGTGAGACTCCTTTAGTATTTTCACCTTAAATTTGGATGTGGGTATTAGGTAAATTCTACCCTTGTACCACAAGATGTCATTTTTCCACTCAAAGTTGGTATACTTACAGATATTGTTAGTCATGGAGTCACAATCCTTATCCTTGGCATGTTTGGCACATATTTCGTCCAACCATTCCAAAACAACTATCATGGTGGCACAAGTTGTGTGGTCGTCATCCTTGCATGAGAGTGCATCAACTACGATATTCTCCTTTCCCTTCTTGTGTAATATTTCTAAATTGAAAGCTGACAACTTCTCCATCCACTTTTGTTATTCTATTGATAATTTCTTTTACTAACGTAGGAGCTAAAGATTGTTTTGGTCAGTTTGGATTGAAAATTTACTTCCAAGCAAATATTGGCGCCACTTATTCAAAGCATGTATAATGGTGATGCAGGAGCATTGACTTGAAAATATCATTTTATCTTAGTAGACATAGGGGGTCTTGTGTTTTCAAGGAAGTTGGATTCCTATGTATGTAATTATTAATGTTTTGAGTGGTTAAAGTAGGAATTAATTAGATAAGTGTGAGGATATTTGTAAATGGTCTCAAGTGTAGGAGAACATGAGTGATTAATGATGATGAGAGAGTTGGAAATCAATTGTAACTCTTATAGGTCTCATGATTCGAGGAACTAGAGAGGATTCTTAGGGATAAGTAGGAGTTAAAAGTGGATTTAGAAGATTTTCAGGAGTTAGTTCAGCAAATTAAGGATTTGAACTAGAATTAGTTCAACAGAACCTTTTTGTATAAAGGTAAGCCTAAAAGGCATAGAGAGTTAGTAGTTAGTGAGTCAGTTGGTAGTGAGATAGGTAGTTAGAGAAGTCAATCAATCAAATTGTAAGCCTACGGGCAGGAACAAGGGCCACTAATACTGAAGATTAGGCCAAGGAAAGACAACCTGTGTAAATACATGTTTATTAAATAGACAACTTGATTATGAGTTCATGTGTGTGTATTGAGTAATTGAGATGTTTATTGTATATGATCTTGAGTTATTCTGTGTAACATAGGTTGCAGGTGCAGATCTAGAAGCAAGGCAAAATACAGAGAAGAGTAACAAAGAGGTGTTATGGCTTTACACACATTGATAGTACGGAAGGAAGCTTTAACGTTGCAGTGAATGTGAAGGAAGCACTAAAGCATGAGCAGAGTTAAGTTCAGGAGGAAGTTGTGGTAGAACAACGAAAGACCAGAATCCCGAAGAAAACTGATAACATGGAGGAACATTGAAGAAAGGGCCTAAAATGCAAGGTCAGTAGAAAATAACGAGGACCGTCAAATCATGTAAGATGAACGAACATAAATGGTGGAAAATGACTAGTGGGAGTAGGAGAGAGCAAAATTCCTTGAGCCTGGTTGAATTGCTGCAATAAACCCTGACGTCGATATTATTTCCAAATGCTGATGTCACAAGTAACTATGGGGGTTCAACTATTTGCAACCCGCGTGCTAATTGAAGGGCCACAGATCGTAGGATTTAAGTGCTTCCATTATTTAATGGATATCAGGTTTTAAAATGGTTGGAAGTTAAGTCTAAGAGCAAACCCGAAGTTTTATAGACCAAGGTTTATGAACCGCATTGGCTCCATGAAGCGGGTAAGTGTCGTGCAAGTGGTCTGATGCGATATCATTGAGGACAATCAAGTCAAATGGGTTTTGACCTACAATGCAGGATCACCGTGCAACTCTATTTATTGGAGAAAGTATCAACCGTCAGATTGAAGGTAAAATCAACGACGGAGATTGAGCGATAAGATTTGAGCAGATCGGACCCAAGAAGATTATAGGTGCGATTTTATGTTATTTGAAGTCCAGTTGTGTTATCATATATCGCATGTGAGAGGTGATGAATTCATAGGTTGGTGTGATGCAAGATTGCGACAACTGTTGATATGGCGGATGAAATCAACAGTGGAAAAGGGAAATCGCTTGTCGAAAGTTGGGAATCCTGCAAGCATGTTCTATGGAGTCCTTTGAACTCTGTGATTGCGATATATGAGGAATTGACTTATAGAGTGGGCCTTAAACCATAATTTACGAATGTTTGACCTCAGGTCTATGAAATTACTGGGACATATGAGATTATGCATTTATATGCATACTATGGGTATACGTATGTTTACCTTGCATTAGAGTGGTACCAGAGACAAATTGTGGTTGAAACATTTGGTATTAGAGTAGCACAAAGAAATTTTGTGTGAAAATTTCTTTGAAAAGAATTTATAACAAATTTATTTGTAAAGATGTGTATGCATGCAAGGGAGATCATATTCTAATCTGACAAATAGTAGGCACACAGAGACAATGTGTAGCAGAACTTGCAGATGCAAGAGACAGAGGACAATCCATTCGAAGTGAAGGTGAATGGTAGAACAAGATCATGCAGAGATATTGAAGGTGAGATGGTATGATTTTGTTTTAATCTGATTGAAGATTGGAGAGTTGTGGTTTTTATATTAATGCACATGTAACAACATAAGAAGGTGAGAAGATTGCAACAACCTAGAACAAGGAGTGCTCAATTGGTTCTAGAGGAAAGAACCAGAGAAATGCTAATAGACTGAGCTCAGAGGAAAGAGACTTAGTGAGGCATATGTAGCAAGAGGGAGACTTGTTACTACAGAGGTATTGTTGAATCTCACAAAGGCAATTCCACAAAGGATATGGGTAGAATTGCTAAGGAATGAAGAAAGTTGGTAAAAGTTTCTGAGTGAAAGAAGAGGTGGTCAAAACCTAGTATTTCATGGTGATTGAAATACAAGAGGATAGTTGTGTTCTTAAGAGGTACAAATGATTTGAAGCCTAAAGGAGCAGAGGGAAATGCTCAAAAGGAGGTTCCAGAGATAGATAACCAAGGGCTTGCCAAAAGACCAAGTATAGAGGAAAGCTTGGTGAGGTAAGTAGCAACAAGGAGGAATTGTTGTTGCAGAGGCTTTAATGCAACTCATAATAAGTGAGTGAGGAACTCATGAAGATAGAGAAGAAGATGAATAATGATAGTCATAACAGAGATAATAGAGGTTCCGAGGAAGACCGCAGTAGAAGAAAAGTGAAGAAAGAGAATGCCAAGGTAAATGGAAAGAGGATGAGTCAAGAGGAAATTGACAAAGAGATTACAAAGATGAAAGAAAAACTCAATGTATTAATGATGATACTTGAAGAAAGCCAAAGACTCGGATGGGTTTTAAAGAAAAAGCTAGTGAAGTGCCATAAATTACAGAGAAGGCTACAACAAAGGCAAGTGAAGAGCCTAGTGGAAGAACTCAAAGAGGTTGAGTTGGAAATGGAAGTGTCCATTTGTGAACCAGAGTAGGGTGAAGTTCTGGGTGAAGATGAAGACTTGAAGACTGAAACTTCAAGTGAGACTGAAGAGTCACATGATTTTAAATCTAATAATTTATGTATGTTTGTAGGTGAAACATGTCAAAAAGGAAAATTTGCTGATATTGTCGTAAAGAAGGAGGAAGAAGATAGGCATAATCTAAATTCTGTTCTGAAAGAAGATGAGATGAAAGGACTCATGTAAATACCTGTACATAGTTGAGGAAAGGTTTCACTTTTCAGCATATTGTAAGGTCTGAAAGTAGAGGAATTTGGACTCATGAGGATGGCCAAAAGTAAGAAGAAGTAGAAAAGGATATAAAGCAATCAAGTGAAGGACTTGATGAGATTGAAGGGAAGACCATTGAAATATTTTTGAGTCTTGTAAAGGACTTGAAACAACAGGAGGAATTGGTGATTGAATCATCAAATAAGATCATGAGGTCTTGTGGTTTTACAACTGACAAATTGTATGTAAATGTAGGTTTTGTAGAAGACAAACCATTCTATGGAACTGTCTTGAATGAAGCTGAAAGTTGCCAAGTAAAGTATGATGATGACTGTCTTTCAAATGAAGATCAAGTTGAGTTATTACAACAGAAGGAGTTCATAAATTCCTTGCTTAGTGGAGGAAATATCTTCAGTGGAGATGAGACAGTTATGTCTTATGATAAGGAATTTTCTATTGATAAGGACAAAGAGGAATTGATTTTCTTAAATGGTCAAAGGGAGAGTGATGGAAAAACATCTAAAACTATCACAGAGATGAAGGATCAGAATGAGGAAGTAGTGTTAACAAGAAGTTATACTTGTGACAAAGAAGAAGATAGTGAAGATTGTATAGAGCTTTTGGGAAAAATTCCAAGTGAGATGGCAAATTTGTGGCATGAGTTAAGTCTTTTGGAGGAAAGGCTAGAAAACCAAAAGGTAAGTGTTCAGGTTGTAAAATCAGAACTGAATGAGAATGGAGAAGTTCACTACAGTGGACAAGGACAAGAAAACATCATTAAAATAGATGGTGTGGAGGAGAGACTAGCTGACAGTCTCATGAATTCTTTTGAGAATTAAAATCAGCGTACTGATGTGCTGATAAAGGAGGAAGAATCAAAGTAGCATACTGATGTGTTGCCAAAGGAAGAAAAGGCACAAAAGCCTTATGCTTTTTATTTTAACAATTGTTTTATGATTGCAGGTTGTGATGAAGATACTGCTGCAAAGACAAAAGAATATTTGCCACAGAAGAGCAGTCAAATGAAGGAAGAAAAGGAAGATTCCATGATAGTACTTAGCCCATGGAATGAAAATATAAAATCATTGGAAAGTAAACTTGTAGAAAAAGAGAAGAAACTAGATGTTGCAGAGGGAGATATCTTCAAGGATATTCAGGAAGTTTGGGTGGAAGCAATATCTACAAAAATACCTAGAGAAATCTCAAGAGTAATAGCAGAAGCTAAAGTAGAAAAAGTTGAAGAAAGTAATTAGCAGTTTAAATATGAATGGACAACGTGCAGTGAGATGCATAATGTGAAGGTGCTGAAGTTAGTGGACAACAACAACAACTAAAGAAAGGAGGAAGAGATAGAAGTAAGTGGCAAAGTATGGACCAGCCTAAGGATGTGCTGGAAATGGAAATAAAAAAACTATGGTAGCTGATGATGAAATAGTCCATACGGAGGAGATTGACAGCAACAGGAAAAATGATCAATCAGAACTTGAACCTGATTGGCAAGGAGAGGAAGATGAAACAAAAGACAACTGACATACAACAACAACAAAGGTTCAGAGCATTTAGACAACTACAAACTAAAGCTTGGTACCTGTTAGCTCTACTACATAATTTGGTTTTTGCCGAGTCAAAGACACCGAGGCCGTGTGTTTTTTGTAAAAAGGGAGCTCGTAGCTGTTCATGTTTCTGTTGTTTTAATGCCAGAGAGCTGTCATCCTGTCTGTGCATTAGGAAATAGATTTTCAGACCTCTTTACTGGTTGTAGCTGGCCATCACAGGGTCCTGTGCATCTGCTGGTGTGACCAGTATTCTCCATCATCACATTTTCCTTAAACTGTGAGTAATTGGTGGTCTAAAACCTTGTAGTCTGGGGGTGTTAACCCATGTCTGGGGTTAATCATAGTAGAAGTAGTTACCTGGCTTGAATATGCATCATTCCTTCCATTCATCCACCATTTTAGAACATTTTTGTTGAGTCTGTAATGTTCCCGAGCATCTCTAAGATACAACCTAGGAGAGTTTCATGGGGTGATAACATTAATTGGCGCCGTTGCCGGGGAGAGGAGATTGAAGCTCAACTTACCTAGGAGAATGACACACTTCCAGATTTTGATGATAGACAAGGTTTGGGCACATAATTTGGTTGTAATCATCTATCTGGCGACTCCACTAGAGGAAGACCAACCTTTGGTGACTCCACATTGAAGTTCTGGCTCAGTTTGTGAGACATACTCGAAGAAATCCTCAGGAATCACCAGTTGAACCAGCCCTGACCCTGAGAGGACTGTCAAATCAAAGAAAGCATCACAGAAAGGGGCATCAGGATCAGGTAAGGCTAAGAAATCTTATTCATCTCTGAAAGATAAAGTCATAGCTCAAGATATATAGTTTGAAGATTTAAAGTCCAACACTGTTAATAAGGAAATTCCTTCAGAGATTAATTCAACCCCTTGTGCAGTTAGTTCCCCTTTAAATCTCAGTCCAAAGAAAGCTTCCAATACAATCCAAAACATCCCTTTTTCTTTTCCATCCATCAAATTACTTCCTACCATTCAATCTGCTAGTATCCTTCCACATATCCCAATCATGGCAGCCCAGTAGGCACCCACGAAGATAGAAAGAATTGTTGCTGCTAGATATGGACCATTGGTCTTGCCTGTTCCTTTAAATCCTATGCCTGTGGGAGAATATCAGAAGTATATGCCCAAATTCACTAGCACAGAGGGAGTAACAACAGAAGAACACCTAGAAGCTTTTTACAGTTATGCTGATAATTTAGATATAAGTGAAAATGATGTGTGGATGAGAGTTTTTGTTCAGAGCCTTGACGGAGAGGCCAGGAAGTGGTTCAAGAATTACCCCAGAGATCTATAACAGATATTGAAGCATTAGATGATGCATTTTGAAGCACTGGGGAGATAAGAAGGATTTGTTGTATTACCATACAGAGTTTGGTAACTTGAAGAGGGAAAGTGGGGAATCATTGCCTGATTTTAATAAAAGATTTAACCGTATGTATAGTAAGATACCAGCTGAGGTAAATCCTACCCCCACCTCTGCCAAACTCACTTATGCCAATGCTTTTGACTCTGATTTCTGCCTATTGTTGAGAGAAAGAAGATGTGCCACTCTAACTGATATGCAGGGTGCAACACTAGAGGTGGAATCCAATATCATGGCTGCAGAAAAGCTAAAAGGTCAAGATGACAAAAGGAGGCAGAGAGGTCAGGCTTCTACTTCTTCTGCTTCATCTTCAGAGCCTAAATTAGACAAAATGACTAAGATGATAGAGTCACTGGCTGCTGAAATTTCTAAGTTGAAGGTTGAGCAAAATTAAGGGAAAACAAGGCAGCAAAACATGTTTGCTCCAAGAAATCCCAATCCATTCAGAAGAGCAAATGAACAGTTACAAATCATTCAAAGGGGTGAAGAGTCAAAGGAAGAACAGAAAGTTAAAGCTCCTTTCCAAAATGTAGTCATGGAGGAGGAAAAATTTGAGGATGAGGATGAAATTCACTGCATGGAAGATAAAGGCAGCACTGCATTCTTGACCTTGGCTGCTTATGAAGAATCAATGCTGCAGGAACAAAACAGCGAAGAATGGGATAGGGAAGCTGTCCTACAAACTGGTGAACAACAAAGATATAGCCTTGCAAAAAAATGTCAAAGAGAATCCTGCCCAAAGAGCTGTTGTCCAAACAGAGTCACAGAATATCAGGCAGAGGAGACCAGCAACTGATCCAGTCATCCTTAAAGCTCTAGTTCAAGAGGTAAGAGGTTCTGATAAGTTACCATCTTCTTTCAGCTTTGAGTCAGAAGTTCAGAAATTGAAAATATCTGTGCCTCTGGTAGAGTTGGTAAAGAGTGAAGTATTTAGAAAGCCTATCCTTGAAGCCCTTGAGCTAGAAACCACACAAACCTCCACTGACTCCGTCAATTTGCAAGATGACAAACCTGCCATTGTGCTTAACCCCATGATTGAGCCTGCTAATAATAATTCTCCATCTTTTTATGTCTCATTGACCATCCATGACAAAATCATCCACAATTTCCTGCTAGACATAGGGGTCAGCCAAAATTTGATGCCTAAAGCTATCATGGAGGAGTTAGGCCTTGACATCACCAACCCATATCATGATTTGTTTTCTTTTGATCCAAGAAAGGTGAAATGTTTGGGATTGATTAAAGATCTAGCCATTACCTTAACTCAGCTGTCCATGAAGAGTATGATGATGGATATTGTGGTAGCAGATGTCCCTCCTAAGTTTGGCATGCTGCTGTCAAGAGGATGGATTAAGAGACTAGGTGGAACATTACAGAATGATCTATCTTATGCCACTGTCCTAGTTTTTGGAGGAGAAAGCAGGAGATTGTATAGAGAAGCACAATTGGAATATATCATCAGTGATGAGAAGAATCCTACAAATCATCCCATTTATGCTGTGGACACTGATTTTGGAGAATGTATTCTCCAAATAGAAGAATCTCAGAAGGCCTCAATGCAGCTCAAGAAACCAGTTTAGGCCGAAGAAGAGTAAGGAAGTCAAGTTTGGGAGACGTTCTTTGATGGAGCATGTTCCAGGGAGACTGCAGGAGCAGGGGTGGTGTTGATGTCTCCAGAACAAGAAAGCATTCAACTGTCTTTTAAGCTGGCTTTTCAAGTCACAAACAATATAGCAGAGTATGAGGCTTTGCTATTGGGCCTTAATGCAGCAAAAGACAGAGGAATCAGAAGCATAAAGGTATTTGGAGATGTTGATATGATTATCTAGCAAGTAAATAAAACATTTTAGGCAAAGCACCCAAGGCTGAAGGCATACAGAGATGAGGTATGGAGACTCAAAGATTCCTTTGAAAATTTCTGTATTTCATATATCCCTAGAGCCAAAAATCAGCTTGCTGATTCCCTTGCTATTTCTGCTAGTTTATTTATCCTCCTATGCCTCCCAGACTAGTTTATGAAGTTCAAATGAAGTATAGACCATTCTTGCCTGACAATGTCCACCATTGGAAAGTTTTTGAAGATGATGATGAATTAAATAGGTTTCTATAAGTTATTGATGAGTTTTTCGAAATGCAAATTGACCAAGAGAATCAAGCCTTGTTAGAAAGCCCCAAATCTCAGCTTAGAAATAAAATTGGTAAAGAAAGCATTATCCAGCTTCCTAGTAATCAAATTCCAAAGGGTCTAATTCCTCTTGAAAGATTGTTTGACCAAAATGATGTGCCTTACAAGGCTGCCCAAAAAGAAGATCAATCTGCAGTCTGTAAGCATGACATAGGGAGTCCAAGTCAGCCTAGATACATAAATCTGTCCATGCATCTGTCTGTTGATCAAAGTGCTGAATACTGCAATTTAATGAGGCAATTTGCTGATGTGTTTGCCTGGGAGTATAGTGATCTGAAAACATATGATAAGAACATAATCCAACATAAAATCCCTCTGGAGAAAGACACCATTCCTTTCAAATAGAAGCTGAGACCAATAAATCCTATGCTTCTTCCTCTGATTGAAAAAGAAATTAAAAAATTGCTGGTTGCCAAGATTATAGTTCCTCTTAGATATTCCAAATGGGTAGCCAATTTAGTGGTAGTGAGGAAGAAGAGTGGAGAAATCAGACTGTGTGTTGATTTCAGAAATTTAAACAAATGCTCAAAGAAAGATAATTATCCCTTACCCAAGATGGAGCATTTGCTGTAGAAGGTCTCAGGAGCCAAAGTAATGTCTTTCTTGGATGGTTTTTCAGGCTTTAATCAGATTGTTGTGCACCCAGATGATCAAGAGAAGACTGCATTTACCACTCCTTGGGGCACTTTTATGTATGCCAAGATGCCTTTTGGGTTGATGAATGCTGGAGCAACCTTTCAGAGAGCTATGGATATAGCATTTGTGGGAGAGAAGGATAAATTTGTCCTTATCTACGTTGATGACATAACAATATACTCTAGTAGCCGTCAAGATCATTTGCAGTATTTGAAAAAAGTGTTTTTGAAGTGCAAGAGGTTTGGAATTTTAGTCAATCCTTAAAAATCACAATTTGCTTTAGAAGAAGGCAAGCTGTTAGGACATGTTGTTTCTGCTGCAGGTGTCCGAATTGACCGAGAAAGAGTAAAAGCAATACAGGCCTTGTCTGTTCCAAGATCATAGAAGGATATTCAGTCCTTTCTGGGAAAAATTAATTTTCTGAGGAGGTTCATACCAATTTTTTTGAATATGTGAAGCATATTACCTCCATGTTGAAGAAAGGAGCAGAGATTAAATGGACTGATATAGCAAGAAAATCATTGAGTCTATTAAACAAGCCATTATGGAGGCTCCCACATTAATAAGTCCAGATTACAGCAAGGAGTTCCATGTATTCTCATTTGCCTCTGAAGACACTATTGTAGGCAGATGAAGAAGGTTCAGAGCATCCGGTGGCATTTTTCAGCAAAAACTTGAGGGATGCCGAATTGAGGTATGACATTATAGAAAAACAAGCATATGCCCTTATCAAATCCTTGAAATATTTCAAAGTTTATATCTTGCATTCAATGATAATTGCATATGTACCCTCTGCTGCAATAAAATATGTCTTGAAACAACCTGATTTTGATGGAAGAAGGGCTAAATGGATTGCAAAAATGATAGAATTTAATATAGAGCTGAAGTCCACTAAACTGGTCAGAGGTCAGGGTCTTGCCAAGTTATTGGCTAAAGAAAATTGAAGATCATTGGATGTTGATTTCTTGTGCACAATTACAGAAAATGGTCAGATAGATGAAGAAGAGCAAGTAGCTGAACCAGATAGAAAGTAGTCAGTGGCTGAGGATCTAGCTTCTTGTGATTGGTGTTATGCAATAATTAATTTTTTGCTGAAGCTAGAAATCCCTTCAGGCTTAAGCACAAGTCAAGCCAAAACTATAAAGCTTAGGGCAACTAAATATTACATCAATGAAAATCTGATCTACTGGAGGGATCCATCTGGAGTGCTTTTGAGGTGTCTAGACAAAGAATAATTAATAGAATTGATGCAGCAGTTTCACTCCAGCATGTCTGAAGGGCACCATTATTGGAAGACTACAGCCCATAAGATTCTCAGAGCTGGATACTATTGGCTCACTTTATTTTCTGATGTATTTTCTTTTGTTAAATCTTGTGACAGGTGCCAAAGATTTGAAGGAAAGCAGCAATTGAAGTCCCTGCCTCTAAAACCAATTCCTGCAAAGGGACCCTTTCAGCAGTGGGGCTTGGACTCTATTGGAGAAATAAATCCACATTCCAGTGGCCAACACAGGTGGATATTAGTAGCTACTGATTATTTCAATAAGTGGATTGAAGCAGCCCCTACCAGGAAGGTTAACCATAATGTGGTCATGAAGTTTTTAATTGAAAATATCTTTACCAAATTTGGTTGTCCACACAAACTAGTCACAAATAATGTAGCAGCCTTTAGGGCAAAAGAATTGGTGGAAATGTGTGATTCTATGGGTATTAAACTTGTTCATTCCACCTCATATTATCCTCAAGGAAATGGTCTGGAAAAATCCTCTAATAAAAGCCTGATAAGGATAATTAAGAAGTTGTTAGAGGACAACAAGAAGAATTGGGATTCCAAGCTCAAGTATGCACTGTGGGCTGACAAAGTAACCATTAAAAGATCCACAGGGAATTCTCCTTTCAAGCTGGTATATAGCATTAAGGTTGTATTCCCAATTCAGTTAATTCTCCCTGTGGAAAAATTCCTTCAAACAAAACAGAATGAAGAAGAAGACATGGCAAAGAGGATCACTGATTTAGTAGAAGTACATCAGATTAGAGAACAACTGGTTGAAAAGGCTGCAGCACATCAAAAAAAGATCAAGGAAGCCTTTGACAAGAAGGCAAAAATAGATGATTTTCAGGTTGGAGACTTGGTTTTGAAGTGGGATGCATTGAAGGAAAAGAAAGGCAATCATGGGAAGTTTGATGCTTTTTGGACAGGCCCTTTCATTATTTCACAGATTCAAGGGAACAACACCTTCATACTGAAAAGTATGGGAGGAGAAGCAGTTTTTGATGGCCCAGTTAATGGGCGTTTTCTGAAGAATTATGTTGTTTAAGGTCTTTGGCCTTGAAAGTTGTAAATATTTGGTTTTTATCAGTTTTGTATAGGCAAAATAGACTCCATGCCCAATGGAACACTAGGAATTTTGGTTAATTTGTTTTCAACTAGAAAGGCATTGATCTGCAGGTTTTTGAGACCTCATAGGGAGGATCTTATCCCTAGAAGGAGCCAGTGTTAGCTCTGCTACATAATTTGGTTTTTTCTGGGTCAAAGACACCGAGGCCGTGTGTTTTTTGTAAAAAGGGATCTCGCAGCTGTTCATTTTATCCCTTCCCCCTTTATTTGTTTTATACCCTTATAACTCCCGCTACCCCATTTCTCCTTCCCTTTCATTCTCCTTATTCTCCCTAACTCCATTATTTCTGTTTTCCTTTATAAACCCTATAAACCCCATATAACCCCTTTTCCCTCTGGTCCCGGGCGCAAAGCTAAACCTACGAGTCCGTGGATTATATGACCGCGCACATATAAAAAATACTATCGGCGGGACCCTTCCCTGTCACATCAAGCAATAAGCACGTGCTTTTATCCACCGCCGTCCGATCCTCCACCTTGTGATCCAACGTTATACGCTGCTCCCACCGCCGAAAGCCGCACGTCCGATAGCCCGCGGGGAAAGCGGTTTTCCCGCCAGACCCACCAGCCACGTGTCGCTCATCGTATGTGCTCATGCCCCCGCATACGGAAACTACCTGCCATCCCAAAGCAGTGCGGGGAAACCAATTTCCGCCACCCTCTACAACCCGCGCGCATTATCTCCCGCGCTTGTTAGCCGTCCGTCAGCCGTTGGATCTGCCGCTCCTAATCTCACGACCCTCGTTCATCTACTCCCGATTGCTCCCAATAGCCACTCCAAGTCGATCTCCGCCATCTGTTTACTTCATCCAACGACCAATATTGCCTTCCTGTCCCGCCCATACATCCTCCATGTTGTCTTCGTCCCGTTGCCCTGTATCATTCACCCGAAGCATGAAGCGATCACTCACCAAATACTCTGCGCAGTTAATACTTCACCCACTGCATTCAACACGTTGTACACCCGAAGGACGAGAAGGATAGCCTTGAGCAGACAAACACGACATTCCACCGGTTTGTGAAGTACAATAGAGTACCAGAAAGGCCAATTTTGTTCATTAAAACACACAGTTTGCAGCAGAGACCCATATCTGATTGTAAATGTGGTTGGTGGTCCATTATGACCCCTCCACGCTTTGAACAACATAATTATTTTGTGAATAAACTCTATATATACCCAGAAGAAAGATGTATTGAGGGTTGACGAGTGTTATTTTGATGTAAATTTCAACTTCTGGAGACTGTAACTACTGTGATACCTGCAGCGTCTGGTCTTCATTTTCAGCTAATGCAAGCTTCTTTTGCTGTTAATTTCTCACTTTCCACTTCTTCTTTGTTCCAGGCTGTGCCTGTTATGCATTTGTTCATGTGCTCTTGATGTTTAGCATTAGAGGGGCTGTCATCCCACCTCTGTGTTAGAATCTAGTATGTATTATTGAATATGTATGCAGGTTTCTGTTGTTTTAATGCCATAGAGCATTAGGAAATAGATTTGCAGACCTCTTTACTGGCTGCAGCTGGCCATCACAGGGTCCTGTGCATCTGATGGTGTGATCAGTATTCTCCATCTTCACATTTTCCTTAAACTGTGAGTAATTGGTGGTCTAAAGCCTTGTAGTCTGGGGGTGTTCACCCATGTCTGGGGTTAAGCATAGTAGAAGTGGTTATCGGGCTTGAATATGCATCATTCCTTCCATTCATCCACCATTTTCCAACATTTTTGTTGAGTTTGTAATGTTCCCGAGCATCTCTGAGATACAACCTAGGAGAGTTTCTTGGGGTGATAACAGGACCCTGAAGGTTTCTCATCAACACATGAAGACACATGATCAGGAGATCGTGAATTTTTTCTACTTTGGGAGTCTGATGTAGGAGCATTGGCTCGAAACTATCATTGTATCTTAGTAGACATAGGGGGTCTTGTGTTTTCAAGGAAGTTGGATTCCTATATATGTAATTATTAATGTTTTGAGTGGTTAATGTAGAAATTAATTAGATAAGTGTGAGGATATTTGTAAATGGTCTCAAGTGTAGGAGAACATGAGCGATTAATGATGATGAGAGACTTGGAAATCAATTGTAACTCTTATAATCTCATGATTCGAGGAACTAGAGAGGATTCTTAGGGATAAGTAGGAGTTAAAAGTGGATTTAGAATATTTTCAGGAGTTAGTTCAGCAAATTAAGGATCTGAACTAGAATTAGTTCAATAGAACCTTTTTGTATAAAGGTAAGCCTAAAAGGCATAGAGAGTTAGTAGTTAGTGAGTTAGTTAGTAGTGAGAGAGGTAGTTAGAGAAGTCAATCAATCAGATTGTAAGCCTATGGGCAAGAACAAGGGCCACTGATACTGAAGATCAGGCTAAGGAAAGAGTTCATGTGTAAATACATGTTTATTAAATAGATAACTCGATTCTGAGTTCATGTGTGTGTATTGAGTAATTGAGATGTATATTTTATATGATCTTGAGTTATTCTGTGTAACATACGTTGCAGGTGCAGATCCAGAAGCGAGACGAAATACAGAGAAGAGTTACAAAGAGTTGTTATGGCTTTACACGCATCGATAATATGGAAGGAACCTTTAACGTTACAGTGAAGGTGAAGGAAGCACTAAAGCGTGAGCGGAGTTAAGCTCAGGAGGAAGTTGTGGTAGAACAACGAAAGACCAAAATCCTGAAGAAAACCGATAGCATGGAGGAACATTGAAGAAAGGGCCTAAAAATGCAAGGTCATCAGAAAATAACGAGGATCGTCAAATCATGTAAGATGAAGGGACATAAATGGTGGAAAAATACTAGTGGGAGTAGGATAGAGTGGAAGTCCTTGAGCCTGGTTGAAGTGCCGCAACAAACCCTAACCATCGATCTTATTTCCAAATGTTGACGTCACAAGTAAATATGGGGGTTCAACTATTTGTAAGCAGTGTGCTAATTGAAGGGTCACAGACTATAGGATTTAAGTGCCTTCGTTATTGAATGGATATCGGGTTTTAAAGTGGTTGGAGGTTAAGTCTAAGAGTGGACCCGAAGATTTATAGACCAAGGTTTATGAACCGTATCGGCTCTGTGAAGCGGGTAAGTGTCGTGCAAGTGGTCTGATGCGATACCATTGAGGACCGTTGGGTCAAATGGGTTTTTATCTACAGTGCATGATCATCGTGAAACTCTGTTGATTGGAGAAAGTATCAATCGTCAGATTGAAGGTAAAATCCACAGTGGAGATTGAGCGATAAGATTTGAGTAGAGCGGACCCTAGAAGATTATAGGTAAGGTTTTATGTTATTTGAAGTTCGGTTGCGTTATCACATATCACATGCAAGAGGCGATGGAGTCACGGGTTGGTGTGATGCGAGATTGCGACAACCGTTGATCTGGCAGATGAAATCAATGGTGGAAAGTTAATCGCCTGTCGCAAGTTGGGAATCCTGTAGGCATGTTCTATGGAGTCCTTTGAACTTTCTGATTGCGATATACGAGGAGTTGAATTATAGAGTGGGACTTAAACCATAATTTATGAATGTTTGACCTCAGGTCTATGAAATTCCTGGGACAAACAAGATTATGCATTTATATGCTTACTGTGGGTATACGCAGGTTTACCCTGCATCAGATGGTGAGCATCTCCTTTTGGTATGTTGATTTTAAGCCTTCTCATTTATTAAGTTTCCTGCTCTCAAATGCTATAGGGTGGTTGTTCTTCATTAATACAACTCCAATTCCAAACCCAGAAGCATCACATTTGACTACGAACAATTTGGAGAAGTCAGGAGTTTCTAATACTGGTGTGGTTGACATCACTTCCTTTAATTTCTCAAAACACTTGTCTACTTGGCCATTCCACTGAAAAGCACTCTTCTTTAGCAAATTTGTTAGGGGTGCTGTCAGATGTGTGTATTTCTTTATAAATCTTCTGTAATACCCTGTTAAACCTAAACACCTCCTCAGCTTGGATATGTTCTTGGGTTTGGTCCATTCTTTGATTGCCTTGATTTTGTTAGGGTCCACTTGGACTCCTTCCCTCAATATAATATGTCATAGGTATTTAAATTCCTTCTGCCTAAACATACATTTTGATAGCTCGACATAAAACTGGTTCTTTTCCAAAACAGACAACACTTATTCTAGATGTTTGAGATGTTCTTTCCATGTCTTATTGTAGACTAGAATATCATCGAAGAAAACTAATACAAACTTCTACAGATAAGGGTGAAAGAGCTCATTCATGGTTGCTTGGAAGGTGGCTGGTGCATTTATTAATCCAAATGGCATGACCTTGAACTCGTAATGCCCTTCATGAGTCCTGAATGTTGTCTTTTCGACGTCTTCTAACATTACTCGTATTTGGTAGTAGCCTGATCTTAGATCTAACTTGGAAAAATATTTTGCACTGTGTAATTCATCTAGCATTTCATCATTGAACAGAATCAGAAACTTATGTTTAATAGTGATTTTGTTTAAGCCTCTGTAATCTATACATAATCGGAAGGATCCGTCCTTCTTTTTGACCAATACTATGGGTGCAGTGTATGGACTTCTACTCTTCATAATGATTCCATGCTTGAGCAGGTCTTGTATAAAGCGTTCTATTTTTGTCTTGTGGTGATGGGGATAACAATATGGCTTAACATTAACTAGTGTTGAGTCTGGTTTGACTTCGATAATGTGTTCAATTTTTCTTTCCGGGGGTAACTTCATTGGTAGATCTTGGAAAACCTTCTTGTATTTTTGGATCAAGGATGAAATCTCTAATGGTTGATGAGTCCCTTCTATCGATAATAATTCCAAGTGTTGACATTGTGCAACAAATGCTGGTGCCCCCGTGAGAATAAGCTTCTTCATCTGTTGAGTTGAGATGACTTGCGTTGGTGGTGCCTGAAACTCGAACAACTGATATTTCCTTCCATCCCATTTGAATCTAATGAACTGTTTTATGTGATTTGCTGAATATGTGCTTAGTGTTCTTAACCACTGTACACCCAAAACAACATCTACTCCTCCTAGGGGAACCGTATAAAAAATGGACTCCATTGCATAGTTGCTTAATTGCAACTTAACCTTATGGCTCTTGCCCACTCCATCTATACTTTTTCTATCTGCCACCATAACTTTTAAGTCTTCTACCGGGTAAGCAAATATGTTCAGTCTTTTTGCAACATTCACATCTACAAAGTTGTGCGTACTTCCTAAGTCTACTAGAACAATAATTATTTTCCTCTTAATGTTACCAGTGTCTTTGGTTGAGCTATCCCTGTGATAACTGCTATGGAAATTCGTGGCATATCATCTTCTGATTCTGGACTAGGGTTTGCAAATTCTTCATTCTCCTCTTCATTAGAGTTGTCTTCTAAAGATTCCTCTTCTTGTTCAGCTTCACAATTGTACAATTTTTGTGTTGCACATTTGTGTCTTGCGTAATAAGTTTGTCTCCGCACTTCCAGCATTTTCCATCCTTTTTCCTTTCGACATTAGATTTTTGTTTCCCTTCATTTCGTAATGGTGGTGGGACACACTTGCTAGTATTCTCTAACAGGTTTTTACCTGCCTTCCCCTTGGAATAACTGTTAGTCCTGTCGTTACTGACATAAGGTGATTTGTGAAGTTTATATTTCCACTCGATAATTATGGATGCGTGTCTGGCCTCCTCAATGGTTTTGGGTTTGTGCAACTTTAATTCTTCATGAATGTAATCTTTAAGGACACAACGATACATTTTTAGCAACTCTTCATTTGAAAGCACTCTATTCCTTACTGCTAATACTTCCCATTCGTGATTGTATTCACTCACTGATCCTTTTTGCTTCAGGTGAACAAATCTCTCATAGACATCCTCCTCCTCCTCGTCATGAAACCTTTTTAACAGATGTTTTTAAAGTTTTGCCAATTGAACGAGCAACCCGTGCATTTAGGTGACCACCACACAAACTAATCATACACTTCTACTTCTAAGTAACTGGATGCAGTCATGACTCTTTCTTGTTCACCTGCTAGAAAAATTGCATCCATCTTATTTACCCATACAATGACACCTTTAAAGTTCTTACCATCGTACTTAGGTAATTAATTTTTGATTTTAAGATGGTTCCTTTTAGAAGATTTAGTATAATATTGGCTTCCTTCGAAGTGAATTTGTGGTATTTGTTGCTTCTCATGCCTCAGGAACTCATGCTCTAGAGAAGTCTCACCTTCCAGAGTCTTGGGACTCTGTGTAGTTGAAGGTGGATCAATCTCTCCAAAGCGCCGACCCATCAAGTTTTTTAAGTAAGAGATATCGTTGGCCATCTTGTCCTACTTACTATCTGACTTCTCAATGTTATCTAAATGTATACTTGATTTTCTGATGTCGTCTTGAATTTTTTTCATACCGTCATTGTTGTTGCTTGCCATTTTGTTTCTTTTTTTTCCTTGAAGACCCAATTTTTTATTTTTATTTGTATCATTATTTAATATATTATTATTTTTTAAATTTAAATAATTTAAATATATTAATTAATTAAATCACAATATACTATATTCGTTATATGATTACATATTTTGTATATAACTATAACCATATATTATATAGTTTTTTTTAACAATCATATGATCAGTTTTTTTGTTTTGTTTAATGGACTGACGTCACGGTCTGCTCAGTCACGTCCATTGACCGAGTGTCCTTTCCCCTTAACAATCGATACCATACATCAACATGTCATTGCTTATCGGTTTGAGTTCTGAATGACGAGAAGTTGATGAGACAGACTGAATGTTGGACGACATGTATGCTACAACTGTGCAACATTTGAACTGAGTACACGACAAGGTGGATGGGGGCTTGTTGCTTGCCATGGAATAGGTGTAGGGGGGATGTAGATTGTGGATGTGGTGTAGACAGGTTGGGGGTCAGCAGCAGCAAGGGAACTGTTGGGACAATAGAACACATTGATGGGTGATGACAGTGCAGACTGGAGAACTGTACATAGACAACACAAACGTGGCAGCATGGGGAAAATAGAGGGTAGAATATTGGCGGATGGGAGGTCCGTCAGGCCTGATGGCTAGCAAGGTGATGCGGGGGTGTCACCAGACATTGTTCACTTCGATACCACTGTTAACAATAATATTTTGAAATTGCTAATTAACTATAAGAAATACACCAGATGAGTTTTGAATGTAATATATATAAATTGATAAAATTTGAATGATGCTTACAAGGCTGAGGCGGTGCTCCTCAAATAAGAGTTGACAAGCCATGCCTAATCAGAGAGACATGTTCCTTGGGAACTAATGTCTCTTCATTTAGGCAATTATTTTCTAATTAATTGTTTATAATTAATAATTTATTTATTTAAATAATATTTTAATATTTTAATATTTTATTTAATTGTTATGAATTTAAGTTTATAACAACCAACGTTCAATAGGGTGGACACATATCAATGTAATAAATGCAATATTATTACAAGCTTTTGCTTTAACTAATTAAGCGATTTATTTTTGGATATATGAGATCAACTATTTATATACGTTTCATGCATCATACATATAAATAACTATTTATGTTTTTCATACATCACATATGTAAGTACGCAGAAGGAAGATAAAATGTTGAATGTTTTTACAACTTATCAATATCATTTTGGTTCAAATGTGCAAATTAAATGGTGGACTAGAATGTAAAGTAGTGTATGGCAGGGATTAATGTTTCTCATGGTATTCTACTGTTGTTTACTTCATAGATAGAAAATTTGATCAAATGAAGTGGAGTTAAAAAAAAATAGCTTAGTTTCAATTATATTAATAATACTTTAGGCAAAATCCAATTCAAAAGTGAGGATATGGAAAACTAGCATATCACCATATATATGCATATGTGTGGACACAGATATTAGAAGGGGATTTCAGGTGGAAACCAATTTTGTAGCTAAAAAATAAACGTGAACCCAAAAATTAGAATGTGAATAGGTTTCTTTTTGATGTAGGTCATGTTATGAAATATGGCACATTATTTCTTATTGCACCAAAGTGGCTAAGAATGACTAATCTCAAAATCCATAAAGAAAATATACATGATAGGATGACACAAAGGAAGAACATTAATTGATCAATGATGGATCTCCTTTAAGCAATTGGATCCATGGCCTAATCAAATATCACCAACGCCTTTTGTTGCATTTTATAATGAAGTTGGTTCTCCCTAAGATCTTCATCCCTGTTCCCCTTCATCGATGAGGATGGATGGACCCTCTTTAGATATAACAAACACTCCTTAATGTATCACCTACTCCTATGTGAATTGGGTATACTGGGTAGAGGAGCTATATGTAGAATGGGGTGAGGAGAAAGATCTATATTTGAACCCTCATTTGGGAAATCACATCGAGACAAAGGGGAGTAACAAGGTCCAAAATAAAAAAACGCTTTACCTAGAATCTCAAAGAGTAATTCAAATATTCAACTAACAATGACAAAAAATCAACGTCAAAACCTTTTCTAAACATGTATTCTTTCTACACTCTTTTGTGTTCTTAGTTTGTCTACATTTAATCACATATTATAAGCTATGAAGTAAATTTTGGGTAAAAAGAAATCGTAGTAGTTGGTAAAATACCCAACATTTTTTAAAGTTGGGAATATCTCCCACACTAGCTAGTCTTCTTTAGTACTTGTAAATGTTTAGTACAAAATTTAACTATGATTTGTTCTTCGATGCAATCATAACTATTGTTGCGAAGAAAAGGAAATTACAAAAGAATATATAGTTTAATGGTAAGAAGAACATAGGAAGAAAAAATGTATTAATGTGGAATGAAATCTCAAAATAGAGATATGCCATTGTAAAGTTGTCAAACACATTCAAAAGTTGTGTGGGATTTAAGCACCATATTATAGATAATGTTAATAGACATCATACAACATGTGGCAATATATGTAATAATATTGGTGACTTATACAATCAAAATCTACATGTTTAAATTATAACATCCAATGCTTGAGAGATGGTGTCATTTGTCAATATATAATGTATGGCTAGAAGTAGATTATGCACAACTTTGATATTGCATTGCATATTTTTTTATCATAATCAAAAAAGAAGAGGAATACTAATATGATACATTTCCTAACATAAAAATATGTCACCTAATAACCATAAACCAAAAATAATCCACAAAACATGACATTGCAACATCCACAATATCAAAGTTGTTTTTAAATATATGACATTACATCATCAACAATGACAATGGTGTTTTCAAAGAAAATGCAATCCATAGAATGCATATAGAAGAGCTTGTTAACAAAGGAAAGGAGAACAATATTAACATATGTTTTGATTTAAAATTGATTGTCTAAACCCTTTCAAGAAGATGAATACCATTAAACATGATTGGAATAAGCTCATTAGTGATGTTGATGGAGTGTTACTTTAATCATTGGTGTTTTACTTTTTATGATAATGGATGGGATTAAGTATTAGACATTTTGATATAATAAAGAGTCTCCTCGTTGAAGGATTCTAACACTTTTTTTTTTTTAACTGAAACGGTTGTGTTTTATTGAATATTCCAGGTTGGGCAAAGCCTAATCAACCAAATTACAATTCATGGATTTTACATGAGCTCCTCTCCCGGTTAAGGGATGATTGCCATTTTCAAAGCACCTGCGTTTATGCTGATCATTCCACTTTGCTGAGTGCATCCTATGTTTGCCAATCTGTCCGCTTCCTTGTTTAGATCTCTGAGAATGTGAAATGTTTGCACTGAGGAGAAGTCCTTCAGGATTATGCTCACTCTTGAGAGCTGTTTGTTTAACGCTGGATCCTTAAACCTTTTCTTGCTTATTAATGACTTTATCAGCAATTCTAAATCCCCAAAAATAAGGATTCCTCTTTGATTTTATTTTCTGGCTAATTGGCAGGCTTTTAAGAGACTAAGAACTTCAGCCTGATTGTTGGTTTTCATACCTAGTCCCCAATTGAAATCTTCTTTTTCTCCGTTCGGATAGAAGATTACCCCTCCTGCTCCAGATGTGCCTGGATTTCCTTTTGAGGCACTGTCAAAGAAGATAGTGCACTTGCCCTGGGATTTCCACCACTACTGAAATCTATCCTCGGATTCTCGAATCTGCCATCTTTCCTTGTGGGTTGGCCGAGTGATTGCTGAAGGTCTGGTGTTGTAAGAGAAGTCATCCAGCCATGCCCTTTCCTCTGTTCGAAGGGAGTTGTCATTTTTGACTGAAGAATGTTTCAGGGTTTCTAAAAGGAGTTTCTTTGCCTGTTCTGCCACTTTTTCTGCTGGTATTTCATTTTGGTTGAAGATGATTTCATTCCGGGCTAGCCATAGCTTCCAACATACATATTTTGGGGCAGCAATCCAAACCTTATACCATAGATATTTTCCAGCGATATTGTGAGAATAACTGGCTTCCAAAGTGGAGAACATATCTGCAACTGTACTGTGAGTTGAGGGTCTCACATTTAGTTCGGACATAAAGATAGACCAAGCCTTCTTAGCATATTCACAATTAATAAACATATGATCTGAGCTTTTCAGTGCATTTTTGCATAGAACACATCAATGGGGGTCTGTTATATTCCTCTTGCACAGGTTTTCTCCGGTCAGGATTTTGTTATGGAATAGAGTCCAAAAGAAAAAATTGATCTTGGGGATGCTAAAACTGTCCCAAACCTGCTTCCAAACTTCTTTCAGATGAGGCGAATCCTTTTTTCTTTGCATCTGTAGGTATCCTTGTCTTGCTGTGTATACCCCCATCTTTCCCCATCCCCATGTGTCTTCTTCATCTTTGTGAATTGGAGCGAAGTCTGAAATTGCCTCTTTGAGGGCGTGTAGCTGAGGGATTAAATGCACTGGTGCCTTGGGAAATATCCAGCGTTGCCATTCTCCTTTGTTATCCCAGTTGGAGATGTCTTCGATCTTTCTAATTCCTTTTGATTGTAGCCATGCTCTAATCTCTGTGATTTCACTGTTTTCTTTCATAGGAGGGTGGCACATGACTTTGTCTTTCCATAGCAGAGTGTTTTTGCCATTCCCAGGAATTTTGTACAGGTGAGTTCTGAAGAAATCGATGCCTTTGCAGCATAGCTTCCAGGCTTGCGTTCCTTTTGGAGCTTTCTCCGGGATGAAGGATCTGATTGACTGGTGTTTGAGGTATTTGTATTTTAATATTTGGCTGACTGGGTGACTGGGCTCAGCAAGAAATTGCCACAGTAATTTACAACCCAACACTACGTTTGCCTGTAGAGGGTCTCGGATCTGGAGGCTGCCTTCCTCTATGGGTCTTTTTGCTATTTCCCATTTAATTAGATGGAACCTGTTATCATTTCCTCGCCCGCCATTCCACAGGAGATTTCACATGAAGCTGGAGATTTGGTCTAAAATTTGCTTTAGGGCCAACATTAAGGAGGCCTGAAACATTGGCAATGCAGAGAGGACCGATCTAATGAGCGTGAGTTTACCTCCTGTGGTAAGCCAATAGCCCCCCCACCCTGCGATCTTTTTCTTAAATTTTTATATCACCTCTTCCCACAGTTGATTCCTATTGGATCCCAATGTTATTGGGAGACCAAAGTATTTGAACTTGTCCCAATCTGCATATCCGTTGAAACCCAGGTCACTGGCGATTCTGCTGATAGCTCGCTGCTTTGTATTCCATCCATAGACAATGCTTTTCTTTTCGCTGATTAACGCTCCATAGATGCTGCAGTATTTTTTGAGTATGATTCTGAAGGAGCTCCCAATTCGTGGAGATGCACCCCCAAGCAATAGTGAGTCATTAGCAAACAATGCATGGTTCATTGGTTCAATTTCTTTCACAATTCTGATTCCAGGGAGGTTACAATTCTGCCTTTCCATGATCAATTTGCTCAAGGAATCTACCATCAGGATGTAAAGAAATGGAGATAGGGGGCAGCCCTACCTCAGTCCCCTGGTGGCTAAAAAGAAATCTGTTGGTCTCCCATTTACCATTGGAGCTATCCAGATCTTCTCTAGGCAGGCTTTAATTAAATTTATAAAGTCCTGATTGAAGCCAAAGGCTGAAAGGACCCTGTACAAAAAGGAGCGGTTAACTCTAACAAAAGCATTACACATATCCAGTTTTACAAGCATACCTTGTTCTTTGCGTGAATGGCTCGAGTGCAGGGCTTCTTGGACTTGGATAACATTGTCCAGGATGTGTCTTCCTTTCACAAATCCCCCTTGGGCTGGAGAATGAGCTTTTGTAGGAGAGCCTTGACTCTACTCGCCAGAAGTTTGGCCACTACCTTGTAGGACGCATTGCACAGTGAGATCGGACTGTATCTGTCCAATGATCTTGGATTTGTTTCATTAGGTATTAGAGCAAGAAAGGTTGAGTTAATTCCACCCCTGATCTTTACCTTTCTCATAAATCCATGTATCATTATGAGGAGATCATGTTTGATTAACTCCCAACAGATTCTATAAAAGTGGATTGAAAATCCATCATGCCCTGGCGCTTTGTCTGGCTCCATAGACCAGACAATATTGGATACCTCTTCTTCCGTGACTGGGCTCGTAATGTTTTCATTATCCTTCGTGTTGATTAGCTTTGGAATATTTGCGAGGAACTCTGATATATCTTCCTCACTCCCATCCTTTTCTGTTGTAAGGAGAGTCTGGAAATGTTTCACAACAGCTTCCTTGATTTGTCCAAATCCTTTGCAAACCTGTCCATCAGAGGTGGTGATTTCTTCTATGTGGTTTCGGGTAAGTCAAGCCCTGTACTGTCTATAGAAGTATGTGGTGTTTCTGTCCTCGGCTTTAAGCCACAAGCTGCGGGACTTTAGGCACCAATACTCTTCCTCACTTCTGAAAGAGCAATATGTTTTCCTTTGTGCAGATTTTTCTTGATCTAAATCCATGGGGTTGATATCTTTCTCTTCCAAGTCAAATTGCATTTATTCTAGTTGGGTGATAGCGTCTTTCCTCTGACTGGTGGGAGTTTTCATAGGTTTCTTTATCCACTCTTTTAGGGCCTTCTTTGCATTTTTCATTTTTTGCTCCCACACATAGCTTGGGGAGCTTGAAACTTCTGTTCTCCATGCTGTTTTAACTGTTTCAAAGAATCCTTCTCTTTCCGCCTAGAGAGGACTGCAGCGAAAGGGGAGAGGGCCTAGGTCTTCTTCATCTTTTAGGCAGAGTAGAACATGTTTATGATCTGAGGTGAGCTTTGGAAGAATCTTATTGATAACTATTCTTTTCCCCATCATTATAGAGCTGCTGATGAGGAATCTGTCCAGCCTTGCTGCGATATGATTTTCTCTTGTTCTGTTGTTGGTCCAAGTGTATTTTCCCTTGACTGGCTTGAAATCTACTAAATCCCTCTGTATTATCATATTCTCCACTGTGGTGAGAAAAGGGTCTCTTAAGTAAGTCCCTCCTCTCTTCTCTTTAGGATCAAGAATTATGTTTAGGTCACCTCCTATAACTATGTTCCTGGGATTGCTTTGATCTAGAAACTCTGAGAGTGTCTTCCAGCACTCTTTCTTTTCCTCGTAGTGAACAGGAACATACATATTGAACAAGGCTAGGTTGAGATTACTTGCTATGTGGCACAGTTCCGTAAATATCCAGTGTTGGGTCTCGAAGGAACTTTCTAAAGAAAAGGATTTTTTTGCCCAGAATGTTCCTATTCCTCCAGCCATACCTCTTGCACTAACAACCTTTCTAGAGTCAAATTTTCATTTGATGTTACTGGTATTTAGAAGGATCTCCCCTTCTACCTTTGTTTCTTGGAGCATGAGGATGTCTGTGGGTTCCATTTTCAATAGATCTTTTATGGCTTCTGCCTTAGTGGGATTCCCCAAACCCCTGCAGTTCCAAGAAATCAGCTGCATCATTTACCACTTGTTGGGGTAGGCCCTCCTCCCTTGGGGGCCCTTGGCCTGGTATTCCTCCCAAGTGTCATCTCTATGGTAGCTTGACTGCCTAGGGTTTTTTTCCTTTCTGACTCTTCTTCCCTGGTTTCCCTGTTTGTTCTTCTTCCGACCTTTTTTGTTGGCCTTTCAAATGTTTCATCATCTGATGAGCCCATATTCTCTGTGTTTTTCTTCTTTTGTTTGATTATATCTGCATAAGAAGGGGAGGAAGTATTACTTGGGGTTGGGATTGGGTTATTACCTGGCTCTAAGGTGTCGTTATTCTCCAGCTGAGGTGGATCTTCTCGCTCTGTCTCTGGAGGATCCTTAAGAGATTCAAAGGGGTTTTTGTCCCCCTCAATGCTAATTGTATCTCTACTTCCAGTGTTTTGATTGCTTGCACTTTCATGTCCTACTTTATTCTCTGTCTCTTTAGCTTTATTTTTGTTGTTCTTCCTGTTGCTTGTTGTTTTCTTTGCTTGTTTCCATTGTTCACCCTTTTCTTTCTCTGATACCTCATTGTTTCTCTTTTTGCAGTATCTTGCAAAGTGCCCGTACTCATGACAATGTCGACACTTGAAAGGCAAATGTCCATGCCACCGATAGTTTTATTGCTTATGGTAGCCTGATTTCTAGGTCAACCTCTACACAGATTCGAGCACAGGAGAATTGATCCTTCCTCGGTGCCTGATCTATGTATCTTCCTAGGGCATTGCCGATGGATTGCAGAGAGTTCTGACTCCAGCAATGGAGGGGAAGGTGCGGTAGATGCACCCATACAGGGACTGCCTTGGGCACATCTTGTGCTGGATCGAAATTTGGGGACCATTTGTTCAAGTAGAGGCCTTGGGGACCCATGAAGTATGGCCCATTTCTGAAGATCAGGCTTCTGTCCTTTGCGTTATCAAACACGAAAATGAAGAACCCTTTGCCTACAAAGTGACTCTTTATTCCTTCATTGACCAGTGGTATCCAGTTTCTTTTAACCCATTCTTCCACTGCTTTCGGGGATGGCCACAATCCCGTAAACTGGCCGATGAGGCCTCTTTCTGCTAGTTTCAGCGCTGTTCTGCAGGTTTCCTCCACAGGCAAGGTCACCGTGGGGATGCTGTCCAGTTTTTTTACGAACTTTTGCTGCGAGCTCGTGGTCTGGCGTTTTCCTGTAGCGGCTACTAAAGTTCTGAAGGCTTCGAGCTCTGGAGGCAAGGGAGGAGGGGCCGCAGGGCCACCTCCAAGCTCCATGGGGGAAAGATCGCACGAAGAGTGGAATCAGTCGGGCGCGGCTAGGGTTGCAGCAGCGCAGCTCTCAGGAAAAGTTTTGAAGGATTCTAACACTTTTGAAATCAAATGTAAATTTTAATTAATTTTATTAAAAAAATATAGTGTTGCCTTAATACCTATGTCAAAGGAATCCCTCTTAGAGCATAACCTTTATGGCATGAAGATTGGAAGCCCTCTTAGAGCATAACCCTCATGGCATAAAGACTAGTCCATTTTTATTGCCTTCTTGTTGTTATTATTATTATTATTTAATTTACTTTGTATCTGTATTATATGAATAGTCTCACATGGATAAAAAACTTAAGGCGTAAATAATTTATAAGACATTGTCTCTACCTAAAAATTTATCAATTTAAAATATACTTTACAATGCAAGTCCTCAAGTTAATGTCATAACATCCTTTTTCATTATCCTACATTGATTAAGAACCTTGGTACACGACACCATAAATATCTTAGTCGATGGAGGTTTCTGTTGAGATAGTGGTCACCCTCGTAACACGATGATTAATTGGTTGTGTGGATTAGATGTTTGACTTATCAACCTTACCCTCCTTCCTATGTGTGTTGTGTGCATGTGCGTCGAATACCAACAAGAAACAATGAATAGACCTATTTGTCATTTCCTCTCCTTACTTTGATAGTGGCATTATCTATTTTGATATTATGTCCTTATGATCCCTCTTTACCTTATAGTTATTTACAAGAGTTTTTATTATATTTTGTGGATTTATAATGAAATTAACTATTTATAGTCAATTTAGTATAACCCAAGAAACTATGAGGAGAGTTGTTATCCCGTCCCACCCTAGTTCAAATCCCACTTTGTGTAATATGTTTGCTCTCTTCATGATCCAATTGTTGAATGTTGACCTAGCCTTGTGACCTAGAAATACACCTAGATATTATCCTAAAAATGAAGGGAAGTGCTTGGGGGATTTCTTCAAGAAATGCATGAGAGAGAGAGAGAGAGAAATCACTCTTCATTGCGCTAATAGCTAAATGTATTTATAACCAAAAATGATAGAAATATTGATTGTTATGCTCTACATATTTTCTTTAATTTTGTGATTTGGTGATGGAATAAACGATACCTCACATGAAAAACCCAAAAATGTGGGGACTTAAAGGGTAGTGAAGCTAACACTATAGAATATTGTATTGAAATGTAATGGATGAAGTTAATTTTGTTGTAAAATGATTCCTTTTTTCAATCACAAATTTAACAAGATATTGATAATCCCTGATGGGGGTGCCAACCTTGGCATTCAATGATGTTAATATGACAAAGGAGGTGATGGAGAGAAATGCATATAGCCACCACGAGACCCTCACACGCGACATAACCTAGCCCTAATAGTTGGAAGGGTTCACTGTCGTTAAATGGTGCAAGTGACCAACAAGTCGGAGGTCTTGCTTTACAATGAGCCTCCTTTCTTTGATTCCACATTAATGTCGCTAGCCTTTATGGAGCTTCCTCTTCATTTAGTTGTAATTTCCAACATGTTCTCAGGGGGATTTCAACACTTGCAAGGAAAATTTTCCATTATTTTCCTTTGTTGCAGATATTTCACTTGGTTCCAAAGCAAAATCCTCCACATTTATCGAGTGTTTCCCATCCTTACCTTCATCCTTTGACACATAAAAGGCCTAGTCCCTCCCAACTTGGTGCCTTCTATTTTGATTCCATTTTTTCCTTTTTGGTTTTGTTATTTTATGGAAAGAGGGCCTTGAACATGCCTTGTTTCTTCTTCTGATCTCTTCTTTCTCTGGTCTACACAAGCTTCTCCTAGAACATGAGTTTTGCCTCCACTCCACTCCCCATGTCCTTTATGTGCTCATTGTTAGTCTAATTCCTGGAGGTGAATTAGAGCATCTATTTTACTTATTAATCCATGTTGGTAGACTTAGAAGCAAACCAAAGTTTATGGAATCTTGGATTAAACTAGTGTAGGAAGTAGTTGTTTAGATGAAAATAATGCAAATGCATATTAAAAATATAAATTACTGAAAATAAATAATTGAAATTCTGATCTAAAAGAAAGAGTGCAATGAATATTTCTGGAGCATAGTCAACAAGGAAGAGGCTCTAACTTAGATGCCCTGGCTGTCCTTCCTCATTATCCCTATTCCAACAAGATCAATTCCACCACAAAGCATAACATAACCAAATCAAGAAACTAGTAAAGACACAATTTCCAGTTCATTTCTTAATCTAGAAGGAAGAGGATCTAACTTATATGCCTTGGTTGACCATCCCTACTTAAACCAATTACTGAAAGGAAATAATAATCAAATCAAGAAAATAGTAAAGGTTAAATTCACAATTTCCATTTCAGTTCTTAATCTAGAAGGAAGAGGATCTAACTTAGATGCCTTAGTTGACCTTCCCTAGTTAAACCAATTACTGAAAGGAAATCATTCAAAAACATGAATGAACATGTCATATAATGTATCTACTTAGAAAATATTCACAAGAAATTATAAAGGAAACAAAAATCTAAAATATTCACAATTATACACAAAATTACACTGCAGTTTACTTAGCTCAAAATGGGGCCCTCCACCCTTGCTTGGCACACTTGAAACTATCATCTATAGTAGATAAGAAATGACATCCCACAACAAGAACAACAAGAAAATAGAAGACAAGTTCTTCAAATTATATTCAAAAATAAAGAAGTCTCAATAATCATAATACATGTTCATAGTCGCTGAATAGTTGTGCTTAAATAAGCCAAAAATATAACAAACTCAACTAAAATAGTTGTAAAAACCTATGAGAGTCCTGATACATCTAATCAGGTCGAAATCATCCCTTTTGTTGCACAAAATATAGTAGGATTCCACAAAATCACAAAACTGCCCCTTAAATTAGGGTATTTTCTGGGTGACTGGTCAAGTATGACTAGTTTTGACCGGACCTGTTCTGATTCATTTGGACTATGCCAATAGGAGTCCGTCCATCCTTGATTCCCATAATTCTCGAATATATCTTCATTTTCCACCCAGGTGTCCTGCACATACAACTTCAATGGAGCCATTATGGGAAATTCTTTTCTAGTCAAAAATAATTTTTAATACCCAATTTTTACTAAAAGATCTAAAAATTAAAAGACATAATTATTTTACATTAATGTGTGATAAGAGGAAAAAATATGGCAAATATGACCATGGTATGAAGGTAAGGGATGATAAACAGATGGATTATGCATGGTGAAAAATGGTCAAAATTGAGGGCCAACATCCCCCCCTTGTTGATTCTCAAGCATGTCCTCATGCGTGTCTTTGTCTCTTTGATCTTATCCTCTACATGTTGAAATCCATGTTTTTCTTCCTATGGATTTGCCCCCCTGATGTAGAAGCTTCCAGCTGAGCTGCCTGCAAAAGCATATCAGTCACCTCTGCTTCTCTCTCCTCTCTCTTGTAAATTTATGTCTTAACTTTTTGCTTTTCATACTTAAATTATCATTGTTTACAAATGATAGTACCAATAAGCTTTGAAAATTTTGACCTTGTACTATGGGATTTAAATAATCAGTACTAACTATAACCATGTGATGAACACTATAGACACAATTTATACATGATGAACACCTTGGTGATCAACAACAGTGTGTAGATTGTTTCTAATGCCCCAAATCACATAAAATTAATACGAAATTCTCAACATGGTTATGGTCATAATCAATGATTATTTTCTTTGTATGCAGGGTACCTTCATGCTTTGAAACTTGTAATTTTGAAGTTCTTATTTTCAACAAATAAGTTATATTCTTCACATACCCTCAACATCTTCTTGTGCCAATCTTGCAATGTCACACAATCACAGAGAAAACACCAATCGAACACATCAAAGCTTCTTTCACTTGTGTAGGGGGTTTCCTTCTTTCCATAAATCTGTTACAAAATAATTTGTGCCAATCCTTTTTATGACTAGGTGTTTACTTTCAACTTAACAACTATTATTCCCACACCATCTACAAAATAAGGGTTGAAATAATCACGAAAATATCCCAAATAGAAATGAATTTGAAAAAGTTGTCCATGTGGAGCCTAATTGGGCTCATTCTAAAGAAAACTCATGTTTTCATTTTTCGAATTTCATTTTTGTTTGCTCATAAAAAGCAACAAAAAATAGTGTCTTCTTAAAAATTTTGAATTTTTAAAACTGTAGCTGAATTCAATGTTTTCTAGAAGATATGGTGCCCAAATCCTTACCTGTTATCTCCACTGTCAATTGGCTTGATTCCTTCTATCTTTGAATGCACAGGTGTTTTCTTACCAAGACTCTGTAATATATTCTAAAAAATTATGAACTAGAATTTTGATTTGAACAACTGGTTGATACTTAAGGAGAAATTTCTAGATTGCAATGTCAAATTCTGGACTGATATGCAAATTCTTGGTAACTAAAAATAAGGAGCAATTCTTGAACTTGTAATGTCAAATTTCTGAGCTAAGATACTACCTCTATTTCTGCTAATTAAAATGGGGAGAAGTATCTATTTTAACATCTCAAAAACGCTTTTTCAAAAATACATTGTGTCAAAATACCTCAGATACCAATCTTTTGATCACTACCCTCTTTATAATCGAGTTTTGGACACCTACAGGTTTGATTTTAACCTTCTCCACCTTCAACTTTTAAAATCAACACCATACTCATTTCAAAAATCAAATTTGGGAAATTATTGAACAATTTCTTTCAAATTAACCCTTTATGTCCCTTAGAAATTGAAATCGAATTCTAGAAATGAACAATTTTTTTCAAATTAACCCTCTTTGTCTCCTTAAAAATAGAATGTTGGAGAAATCAAAATGCTGGATATGTACTTATCTGGAGAAATCGAATGCTAGAGAAATCGAAATGCTGGAAAATGCTCAAATTAACCACCACATGCACTCATTCATTCACTACCTGTTCAGAAGTCAATTTTTAGAAATAGAAATGAAAATCAACCTATAGGACGATCACAATTTTGCTCAGCTGCATAATATTACCATTCATTGCCTCCTCAAAAATTGAAATCTGAAAGATAAAAATCAACCTACAAGTCTTGGGTAATCACAATTCATCTATGCTCTTAGCATTTTCGTTCACTGCGACTTTAGAAAGCAAATCTTGGAAGAAATCGTTTTATGCGTGTTCTCCAACAGTTACCATTTGTTTTGGGTTTGTTGTTGAGTTTGATTAATGCAACTAGAGTTTCATGTGTAGCAACCTCACACCTAGAGCTTGAATGCAGACCTTTGATGCCACTATGAAATTGAGAACTTGGATTTTCCACCAATGCTTTCCTTGCTTGGAGTTTGTAACATTGTTAACTGGAGTTTTATGTGTAGCAATCTCACACCCAGAGTTTGAATAGTGCCACCATACAATCATAAACTTGGATTGCCTCCAACATTTGCTAGCTCGAAGTTAAATCAACTGCCAGACTACTTGGTTACCTTCAACTGCCAATATTTAAATATCAATCTTAGACTTATGATCAGAACTTCCTGTATTGAAATCCTAATCAAACTTGACTATGAAATTTCTGTGGAATTCTTGGGATATGATTGGAGATCTCAACGTTTATTTGGCGGGGTTCTAATTAATGAATACTCAGTGTTCTCCTTGGCTTTTTGTCAAGATTTTTACTACTAAAATACATGAAAACCATATTCCTTTTGTGTCCATTTGCGTTGTGTTTCCTTCCTGTGCCGAGGCGCTATACTTTCGAATTTGCATTCCCTTTTTGTTTTCTGCATGAAGGCACTGAATCATTGCCTCTCTGTGTGTTGCTTTGAGTTCCTTTAACTTCTGTGTCTGCTCTGCGTAGGTTCTGTTATACCCCTATACCAATAGGTGTCATATTTCATGATTGACTTGATGAGCTCTGTAATATGTTCATCCCATTCCTTGTTGCAAAGGTTTTCCATATTATATAAAAAAAATAAAATAAAAAAATGTAAAAAATGTAAAGAGGGTATGCCCTAAAAGACAAATCAAAGGGTAAAAAAAGGAATAAAATGGTCAAAATAGTGAAGGAAATGAACCCCAAACAAAAATAGACCATGAAAGTGTGCAAGTCCAAAATTCCACTACTTTTTATTTTCTGTAATAAGCATTGTGTGCAGCTTGTTAAATTATGTCACAATTGATGAATGGCCAAATAGCTTAATCTTGGCTAGTTCATATTTGAATTTCCTTTTTTAGAGATAGAGAATAAAATCTAACCAAACTGTTTAATCTTGGCATATAAGTAGATAGGTAGAGTAAATAAAAGGGAGCTCAACAGTTAAATTTGAGCCCTTGGATGCAATAAGTGCAGACTTAGGTAGGCTTACCATGAAAAGAAAAGGAAAGTTGAAAAGGGTTTTCCAGTCTAAGTGCATCTGAATAAAGAAGAAAAAATGTTAGGCCAAAGTAGGCAGGGTAGGTAGATGGTGTTGCAGAATGATACTTGTGATAGATTATGTCTCTAAATGTGTTAATCTTTATCTCTATCACAAGTGCAAGGCAAATATTATACTTGATGCACCTCAAGCGAGGCAAGGTTACATAACTAACTCCCCTTCATACTTTTCCCTAATCATTCACTAACTCCCCCTAAAGTATTAAGATCTGTGCTTAGTATCATTCATAAACCACTCATTCCACTTCATAAAGATTGCCTAAGTAAAATAGACTCATTCCACTTCATAAAGATTGCCTAAGTAAAACCCTATTTTACTTAGGAAAATGGCCATATTTCTCATATAAACCCCTTTTTCCCTTTAGCCTAAGTTTTAATGTAAAATTCCTAACATTATAACTTAGCGCTTTAATTTTCATAATTCATATTAACTCTAACTATTATTATATAACTCTCACCCTATTACCATTTCCCGTGTAAATACATTAAAAAACCCAGATTTATTATGTATCCCCACCCCGGTTAAATATAAACCTAAACGCTATTAAATAAGGATTAATAGGTTTATTCAAAACTTGTTAATAACCTTCCCGCCACACAACCATGGAGTTAATTAAGCATTTGGTCTAATAAACAACCAATCACAACCAAACAAAATAGCCCCGATACGTTTAAAAAACATAATTTATCGTGTTGGGCCCACTGCATAACTCCCCACCATATTCCATGCCCGTTTGCCATCTGATCAATCCATTCGCATCCAACAGTCTACATTGATATCGTGACCCCCATTTTGACCACGTGTTAACTCGCAATCACCGGCAGTTTTGTCCCCGTTCTCCCACCACATGTCGCCCATCCAACATGCTCGCTCGCCTCCAGCCCAAAACCGCTCTGCCCCAAAAGCGGTGCGGGGTAAACCGCTTACCGCTCATCCACTGATTTCATCTGCCACGTCACACCACGTCACACGCCTTCTGCTGACGTCATCTGCCATGTCACCCACCTTCTGCTGACGTCATCCGCCATGTCACCCGCTGACGTCATCCACCCAATCAAATAAAAAAGTCCCGCCAAACCTTCATTTTTTCAAATAAAACTGAAAAATGCCATTTTTGCTATAGTTTGCTGCAAACTGTGCTCCGGGCATAACAACGACCGAGTTCGCATTTCCAGTTTCCAACCAAAAAGGCTACATCGACGAGCTCCTCCGCCTGTCAACCGACCCTCCAGTGTATGGTTTTCCTCCTTGATCACAGAAGTCAAAGGTTCAGCACCCTCAAACTACAACAGATTATATCAGGACAAATCTGGAAAGTCTTGGCAAAGGATATTACTCCTTTGGATTAAAGTGAACTTCGCAAGCAGACTGCTGACCGGAGAAATGGTTTATTTTACCCCAACCAGTAAAGCATGGATAGCTCACAGGCTACACAACCCTAGGTAAAAGGTAAAATTTTGGGCAATTTACCAGACAGAGATGAACAGGGTAAACAGACGAAGTGTATCAGACCAGAGTTAAAGAGTATCAGTTAAATACAGGCAGCCAGTGCAGAGTAACTGAAGAAGACAGCTGTAAGCCAAATCCTAGGGCTTGCCTCTAGCACATTCAACAAAAACAGGACCAGCACAACATTAGTTCATCTTTTCCCTATTTTCAAGGCTAGCTGTTTCTATTTTCTTGTAAAACTATTTTTAGTCATCCTAGATATTATCTCACTCTGTTATGAGATATTTGTTTTATAATTTGTTGCATAAATACCCCCTCCATTGGAGTATTGAGGGTGGATTTGTAGACTTTGCTGTAATATTGATTTTTTGGAATAAAGAGCTGTTGGAATCAACTATTGCATGGCTTACTGGATGAAGAATTGAAGCAGAGGAATTGTCACAAACTTCTTGAATCAACCACTGGATCAATAAGTCCTCTATATCTTGTGTCTTAAAGTTTTCTTGTTTACTATATCATCTGTGTTTCACCATATGAATGATAAAGAAAAGATTAATTTCATAATATGCTTGATTGCACTCTGTTTTCAATCATTATTGTTCTCTGTGTTTTCTTCAGAATTAGGATAAGCAGTGAAATCTTGATTTCTCCTGTTTCCTAATTCTTTCATGTTGATTATTTGCTAAAGAATACTTAACTTCTCCTTATCAGTAATCATCCAATTTCCCTCTTTAAATAGGTGGAAGAATTCTTAACTACCCTTCAACCCATTTGAGCCCATTCCATCTGTTTCAAGTCTTTATTTGTCCCTGTTTGACTACCTTGCTTTGTGAAGCCATCCTCTGTTAAGAAACCAAATCCAGAAAGCCATCTTCTTTGACTCCATTAACCCAATGAACTGAACTACTCTGTCTTACCTCTCTGTTCTATTGAATCTCACCACCCAAACTCAAACAAAATCCTTGAACTTCATAACTAGCCTAATACCTTTAAAAAACAAAGCTAAATCATAAAGAGAGAGCTCTCTATGGATACAGATTGGCTAGATTATGTATCTAAAAGATTGGTTAGTGGTTACCTTGGCCTCCTTTCCGTTTCTTACAACTTTTGGGAAAACCTGAGTGATAACAGGCTCCTAAACCAATTGACCGAGCATTGCAGTTTCAAATTTTTTGCTGTGGCAACCTAACACCTGCCTTCTTTTTTTGTCATTTTATTTGACAACTTCATCGGTTTCAAAAATCGAATTCTCTATGCACTATGCTATGGTTTGTTTGCGCCATATGTTTTTCAAAGGCATTTTTGTATGTTTGAATTATATGCACCCTTTATACCTTTTCAAAGTTTTATATTTGTTTATATGCGCCACCATTGCATATTTCACCATTGCTTTGTATGAACTTTAATTTCATTCATGCACCTTGCATTGCATACACCTTGCATTTCATGCACCTTGCATTGCATTTCATTTAGTAATTACTTTGATCCTTATACTTTGAATTGCATTCCATTTAGTAATTACTTTGATTTTTTTAAAGTCCTTTTTATCATAATTGATTTCTCCTATTTGTCCTTTAGGGTGAAAGTTTTCCCTTTCTATGATGCATTTCTTAACATTATTACTCTTTAAGGTAGCTTTTTATGATGCATTTCTTAACATTATTACTCTTTAAGATATCTTTTTGAAATGACCACTTCAAGGTCATTTCAAGTCTTATAATAGAGTAAAAATACATCATTGAATCATACATCATTCACTTTTGTTCTTCTTTTTATGACACTAACCCATGCTTGCATGTTTTGCGGAGAAGATTTGTAGGCAAAGAGACATGACTTAAATAGGTAGTAAAGTGGAAGGTTTTTATGAAAGAAGGAAATAGGGCTTTATGAACAGAGAAATTTTGGTATGTACAAGGAATGAAGGCTTACACTCTTTATGCACCAAGGTTTAATTAGTCTTCTAAATTATGAACTATTTTTAAAATCAAAAGGTATTGAAAATAAATTTCTAACTTATAGTACTTTCCTTGATTAAGTAGCTCCCTCAGTTGATAATGATCTTGAATAGTGAATCTTGATCGAGTACATGTCCCTTATGATGATGAATTTGAATAGTGAACTTGATTGAGTACAGGTCCCTTTTGATGATGAACTTGAATAGTGAACTGATTGATGAACTTGATTGGTTGTTATTTGTATACAGGTCCATTATGACAGAATTTTTATGTTGATCCTCATGTCCCTTTAAAAATAGTCTCTGACTCATATATGTTCAGGTGCCTTGCATTCTGAGTTGCTTCCATATCAAGTTGAACAGTGTGTTGGGTTTCTTAGCTTTTAAAAACAAATGCACTTGTTTTATTTTGTCTTCCCCCTTGCTTATTTTTAGACTTGTCCTCAAGTCTCCAAATTGGAGAAGTTATTTTGCAAACAATTAGTTAAGAAAATTTGAAATAGTGACTTGAAAAACACACATTTTTTTATAGAATTCATATTAGCCAAATAAATTGGTTTTATATTATGAATTCAAGTTGTACTGTACTAGGAATCTGGATTTTCACAGCCAAACCTGTTTATTATTTTTTTTTATCTTTTTCTATTTTTTTTTATTTTATTTTTTGGATGGAGGTGAGGTATAATGGATTCGGGAAGTATGGAAAGATTATGAAAGTAATATAGGTTGAAATCATGATCTAGGAGTAGATGGAAAGATATATAATATATATGGACTTCAACATGGTAGACCTGAATGATTGTGAAGCTTAGCATACAATATGGTAGATGAATGAAATCATGAACAATATAGCTTATGAAAGGCTTCTTTGACAATGGATGTGACTTTTCATGGTACAAAACTTGATTTCTTTTTCTGATGATTAGCTTCATGTATTTTGCCTTGATCTTGATTCATCTTGTAGGGTTATTGGTGTTGTTGGTCAGCAATTAAAGACAAGCTTCAAAAGTTTGAGTTTCATTTGATGAACTCAACATCAAGTGATTTTTCACTTTACTTTGACTTGAAAATTTGTATTTCATATTTGCATATATGAATTTTTAAAGATTGACTTTGAAAATCCTTCATCCATGGAGTTGACTCTTCAAATATTCCCGGGACTTGCAAAAACATAACACTTTATTGCAATACAATATTATATGATGGAGGAAGAGATGTGTACAATCTCTCTTCTTCCAAGAAATATGTAAAATGATTACAAGCATTGATTAAAAACAATTCCAAAGATGATATACAAAGAAAATGCATTTGTTTACCCTATGAGGAATGGTGGTCAACCTAGACCTCCTAGTGGTATTCTTTTCACAAAATATTTGTTTTATGTCCAATTATAGTGATTCCAAATAAAAGTTGAATTGAATTCATATGGATAATTCCAGTATAAACATGTGTTTAAAATGTTCTAAAATGAAATTCTAAAAATGATGAGGAGTACCATGTTTGATAGAGCTGCTTATGTATTTTTTTTACTAGACCAACAATCACTATTTGGAGTGTAACTTTTTATTTAAAGATTAGATCGATGTGATTCCACTTGGAGATTAAATTATATTAATTTTTTTTCTTTCCAGTAGAAACAAGTTTTTAAAATTTTTAGGTTTGGTATCACAAAATTGTTGATGAGCAAACCTAGGAGGCAGAGTTTCACTATGTTGAATTTAAGACATGCAGTCACTAAATGTGGAATAAATTTTTCACCTGGCCTTCAAATGAGATGATTAAAATTATCTCTTGAAATATACTTTAATATATATATCCCATGTAAAAATGTTTTGAAAAGAATATGATTTGATATGTTAAATATACCAATGAATTGTCAAGGACTAAAATTGTCACCATGCAGATTTTTCGACAAGAAATTAGTATTTTGAGCATAACTTTTTGATATGATGTCGGATTGAGGTGATTCAAATTGATTTGGAAACTATATTCCAAGGGATATATTCCCTATACATATCATGTAAAAATGTTTCCATTAGACCCCTCGAATCAATGTTGTACTAACTTTGTCCTCAAAATTTCTCTTGAGATCTAATGTTTATTTTGATCATATATTTTTTATTTGTGATCCAATTTGAAAATTTGAAAATGGATTTAAAAACTACATTTCAAGAAATACCTTGTTTAAAAACATGCTTTAAAATTGATCCTATATGGTTCCCCAAAATAGGATTTTTCTTACTCCATTTTGACATAAAATCCTTCCAAATGAGTATTGAACAATGATATGAAGAATTATTCATGAGAGTTTGAACCAAAAGTGTTATTGTGAACTTATTTTACCTATTTATTTATTTATTTATTCTATTTTATCCTACTCTATTGTAGAAAAATGAGTCATTATCTTAAGTATAAGAAAATTTGCAATGCATCCATTTGCGTAACAAGATCATAAGTAGACTCGTATCCAAGTTTGAAAAATATATTTTAATGAATGTTTTGACATGAAAAGTTAGTTGATCATAAATATTTGATGCTAAGGAATTTTGAAAAATGGAATGGTGTTGTGGCCTAATGACTAGTTGAAACCAAGTTTGAGTGTGATCTTTAAGTCTTTGATTCTCCTCAACTGTCATAACACAAAGTTCTTCTTATGGAACTTATTCAAAATCATGAATGCACAAGGGATCTTGTGATACATATTCTATATTTTCTTCAATTTCTAGCTCTATTGTTTTAATTTCATTGCACGTGATCCATAACTCACTGTTCTCCTTACAAAGATAACTAGATGAAGCTTCTAGATTCTCTTCTTGTGGATCCTCTTCATGGATGCTTTGTTCCTCTTCTATATTTTGAAATGAAGATTCATCCCTAGTGACCATTCTAAATTATGGATAAGGATTTGAGAAGATCCTTGTGGTGGCATACCCTCCTTCTCTAAACGAATTCTTTAACATCATGTTTTGTAGATCTTTGTTTTGCAAATGGATTTTGTAGTTAGTTAGTTTTTGTTAGTGGTTGGGGGTTTTGTTTTGGGGGTCTACCTTTCCAATTTTTATGTCTAAGCATGAATAACCATAAAGAACAGTGCTTTTGTTTTTATGTTTTATTGTTGTTGTTGTTTTTTTTAAACAATATTCCTAACCAGCTCTATTTAATTGTGTTTTCCTGACAACGGCGCCAATAATTCCAGTCTAATTTATGGAGGTGAATTAGAGCATCTATTTTACTTATCAATCCAGGTTTGTAGACTTAGATGCAAACCAAATTTTATGGAATATTAGATTAAACTAGTGTAGGAAGTAGTTGTTTAGATGAAACTAATGGAAATGCATATTACAAATATAAATTACTGAAAATAAAGCTTTGAAATTCGGATCTAAAAGCAAGAGTGCAATGGATATTTATGGAGCATAGCCAACAAGGAAGAGGCTCTAACTTAGAGGTCCTGGTTGGCCTTCCTCATTATCCCTATTCAAACAAGATCAATTCCACCGTAAATCATAACATAACCAAATCAAGAAAGCAGTAAAGACACAATTTCCAATTCAATTCTTAATCTAGAAGGAAGAGGATCTAACTTAGATGCCTTGGTTGACCTTCGCTACTTAAACCAATTACTGAAAGGAAATAATAATCAAATCAAGAAATTTGTAAAGATTAAATGCACAATTTCCATTTCAGTTCTTAATCTAGAAGGAAGAGGATCTAACTTAGATGCCTTGGTTGACCTTCCCTGCTTAAACCAATTAATGAAAGGAAATAATTCAAAAACATAAATGAACATGGCATATAATGAATCTATTTAGAAAATATTCACAAGAAATTATAAAGGAAACAACAATCTAAAATATTCACAATTATACACAAAATTACACTGCAGTGTACTTAGCTCAGAATGGGGGCCCTCCACCCTTGCTTGGTACACTTGAAACTATCATCTACAGTAGATCAAAAATCACATCCCACAACAATAACAACAAGAAAATAGAAGACAAGTTCTTCAAATTATATTCAGAAATAGAGAAGTCTCAATAGTCATAATACATGTTCATAGTTGTTGAATAGTTGTGCTTAAATAAGCCAAAAATATAACAAACTAAACTAAAATAGTTGTAAAACCTATGAGAGCCCTAATCCATCTAATCAGGTCGAACTCATCCCTTTTGCTGCACAAAATTTGGTAGGATTCCACAAAATCACAAAACTACCCCTTAAATCAGGGGATTTTCTAGGTGACTAGTCAAGTTTGACTAGCTTTGACCGGGCATGTTTTGACTCATTTGGATTATGCCATTAGGATTATTTCCATTCTTGGTTCCCATACTTCTCGAATATATATTTAGTTTCCACACATGTGTCCTGCACATACAACTTCAATGGAGCCATTATGGGAAATTCTATTCTAGTCAAAAATAATTTTTAATACCCAATTTTTACTAAAAAATAAAAAAAATTAAAAGACAATTATTTTACCTTAATGTGCAATAAGAGACAAAAATATGGTAAATATGACCATGGTATGATGGTAAGGGATGATAAATAAATGGACTATGCATGGTGAAAAAGAGTCAAAATTGAGGGCCAACACTTACCTATCCCACTCATTTCTTCCATCCCTCACCAACCCTCCTTTTGCCTTGTCTCTCCCTCTCAATTTCTCCTCTAAATAAGAATGCCATGTCAATGAGCGCGATCCCATAGAGGCGCATGTGGTTGTGATGGTCTAGGAAGTGCATAGGGTCTAGTCCAAGCGTATGTAATCATGAAACACTATAGAGAGCACACTTTAATAGAGGCACAACAAGAGATTGATGATATTGAACAAGAGGTGGTCAAGGAAAGAGAATACTACTCCAATATTGGAGTGAGCGAAGTCATGGTTTATTGGGTACCACACTTGAGCACATAGAGGGGGAGGTGCAACCAATTTATCCTCACTGTGGAACTATACTGGAGAATTAAGGAATTGTTGGGGAAAGTGTTGATTGAAAGGAACACCAATTGGAATGAACTTCTCCTCAGGATGGAGAAGAAACACTTATTCTATGAGATCTTGGATCAACAATTATAGTGCATCGAACAACTACTCCATCCAACTCATGCACCTCTCGCAATTGATCATGCTCCTCCAACACAGGGCATTTGATGACCCAGGTTCATTTAATTGCTTAGTTCATAATGATTACACTTAGGAAATATGGTTTAATCTAATTTGTAGGCTTCAAATTTCAATTTGCTATTAAGTTAGCTCATGGGACAATGAAACCCAAAACTTGGTATGGTTTTGTTAAACTATTTATGAACTTTTTGATAATTTTGACAGACTCAGCTTCTAGAATCATATTTTGTCGTTGGTCTATTTTCTACTCTAGCAAGTTGCATCAATCTAACTGGAATGCTATGCATTTTATATATTGAAGATAATTAAATAGAATACTATAGATTACAAAAAAATACAAAATATTGATAAAATTTGTAGACATAATTATAGTTAACCATCAAATTTTCATGTATAATATAATTAAATCTATTAATTGATGAAACTTTTCAATATTATTAAATTTTAATAAACAAAAAATATTTATTATAAAATTAATTCACTTCAAATATAATTAGAAAAAATAAATAACTAAAATATTTATCATTATGTTTTATATATTTCCTTAATATAAAACATAATGATAAATATTTTAGTTATTTATTTTTTCTAATTATATTTAAAGTGATTTAATTTTATAATAAATATTTTTTGTTTATTAAAATTTAATAATCTGGAAAAAGTTTCAACGATTTAAATTTTAATTATATTATACATGAAAATTGGATGATTAACTATAATTATGTCTAATTTTTTTTTCAATATTTTGTTTTTTTGTTTTTTGTAATCTATAATATTCTATTTAATTATCTGCAAATATAAAATGCATAGTATTCTAGTTAGATTGATGTGGCTTGCTAGAGTAGAAACCAGACCAACGCCAAAATCTGATTCGAGAAGTCGAGTCTGTCAAAATTATCAAAAGGTTTATAAATAATTTAACAAAACCAAACCAAGTCTTGGGTTGCATTGTCCCATGAGCTAACTTAATAGCAAATTGAAAGGTGAAGCCTATTGGAGTAAATCAAATTTCCTTAGTGTAAGCATTATGAACTAAACAATTAAACGCATCTGATTCATCAAATGCCTTGTGTTGGAGGAGCATGATCAATTGGTAGAGGTGAATGAGTTGGATGGAGTAGTTGTTTGATGCACTACAATCGTTGATCTAGGATCTCATAGAGTAGGTGTTGCTTTTACATCCCAAGGAGAAGTTCATCCCAATTGGTGTTCCGTTCAATCAACGCTTTCCCTAACAATTCAAAATCTGACGAAAATGATTGTGGCCAAATATTGATTTGTGATGTTTAAATTGGTTTTTGACTGCATATATGGATTCAACACCTTCAAAAACCCATGGGGCACTTCGATTCTGAAGAGTTTACCTGACAGACTTGTGATTTCAATGAATCCATACCGCATTCTAGACTTGGAAAATAAACATGAAAACTTTCCAAAAAGTCTCACTTAAAGACTACTTGTATAAAATATCATATTGAAATATAATAGAGGAAGTTAATTTTATAGTAAGTTATTTTTTTTTTCAATCATAATTTTAATAAGATATTAATATTTTTTTTAGATTTATTATAGTTCATCATAATTATGTCCCTTAAATTTTATTTCCAATTTTACATTAATTGAAAATTACGAGAAACTTTCCTCAATCAGGGTGCGTGCCAGTTCATCGTCCCACTTGGGGACTCTTGTTAATGGTGATTAGATAGGAGATAATTCGGAAGGGTAAGTAAATTTTAACATATCTCTAAAATTTAGAACAATTATACAACCATTTTTTTTGAAGCTCATAAAGTCATATTAACTTGCCCTTTTTTTTGTAAGCTTGGTAGGACCTTTCTTTTCATTATCATTCAAAAATAGGCTGGTTACATCCATATGTAGAATGGTTAGGTGGCCTCAACCTACCTGGAGGGGAACCAGGTCTGTTGGCCACCTAACGTCATGACACGTGATCCAAAAACAAAATAGAGTAAGTCTATCCATCCATGCTAAAAATCCCTGATTGTCTTAAACTATCTAACGTTTAGATCTCTATAAAAATATTGAAAATACTAAGAAGATAAAAACTATTGCATACACTAATAAGTAAAATAGAGGTGAGATGCCAAACTACTCATCATATACAAAGTCAACCGGAGTCAGATCCTTTGCACTTGACCCGGGAAGTTCAGATTGTAGAATGCATGGGATATGTCTCTCGATGTGGCTGAGGTGACTATTTTGTTGTTGTAGCTGGAATTTGATTTGCTAAAAATATTTGCTATAGTCTGGGAAAGCTTGAACATTCTTGGTCGATCTTGAAGGAATGTGTTACAGGGCTTTAACCAGGAGGCTTTCAGTAGCCAATGCAAATGAATAGTCTATTTATACTAAGAAACACGACCCTAAGAATGCCTCGGGCTAGGCACCAGGGTCTGCCAATGATCTAAGTCAAGGTCCAACAATCCCGCTATCTCATTTAACTCTGCTTCCCATTTAGCAATGAGCTGACGAACCAGGGCCGAGCCCACATGATACGATGTAGCTGCTTCATTAATGATCCTGGAAGTGGACTTATGTCGATGAGATTTACTAGTGGATGTGCTAGGAGTGTTGGAGGTTGTGGACGCTTTAGCCTCTTTTCCAAGCCCATGAGAACCATAGGTGGTTTGGCCTCTTCCGGAAGGAGCACAGACCATGGTCCTGGGCTTGTGACGCAGACAAAACACATTGAAACCCACAAATTGACACCTAAAATGTTGACCCAGAATGATCCAAAACCCAAAAGCAGAGTGTTGTCGGGGGTCACACTAGAGAGGACCTATCAAGGTAGTCAAATGTGAGAAACAAAACCCAATAGTGGACCCAGTTGCAGACCCAGAGCCTTAAAAAGAATAAGTCCTGATGCTCATAACCATAAGTCCACCAATACTCAGAACAAATAAGGGAAAAATTCAAAACCAAACCATTTCTTTGCGGAGATTTGGCGACAGGGCCGTAGCCACAAAATGTCAGAGGAAAACCAGGGTTGGCACACCAGTAACAAAACCAAAGAAACCATGATTGACCCATCAGCCTAATCAACAAAATCCCCATACGAGCTAACACAACTCCATAGAACACATACACATGCATACAAAAAACAAAACAACCTTCAAGCAATTAGGATACCACCATAGCCATATCTAAATAATATGTCTCCCTAATCATTTTATACATTGCATAGCCTTTCTCCCATGAAACCCTCAGACAAGATGAACGGGTTGTGACAGAGAAATACGTGATAATATTGAGCACATACCTGAGTCCAATGACCTAAACCCACTGTGAATGAACCAGAGCTCCACGAGATATCTCCAAAAGATTCCTCCACAAGTTGTAGGGTTTCTTGACTCCAAACTTATGCCAAATCCATACACAGATAGAGGACTTACCATATTGAACACCTAAAAGGCCGGGAGCATGCCGCGTTAAGGAAACCTTGTCACCTCTGTTAATTACATTGAATGCATCCATACAATCTGCCAACGCTCCATGTGATACAAGCATGTGGAGGGGGTCAAGGGATCGCCTTAGGAGTATCTATCATATATTGATATTACCGATATTTTCCCGCCCGCATCCCGATCGGGGACAAAAATTAAAAATAATTTGGTTTGGAATGAATTTTATAATTTTATTTTTTTAGATGGAGTGGGATCTTACTTTGAGGGCTCTTCTCATAAATAAATTGAAACTCAATGGTAGTAGTGTGAGATAAAAGTGGGTTGGCAAGAAGTGAAGTAATGCTTTGGTAAACTACCAAGTCGATGTCCCATGGAATTCCAATTTGAATTACTATTTTGTAAGATTACAATCTAGGTGCCCAATATGGTTTTCAAGGAATTGATTCCAATTATGCATTTTAATTTAAATAAAGACAGTTACAACAAATATAGTGAAAGTTCAATTTCTATCCCAACTATAAATATAGTGAATATACTCGACAAAGATTAAATGAAAGATGTACTTAAATAATTAAGGTAATTGCACACTCATAATTTCAATTTAGTGTTTGTACAATTTTAGTAAATATCATGCTGATCTTTAACATAAATTTGAAAATTTTACAATCTTATACATGAATTAATTGATTCCTATTATGCATTTTAATTTTAAAAATGACAACTACAAAAAAACATAGTGAACATTTCAATTTCTATCCCAACGTAAATATAGCGAATATACTCTACAAACATTGATTGAAAGAGGTAGTTAATAAGCTAATTGCACAACCATAATTTCAATTTCAAATATTGTACAATTTTAGTAAATACCATGTTGATCTTTGACATAAATTTGAAAATTTTACAGTTTTATACATGACCCATCTATCAATCCAAGAAATAAATTAACCTTTCGCAAATAAAATGTAGTAGAAATCCTATAAGAATGGACAGATCTTAATTAGAAAATTATTTTTAACATATTTATAAATTAAAATTAAAATGTCTCTAAACTACACAACTTAGTTTAATTTTAATCCAAATTTTAACATGATATCTCATTTATCGCTTTCTCTTAACCTTGTCCCAAAATTTAATCAATACAAAACGTTGAAACACATTGCATACAACAATATATACAAAATATTTATTAGAGGAAAAAGATATATTTATAAACATTCAAAAGAAATCGCCTCTCAAAAAATTTCATCAAAATGCTATTCAAGATCTATATATATATATATATATATATATATATATATATATATATATATATATATATATATATATATAGAAATATATATAGAAAATAAGGATGTGATGCAATAAAATATAGATTAATTTATTTTACAAAAATAATTCCATAAGAAATCCTAACATGAAAATAATTTGCAAAATAAATCCCTACACTAATTATCTATAACAATGCCATCAATAAACATGTGTGGTTTTCTTTCTCAAAACTTGTTTGTAAAAGTTCCTAATCCTTCAAATCTATTATAATTGTTTGGAGAAACAGATAATTTAGATAATTTATAAACTTGACCATTAATTTAAAAAAATTCAAATACATTATTCCTTGACTTTGGAAAACAGACTATAGATTAAAAAAAATCATCAAAATATTCTTGAATGAAATAAATTATTTCAAACATTTGAAAAGAAACCAATTATTTCATGAGTAATCTTGCAACAATAAATTATAAAAAATAATCTTCATGATATATTTAATAATACCTAGAGGGATGTGATACCTGGAATTAAATGAAATAGATGTGCATAATCAGTCCTCCTGAAAATTGAAAATTAATTATTGATAAGACAGTCTCCCTTTTAACTTATTACTAATAGACAATTACATATATTCAAAATTAATAACAGATAATTGAAAAAAAAAAAACAGCAAATTCAAAATATTTATTAGAGGAAAAGATATTTATAAACATTCAAAACAATTACATATATTGAAAACTACTAACAAACAATCACATACAACAACACATTCAAAATATTTATTAGAGGAATATATATTAACAAACATTTAAAATAAAACGTCTATTAAAAAATTCATCAAAATGATATTCAAGATCCATATTTAAGATGTATACAAAATAATTCATATTGGAAGTCACTACTGACTTCCTTTTGGCATAGATCTAGGCATACTTCAATTTGGTTGTTGTGTTTGCTCCCTCTGAACTCGGAACCCAACTAGGACAATATCCCTCAACACAAATCTTTATTTTTGGGAAAGTCTTCTTGTCACAACTTTGATTTGTTCTTCCACTTGCTACCAAAGCTTTGGCAACTTTCATATGTACCTACAATCCTCACTAGGAGGCTAAGGAAGAACAATCAATACCAAGCAAAGATTTTATGAATAAGAGACTAACTATTAGTAAAGCAACAATAGCAGTAATAATCAAATAAGAAAGATACTTATCTTTTGAGAAGAATATCAACTCCCTCTTGATATTTAGGCTCCTTGCATCCATCTTGCACCTTATCCACATCATCATCTTGATGCCATTTCTTCCTTGTAAGAACTAGGGTTTTAACTTTTAGAGAAAATGTCTAATCCTAAGGTGTTTTCCATAAAACCCAGGGCTTTCTTGTTCAAACCCTTTTGCATACTAGGGTTTATAAACCCTAGATTTTAAATTTTAAATGTCAAAAAGCATAGAATCATCATGATGAAACTCATCATTATCAATTGATCAAGGATGTTTTTTTCACTGACTGTCCTTGGTCCAAATAAATCTTTATCATTGTAGCACAAAAAATTAGTATTCATTTCACTGTGGAAGGAATGGATCCAAGAACCCATGTAAGCAAAACATATCAATTTATTCAAGAACTTCTATTATATCGGTTATGTCTTTGTCCAGTTGCAAATAATTTGACCATGTCAAGAGAGAGACAGAAGAGGGACTCAACATCTTTTACAATGATCCTTCTTCTTATCTACGACTTAGTCATTCATAATATATGCATTATCACCAGCAAATATAATGCATCTTTCTAGGGCCTTTTACAATACAAGGTCCATGATATTAGATGATATTAATATTTTCAATCTTTTGGCTTCAATGCTCTGCTTATAATCTAATATCTTCAAGGAAGCATAAGATTTTTAACTCACACTTTATTTTGTTTTAGTACTGGTATTTCATAAGACATATCATACTAGATCTAGCATTATAAACTTTGTACCATGTGTTTGTAAGGGAATGATTTTAGATCATTAATTCAATATTTTAGTTTATTTATTTTTGTAAGCTTAGTAGGACCTTTCATTCATTCATTTTCAAAGTAAGTTACATCCATAATAGACATTCCATGGCCTCAACCTGCCCATTGGCAAACCATGTCTGTTAGCCATCAGAACGCATTATAAGCCATCCAAAATATGAGGTTCTTAAGTCTGTCATACTTAGCCTTATAGGGTTGAATGTCTAGAAACCAGTTCACCCTTAACATGCTAACATAAGTACTACTAATCAACATATACATAATCAAAATTTAATAAAAAGGAAACTTCTAAATACTAGTCATCTGAGGAAAATATTAACAATCTAGGGAAAATATTAACAATATTGTCTCTAATTACTAATAGACACTTACATATATTCAAAATTATTAACAAACATTTGCAAAAAACAATATATTCAAATATTTATTAGAGGAAAAAAACATTTATAAACATTCAAAACAATTACATATATTCCAAATCACTGATAGAAAATTGCATACAACAGTATATTCAAAATATTTATTAGAGGAAAAGATATATATTTATAAACATTCAAAACAAGTTTTTTTGTTTTTGTTTTTATCAAAATGCTATTCAAGATCCATTTTTAAGATATATAGAAAATGGAGATGCGATAATTGTTTGGAGAAGTAGATAATTTAGAGAATTTGTAAACCTGACCACTAATTAAAAAAATATCAAAAATACATTATTTCTTGACTTTTCAAAACAAACTATAGATAAAAAAATCATCAAAATATTCTTAAAGGAAGTCAATTATTTCAAACATTTGCAAAGAAACAAATTATTTCAAGAGTAATTTTGAGGTTGTAAATTAAATAAAATTATTTTCAAGATATATTTAGCAATACTTAGAGGGACACTATTAAGAATTAATCAAGTGCCAAAAGTTGTGATACATAGAAATAAATGAAATAGATGTGCAAAATTAGTCCTCTTGCCATGTGCAAATTAACTCTTGACAAGACCGTCTCTTCTCCATCAACAACTAATTACTAATAGAAAATTACATACATTCAAATTATATTCAAAAGTATTAATATATAATTGCATACAACAATGCATTCAAAATATTTATTAGAGGAAAATATATATTTATAAACATTCAAAACAAATCGTCTCTCATTTTTTTATTTATCAAAATGCTATTCGAGATCCATTTTTAAGATATATAGAAATTGGAGATGTGATAATTGTTTGGAGAGCATATAATGTAAAGATCTTGTAAATCTAGCCACTCATTAAAAAAAAAAAATACACTATTTCTTAACTTTGCAAAACAAATTATAGGTTAAAAAAAATAATCAAAATATTTTTGAAGGAAATAAATTACTTCAAACATTAGTAAAGAAACAAATCATTTGAAGAGTAATCTTGACACAGTAAATTATTAAAACTACTCTTCAAGATATATTTAATAATACTCTGAGGGACACTATTAAGAATTAAATAGTTCTCAAAAGTTGTGATACCTAAAATTAAATGAAATAAATGTGCAATATCAATCCTCTCTCAAACAATTGACAAATTGTCTCCATTCTTCATCACCAAATAATTATTAATATACAATTACATACACATATAGAAATATGAAACAACAAGTGTAACATTATGAAACATTACCATCCAAATCCAAACATATAGACACACAAACCACTCAAAGCATTAAGAATCTTAACAAATATTTTGAAATGATGACTATCACGTTCCTCCTGTGGAGTAGATTTTATAGTGGGTAACTAGTTCTGAAACGATTTCTTTGCTAGATGGATTTTATAGGTATAACTAAAACACACAGAAGATAACTTTCCAAACTAAGTGGGGACTTATGCATATAAAATAACGCCTTTTGGTTTGATAAATACTAGTGCCACTTTTCAATAGGTGATGGATATTTCGTTTGAAGGTCTAATTAATCAAAGTGTAACTGTATATTTATATGACATAATTGTATATTGAAAGAAATTCCTTGATCATATTCAACAACTAAAGAATATTTTTTCAAATATGTAGCAAGTATGGGATTTCATTATATCCAAAGAAGAGCATTTTTTTCGTCACCAAAGGTAAGCTACTAGGGCATATTATTTCAAAATATGGCATATGAGTACAACGTCATTGTACCAATTCCATTACTCAAACTGCCCTACCTCACAACAATAAATATATGCAATCTTTCTTTGGAAAAATAATTTTTGTAAGGTGGCTTGTTTGTAGAAATCTTCAAATAACTACAAATAATGATAAAGAAATATGTAATTTTTAAAATGGAATCAGATTGAAAAGGATGCTTTTTATAAAATTAAGATTGTTATTGGTGTTGCTCCAACACTCTGTGTTCCTTATTTTGACAAAAAAATATTATTGTATACATGCTTGCATCTGATTAGTCCCTACTTACTGTGATCACTCAAAAGGATGGAGAAGGAAGTAAGTTTCCAATATTTTTCATGAGCATAGGAATACAAGGAAATAAATTAAATTGCCCAACAGTTGTAAAAAAAAAATATGTTGTAGCCAAAGATAGTAAATAGTTTAGGCCTTATTTTATCAAACTACGCAACAATGTGATTTTGCTACATTTTGTTGTTAGATCATTGTTCGTACAAAAGGTACTTGGTTAAAGGAGAGGAAATTATATGATTTCTATCTAGGAGCATGACCTTAGTTTATATGCATAAATATTGTGCATGGCTAATGACTTTGCAAATTAGTAGTTGAGACGCAAGACTGAGAAGGCATGAATGAAGCTAGATGGGAAAATGAAATTTCTACACATTTTAGTAATGTCCTTTACAAGAAAATAATACTGCCTCATGGTGTTATGATTTGAAATATTATTTACACATGGGTCCACTCAAAGATACCTTTATGCCAAGAAAGGAAGAGCCTTGTGGCTCAAATCAATCTAGTTCTAATTTATTAAAGGTGTTCTCTTCCAAAATAATTATGACAAAGTACCATTGAGATGTTTAGAGGAGGACGATATTGAGAGAGTCTAGTGGGAATTGAATGATGGACCTAATAGTGTACAATTAAGAGCTATTTATTACTAGCCTACACTATTTAGGGATGCTCAAACATATGTAAGAAGATAAAAAGTTCTTATGTGTGTTGGCAAGAAAAATAAACCAACCATTCCTTTGAAACTAGTCACAATTAAGAGACCCTTCAAGAAATGGTGATTCAATGTCATTAGTGAAATTAATCCCGACTCTTCTCTCCTGGTTAAAAATTATCCAAATAAATACTAAGACTATGTTGGAAACTTGGGAAAAACATCTCTAGTTTAAAGCTCAACATTATTATATTTTGTTTTCAAATGGAGCCTCAAAGGGGAACCTTGTGGTGGTAGTTATGAGGGGCTGCCCTTAGGGAAAATGAAGCATTTTTCCTAAGTATCACTTTATATACTAAAGTAAAAAAATACACACTTTCGTAAGGGCTCAAAATTTCCAAAGGCATAGGCATGCAATGTACCATAATGATTGGAGACTCTAAGACTATTATCAATCACATGGTCAAAAAATCAGTGCCCAGGTGTAACATACATTCCATTTTTTGACAATGATAGTATTGAGAAGAATGAAGTTACTTAGAAATATCAATATTTAGGAAAACCAACAAACTGATATAGCTCATATTTCTGGTAGCATTGAAATAACTCAAAAAAAAAAATATTTAGGACAACCCACAAATTGATATAATTCATATTTATATTTAGAGTTGGGATTACAATATATGATCACACTGAACAATACTCGGATAAACAAAATTCTTTAAAAACACAATTCAAGCATACCCATTAAATCTAGAAATGCATAATTTTGATTTTGAATTGAAATATGAAAAATCACTTTAGCAATGTTACTATAGCAACAATATTGTAGCAGGCTCTAAAATCCTTTTTACTTCCAAAATTATCCTGAAATATTCTCTAGACTATCGACATCAAACCAACAATGAAGCCCAATTGTGATGTCTATGTGAAATCACCAAGATATTCTCCATATTATATCTCTCAATAATGCAAAGAATGTCACTTGCAAGGGGTTTCATCCTCACAAACCAAGAACAAGTAATCTCCTACAGAATATAGCAACGTCAAACATCAAAACCAATATATGAAATGAACTCCACAAATTTGCTTTTATAACTCTCCCAAGAAGTTCAACCCTCTTCATCAAGCCACGTGGGACTAAATAAAATCACTTTTAGTCTCCCAATTAAAGTCCTCATTATTTTTTTAATAAAACATCTTTCACTTTATAACTAGCCCTTATAGTCCCTTCATTAAAAATATTAAAATAATGATAATATTAAATCTTTGATTTAACTTTATTAATTAATAACTTATCATTATTTTATTTAAAACCACCAAAATATATAAAATGTCATGATAGTCATCAAAATTAAACCCACCAACAATACTAAAAATAGTAACCCTGCTTGTCGGCCCAACCGATGCTTGAAACTAACTTACTAAAAATAGTAAGTATTGGAAAATTATCTTGAAATCATTCCAGAAAATTCATCTTGCTCATAATCCTGATGAGATTTCAATTGATCATTAAACACTACCAAAATACTGGATTAATTTCCTCCAAGGTTACCCATCCCTTATCCAATAGCCTATGGGAACCAACTGATGGGCTAGAGGTCTACTGAATCCACTAGTTAGGAAGGGGACATTACAACAACAATAACTCTCTAACCTTAATCTTAGATATAAGTAGACAACTATGAGGATTCTTCTCCAATATACAAATACTATTTGTTTTATGAGAGCATAAAAAAGAAGTAGATCAATGAGAAATGCAAATTCAAATCAAAAGGAGGGGAATTTTATGTTTAATGGTGCATCAACTAACCAATAAATCCCTTAACCAATGCAAAAGTGTTGACGGTGCTGGACCTGCCAACATCAGGGGATCTCCCTGGTATGAAGTCCCAACTAGACCTCACACCGTTTGGTGTAGGAATCCCATTTGGTACAATGTTCTGATTGCCATTATCTTAAATGTTTGCCTCAGCTCTTGCTTGTCAGCCCAGGAAAATGGTCTGCTTTATCTTTGAGTAGTGAGGTTCATGTGCTTGGTGATTGCTAGTGCTACTTGTGGCAATGGTTCTTTCACCATAGAGGGAGAGTGTGAGAGTGAGTCCCAAGTTAGATGAGAGGAAGTCCCAACTCTCTTAGGAACACACAACACAACAAGACATGCACAAATTCTGGCGGAGCAGTCCACACGAATGCGGTAGTCACAACATACAAGGAAAGATAACATGTACAACACACATTGGATGAGTCTGCGCGAGTGCGACAGTCATTATAACAAGTTTACATGAAAGTCCTGTCTAATGTCTGGGAGGGTAGCCAACATGGGCAAGACAACACTAGCAGCATATACAACACATTTTCATTAAATTATATGTATTACAACAAGTGAATGAATTCAAGTGTTAAACATGGGTTAAAGCAACATGCATTACAAGTGTTTAAGATTAGTCTTACGACAATCACAATACATGCGTGAAAATGCACTGGCATGTTAGCAGGCTTTTGTATTAAGATAAAGTTCCAAGACACATCGTTACACCATACATCACTAACCCTGTGCGTGGGGAATTGGAGCCACTACTTACTCCTCAAAGAAAATATTATAGACTCTCAAGGCTATGTGGGAGGAGCTGAGGTGCAAAGTCTTTTCCATGTAGAAATGAGGGGGTATCTATAGCCAAGGGTGAAACTGACCCTTATGGTTGTTCGACTACCTTCACGATTGTTTGACTTCCATGAATTTTCAACTTTACATGACTCTTCATACAACAAGTGGGTATCTTGGACTTCCATGTTACATTACATTGATTGATAGTATGGCTCATAGTGGAGATGTGGAAAACATGACTCGACATGATAGTGCTGGTATATTCATGTTGCTGCTGGGTGGTGGATGTCCTCATGGTGTGTCACAAATTCACCTCCGCATGGAAAAGCACGTAGAGTCTTCGATGGTCATTGGTTTGCTTGATGTTGCATTCACACATTGCTCCTTGCTTGTATGTTGGTAAGCTTGACAGGATTGTCCATTTGTGAAAAGTGCATTTTTGTTCATCCGTTTGTTCGTGAACACATCTTGCATGTTTGCTTGTTTGTCCATCCAAGAACACATCCTTGCATGATCATCTGTTCGCTAGCACATCCATTTGCATGCATTTTTTTTCACCCATTGGCGAACCTGTACTTCTGCATGTGCTCCCTTCATTCACCCCATCCATTGTTGCACCATGTTTGTTTGTGTACCTGTATTTGCAGTCACTCATGACAAGACAAAATCAAATCCAAAAACCTCCTAGTCTACCATGATACATGATCATTTTGGATGCAGGTGACCGAGAGAGGAGACAAGGTTGTGAGTTGGGATGGAGGCTCCAAGAATTGCTGATGAAAACTGTGCAAGAGTCACCGAGTGATGAAGATGGGCAATCCAGATCGACAGTGACTGTTCGTAGGGTCTGGCTCAACTAGATGACAAAACTGCTTAGTTTTTGGGAGGAACAGTCTGGGCTGCGGGAAGGCTGGATAAGAAAAATATGCGCAATTTTCGGAACGAGCAGGCAATGGGAGCTTGGCAGCGAAAACTGCACAATTCCTAGAGGGAAGTGGTAGCTGGCTGCTAGGACACTGGTAGCAAAAACTACGCAATTCCTGAGGGGAACTGGCAGTTAGCTGTTGGAGCTCGGTAGCAAAACCTGAGCAATTCCTAGAGGGAACTAGCAGTCAGCTGCTGGGAGCTGCTAGAGGGAAACACTGCCCTGATGCTGGGAGGTTGGCCCGCTGATCACCTTTACCTAGTTTCTGAGCTGAGAGGACTGCTAGGAGGCAAAGGACTTGCTCATGAAAACTGTGAAATTTTCTTGGTGAGTAGTCGGTCGACCGTTGGGAGGGCTGACTTGAAAAACTGCGTAATTTTTTGAGGGAGACAGGGATGGGCACTAGGTGTCTGTCTGTGAAATTTTCTCAGTCAATGGAGTGGGCAAGTTCTGCAGCCTCTGCGCAATTTTTGAGGGGAGTCAATCTTGGAGTGGCTACTAGGTCAAACTCTTCGGTTGACCAGCATAAAGGCTAATTGATTTGCTTGTGGGTAGCGCAGCTTGAAATGACTTTCTTGGTGCTTCTGGGATGTTCTGGGTGACATTCGATCGAGTTGATGGTGGGGTGATGTTCTGGCTATTAGAGGGCATTCTGATTGTCACAACTTCAACAAAATGACTAAGTATGTGAATGAGTGAAAGATGCATATGTGATCCTACAAACACACACTTACATGAATCGACAATGAGACGAATCAAACCATCCAGACACACATGCTCAACATGACTGACCGATGGTGTAAGAGACAAGTGTGACACTTGTGACTGATCGTTGGTCGACAATGATGACACTTGCACGACAGTGAACGTGACTTCGTGTGTGAGCACGACGGATTTTTACATAATGAACATGACAAGTACACACAAAGTGAATACATTGAGTATGACTAGAACATGGTCGCAAGTGTGACATTGACATCAACATGCAAAATCTTGGGTGGAATGATCAAGCAAGGTGGGTGCGAAGACTCACACAAGCTCACGGAGTGAACCCAAGTGCGTGAAATCATCAAGTAAAACTCTAAAAGGAGGCTCTGAAATTTTGTATAGGCCAAAATTTTGGAGGGTAATTGTAGCCGCTACAACACTTGGCGAAACACTGGTAGAACTCCAGCTTCTCTGTTTTGGTTCATTGATAGCACAGGGTCTTGGTCTTTCGGTGAGTATTGAATCATTGTGTGGGTTACTTCGGCTTCCCCACTTACCCCATGGACATACATGGTTCACCTTTTGCAAACCCAGTCAAACACAATTAAAAGTTCATCTTGATCATGATGTTTTGAATTTGGGAAGGGTATTTTAGCTCACAAGTTCAAGATTTTATGAGTATAAGTTTTCCTCTCTGGTGTTCTCCGCTACCAATAGGCCTGGACAGTACCCTGACGAAGTCAAGTAGGAACACGTGCATTGCTCCACTGCCAGCGAGCTTGATTAGTACCCCGGTGGGGTTGCATGCGTCACCTCTCTGCACAGGAAGCATTTCTCTTCTTTCGCCTTTGTATTTTTTCAAGAGGACTGTGCATAGGCACTTTATTTATTTTTGGGGCAGAAGAGGGATCCCGAATTATTGAGAGCATAAGAGGTTGTTCCTTCAGAGAAGCATGTAATACCTCTGAAATAGGTTTGCTCATTAGATTTTCCCCTTCTCTGTTTCTACTAGTTGGATGAGCTTGAGCACACATAGCAGAAGGCTGAGTGCAGGCGTGGGGCTTCCCAGTGTGGACACAGGTTCATGGTTGGACCAAAACTTCCCTCGCAGATGGCCTGTATTTTCCATCAAGACTTCATTGATCGAAGGTTATAATCGAGTACAAAGAAGATGGACAAAATACCGGCCAAGTGCTGTAGTGTCACAAGTCTCTTCAATCTCAACCACATACTCTATTCAAAATCCAAAACACAGTAGTTGGCAATGCTTATTTTCGGAAACAAAAATTGTAAGGTATCAAGCAAACCAAACAACTGAAAACAAAAATAGTAAGAAAATCTAACAAAGTGAAAACAACAACAAGCAAGCAAATAAATTGAGTCAGCAAGCAAAAAAACATGCAAACCAGAAAGCAAAGACAAATGAGAAAACAAACACTACTCCTACTCCTACGTTAAATGGTCGGGGTTACGTGAAATGAAATTTCTAGTGTAACCACCATAGGCGTACTTGACTTCCAGTCCCAAAGATATGAGTGATTAAAACAGATAAAAAATAATGTGCAACAGAAAATGGAAAAACTTGAAAAACTTGCACATGAGAGAGAAGGTCTCGCCTGTGGATGGAAGAATGTGTCACAACCACCCAACACACACGCTTACCTCTTCTGTGACTACTATTTTTCAACAAACCTCAGAGTTTTTTTGCGAGCGTGTGTTGTTCTGCACCAAGTTTCTTAGCTAGTGCAAGGAAGGACTAAATCTTGTTACCTGCAAGACGACTCACCAAGTAAGATTCTTCTAGCCATTCAACGATTGGATCATAAAATTCATGATGGCTATTTTGAAAGATTCATGATCTTTGAGAAGATGGATTCCTGATTTGAGAGAGAGGATAACAATGAGAATATGATATAGATAGATAGATCTGTTCATTCTCATCAGTCACGTCAAGACAGTGAGGGCCTGCCATAACCATCAGCACAGGTCAAGGTGCCTCACTTGCTTGACATAAATCTAAGAATAAAGATGTTAAACAATGAAAATCATAGTGTGCGAAGCGACTGTCATTGGATGTAATGTTTGGAAAATGATAAACTACATGACAACCACCAAAGGTAGAAGAAAAATTAGACTAATTGATCGAGATGGAAGATTCCCAGTTTGACACGAACAAAGAAAACTTTTAAAAAATTGTGCGAACACTTTGAATGAGGGAACCAAGTTTGTAGTTTGCTAGACATGATAGAACACCCACCCGCAACTGGTGAAAAAGTGTGTAGGCATCATGGTAATCACAAAAATTTAGAAAGGATGCCAGCATTGTGAAGTGTGAAACCAGTTGGGGTGTGGTGAAATGAGAGTAACTTTATTCACGTGATAGGTTGTGTGCTCGTCATCCAAAGGGAGATTGCTGGTGTGCTGAGTGGGTAGATTTGACGTGAAAAATTTGCAAAAAGACCAAGGAGCTGATTACGAGAGAGAACATCCGATAAGTATGATTCCAGATAAAGATCGTCTTTGAGATGATCAACTTCGCCATCCCATGATTGAATGAGGGACAAACACTCCTAACCCGAATTAGATCTAAGAGAGGTGCATGAAGATGACATGCTGTAATGGACTCGTGGATTCGATCATTAGCCAAAATCTAAAATTTTGAAATATCACACCCAGAATAGTAAATATTCTTTACACGAGAATCCATGTTGAGTGCAACCATGCAGATATACGTATTGCGTGTGAGAAATGAGATCTGATTTATTTTGGCGGGCTAACCAGAGTCGCGAGGTCCTGACATAACCATTAACAGACGTTGAAGTGCCTCGATTTCCTAGCACGTCCCAGAACTTTCCAGAATTGAAAAATTGCATTTTGAGATGTGAACCAGATCATGCATGGCTTGAGGATGTCTGTTGTTACTGATGTCAAAACTTCTCTCACGATGACAACCATCTCTGTCACACGCATCATCAAAATTTTCAGCAAGCTGACTTGACGAGCAATCTTCATGAAACACACAAGATGATGATGAGTGGGAAGAGTCTTGTGTGTTGAGACTATTTTCATCAGGGACAACCTCATTGCCTTGTGTCAATCGAGGAGACAAATCATGGGATGACTGTTGGGTGAAAATATTATCGTTTAATTCTATTGTAGTATTTGCCCAACTATTTAATTTGTCAATCCGAGGTTCGTAGACTTACGAGACACATGCAATATATATGCAGGACTGAAGTGGAACTAATCTAATCTAATCTACTGAAATCAAATTAATCTAGGAATGCATTGAAACACTAACTAGGAAAGCATGAAAATTGCGTAAGGGAAAAGAAATACAACATATGAAGAATTTAATGACAAACAACATATGTGAGCTCACAACAATAAAACTATCTCAAATTATATTACAAGAATCAAATTACAAATCATGAAAGCATGACAATAAAAGATGAAAAACTAAGAATTCCTTTCCATTATTCATTATTCATTATTCATTAGAGAGAGCACTCTCTTATATACATGAGGAAGATAACCATCTCATAATTACATATCCAATATTCTCTCAAGCACTCTCAACTAATTTCCCATTATTACAAGATATGATCCCTTTGAATCCTCCTCAAATCTCTCAAGCATTTTCAACTACTTTCCCATTATTACAAAATATGATCCCTTTGAATCCTCCACAAATCTCTCACATATCTTGGATAAGATATGCTAACCAAATCCTCCATGATTTTCTCCTTAGGAATATGCTTGCATAATTATCTCCTTAATATGGTGGAGGAGATATTAATTCTTCACATATTTCCTACACATCACAAAACTCACATATTCTTGAGATAAATATAAAAATATGTATATTTTCTAATATTTAATCATAAATTCACTTGTAATACAAAAATTAATAAAATGGAAAATAAGAAGGTGAAACCCAAATGTATTTATGAAAATGATATGATAAAAGGTTAATGGGATGATGAAATATAAGGAATAGTGAATAAAAAGGTGGATGAAAATATGACATTTCTAAGTCCCAACATCCTCACCAACTGAACTTGTTGCATGTCCTCATGCAACCATGCATGGGTGTCTTTAAGAAAATTTGGCATCTTGATCTTTGGCTTTACATGATGATGTCTTTTAATAATGAATGTTTCCAGGATATGTGAAAGACATGAGTAAAAACTTACATTCTCTTATGGTTGGTTCTTGTGTGACAACCATGAATACAAAGAATGTTTGTTCTTGTGTTAACAACATTCATTTCGTTTTCTGTTCTCTTTTCTTCAATAATAATGTAAACACTCACTGGAAATCATAATGTGCATAAGAAAGCCCTTTTGTAATATTAATGAAGCATGCCAATATTGCGTATGAAGCAAAGTGCAACAAAGTATCATTGGAAAATAAATGTTGGTGAATGGTAAATGAGAAAAATGGAGTGATAGTGGTGAAGAAATAGAATCATGGTAGTGAATATAGTTCTCCCCCCCCCCCCCCCTAACTAAATTGGTTGCATGTCCTCATGCTACTTGACATGGCTCATGAAAGGAAATGTAGCATGGTGAGGGAATTTTCCAAAATATTCAAGTTAGCATATAAGGAATTGCATGATTAAATATTAGAAAACAACATACCTCTACTTACCCAAGAATGATGAACTATGCAATAGGAATGTAGCTGCTGCTGCTTCTGGATCAGGAAAATGTGACTGATGTTGTTGTAACTGGATCCCGGGAAATGAAGGAATCTGAACTGCTGATGCTGAATCATGGAAAATATAAACGCTGAAAGTGGAACTGTGGTACTCTCAGAGATCAGAATTCATGCTGCTGTAACTGCTGAGGGAGTCGTGAAAAAGTGTATAGTCTTCTCCTGCTACTAAACTTCTTGGTACAATTCTAATCATGCGAAAGAATGTGTTGATGTAGAGCATGAAAAGAAATCATTGGATTGCCGACCATTGATGCATGCCATTAACCAATGCGAGGCAACTCACCATTGATGTCAATGAGTGCCAAGGTACCCGAGTACATCTTGCGAAATGTGAATAAAGGGGTTGACATCGAGCCATTTGCAAGATCTGACGATCAAGGGACATTGATGTATTCCCATGATTGTCAGCAAGAGAACTTGCCATTGAGGCATGCAAGTCTCAAGGTACCCAAAATGAACTCTAGTCTATTTCCCAGATAAGGTGCTGATGTCGATGGGGCAAGACTTGTTGAAAGGTGGGCCTTAAGGAATCCCACATTAGTCAAGGTGAGTTTGTACAAAAATATTTGGTAGGACTATAAATGGAAAGAACTCACGGACAAGCAGTGTGGATCAGCATGGCGAGGAAAACAAGGCAATGTAATCATGGAAAGGGAATGAGTTTTATTCAAAAGGAAAACTAGAAGGAAAAAAATAAACTGAAAAGGATAAAGGAATTTATGCGATTTAGAAAAATAGGCGTGCATGAAGTCGTGAAAGATAAGGTAATGGAAGATGGCTGCAACATAGGGATGATTTAGGCGCTTGGAAGGAAAAAGGTGAGTAGTCATGACGCAAAAGGATCTTTGTGTAGTGGAAAATGTCATGATATGTGCAGTGAAGAATTAGTTCCTTCAAGCGTCCAGTGATGCATGTTTCATTGTGATTTCAAAAAATCACTTTTGCATTAGATTGTCTTCACTCTGAAAAACTTAGCACCATTCCTGCATAAAAATTGTCACCTTTGTGTGCCATCTCCATCGATCATTCCTATATGAAGTGACTCAAAATTTTTTTAGCTCATTTTCAAGAATTTATGAAATGTCCATTTTTTAATTATTTTAACCAACAATAAGATAATTGGATGCATGTGTGTGCTTGTCAATACCTTCAGGAATAACTGCTTGCTCCCCAATATCTATGGGGCAAACCCTTTCCCAATACCTGTATATGTTTTCTATGGTTGCCTCATGTGGATATAAAAGGAGAAAATCCCGCCACTCTTCAAATGTTATGATTCCATTATTATCCTTATCTATGTGCTCCACGAAACGCGCAAGTTCTTCATCACTCATTTCAATGCCTGCTCTAACGAGTGCTTCCCATAGCTCTTCAGGTAAAATGCAGCCATTGTGTTCCACATCTATCGCCTGAAAAATGCGGTAAAGCTCGAGTTCCTTGTCATCCATATACCGCCGAAACTCCTGGTACTCGACACGACCATCCTGATTAGAATCGCAAACTTGAAGCAGATCCTTGGCATACTTGTATTCGGCCGGTATCCGCAATGCCTGTAGACCCCGCTCAATTTGCGAATTGTCAAGGTGCCCACTGTTCATTGCATCAAAGAAATTAAACAGACTCCGGATCCTCAATTCCCTCTCCTCTTTCGTCTCCCTCAAAGCTAACATAACATGCTCTAAGGACACCTCGCCTGTATTTCTCAGAGGATTGCAACATTCGGCCCGACGATTATCCTGCTGTGTATTTGGCATAGATTCCATTTTGAAGAAGGGAGCAAGGTCAACGGCCTGGCCAGCGCCTGACATGAATTTTCGAGCTTCGATGCTTGCAATTACAGAAATTGTGACGACTTGCAACTAGAAATGCTTAAGATTTGCTCGAAAATTGAAATCCTCTGGTTGATCAAACCCTATCTATTTACTTCACCAGCCAGCCAGAAATGCTCAAATATCCTCAGAAATTAATCTCCTGGACCGATCAATCCATGCACCTTTAATTAACTACAGACAACCCAGAAAAGACTTAATTGGTTGGCAAATTCAAATCCTAGGGCCCATGTCTTTAATTCACGAGATATGCTCAAAATTTGCCAAGAAGATGAAATATGGGGCCGATCAAACCTCGTATCTTTAATTCAATACGAACTACCAGAAAAGCATATGTATGAGAACACATATGTAGGTGCAGTGATTGAATTCCAAGTTTATTATGCACCAGAAGCAATGGTTTCTTTGTGCCCGTAAGATATGCACATCTTTTTCCTGCTGTAGCAAGGCCTGGTGAAGCGTTGCCACCAAAATTCATTGAGAAATGTTGAGAAATGGACACAATGATTTGCATATTGAAAGATTTTTTTGATGAAGCATATTGCAAAACATGAATTTATTTATTCCTGAAATCAGTCTAAATCATCCCTATTTTCTGATCCTCGCGATCACACTAAGCGTAGAGGAGAGCATACTTATTCTAAGCAAAACTGAAAATGAAAGCAAGAACTCAAAATGAAAGCCTACCTAATCTATACTAATTAAAATTTACAAATTAGTTACATGTAGTTAAAATTACAATGAAGCCACTCACGTAGCAGTAACAACAATAGATTTAGTAGCAATTTTTCAAATGAAAAATGAAAATATTCGAAAGTGAATGAGTCTAGTTGCTGTAACTGCAAATCAACTAAAAAATAAAAATATGAATCTAATCTAGTACTTACGTGGAACCATTGTTTGATAAATCTTTGATAAGCACAATTTCTCTCACCTAGATCATGTTGTAACTCCTCTTCTTCTTCTCCGATCTGCTGTTCTTCTTCCTCGATCTCCTGTTCGAATGATTATTCGCCATCAGATATGCAGGATTCTTCAGATGTTGAATCTTCGTTTATTTCTAGGGGAGTAGTTGAACCTTTAATTCTTGTCAATATCTCCTCTTCCAAGGAAGAAGAAACCCCGAATTCTGCTAGGATCTGAGTGAGTAGTTCCAAGCTGAAACTCACATATGAAGAATCAAAAAATATGTATATTTTCTAATATTTAATCATAAATTCATTTGTAATACAAAAATGAATAAAATGGAAAATAAGAATGTGAAACCCAAATGTATTTATGAAAATGATGTGATAAAAGGTTAATGGGATGATGAAATGTAAGGAATAGTGAAGAAAAAGGTGGATGAAAATATGACATTTTCTGAGTCCCAAACTATATTGCAAGAATCAAATTCCAAATCCTGAAAGCATAACAATAAAAGATGAAAAACTAAGAATTCCTTTCCATTATTCATTATTCATTCTTATTAAAATGAAGAGAGAGCACTCTCTTATATACATGAGGAAGATAACCATCTCATAATTACATATCCAATATTCTCTCAAGCACTCTCAACTAATTTCCCATTATTACAAGATATGATCCCTTTGAATCCTCCACAAATCTCTCAAGCATTTTCAACTACTTTCCCATTATTACAAAATATGATCCCTTTGAATTCTCCACAAATCTCTCACATATCTTGGATAAGATATGCTAACCAAATCCTCCATGATTTTCTCCTTAGGAATAGGCTTGCATAATTATCTCCTTATTATGGTGGAGGAGATATTAATTCTTCACATATTTCCTACACATCACAAAACTCACATATACTTGAGGTAAATATAAAAATATGTATATTTTCTAATATTTAATCATAAATTCACTTGTAATACAAAAATGAATAAAATGGAAAATAAGAAGGTGAAACCCAAATGTATTTATGAAAATGATGTGATAAAAGGTTAATGGGATGATGAAATGTAAGGAATAGTGAAGAAAAAAGTGGATGAAAATATGACATTTCTGAGTCCCAACATCCTCCCCAACTGAACTTGTTGCATGTCCTCATGCAACCATGCATGGGTCTCTTTAAGAACATTTGGCATCTTGAAGTTTTGCTTTACATGATGATGTCTTTTAATAATGAATGTTTCCAGGATATGTGAAAGACATGAGTAAGAACTTACATTCTCTTATGGTTGGTTCTTGTGTGACAACCATGAATACAAAGAATGTTGGTTCTTGTGTTAACAACATTCATTTCGTTTTCTGTTCTCTTTTCTTCAATAATAATGTAAACACTCACTGGAAATCATAATGTGCATAAGAAAGCCCTTTTGTAATATTAATGAAGCATGCCAATATTGGGTATGAAGCAAAGTGCAACAAAGTATCATTGGAAAATAAACGTTGGTGAATGGTAAATGAGAAAAATGGAGTGATAGTGGTGAATAAATGGAATCATGGTAGTGAATATGTAGTGAATATAGTTCTCCCCCCCCCCTCCCAACTGAATTGGTTGCATGTCCTCATGCAACTTGACATGGCTCGTGAAAGGAAATGTAGCATGGTGAGGAAATTTTCCAAAATATTCAAGTTAGCATATAAGGAATTTCATGATTAAAGATTAGAAAACAACATACCTCTACTTACCCAAGAATGATGAACTATGCAATAGGAATGTAGCTATTGCTGCTGCTGGATCAGGAAAATGTGATTGATGTTGTTGTAACTGGATCCTGGGAAATGAAGGAATCTGAACTACTGATGCTGAATCATGGAAAAGATAAACGCTGAAAGTGGAATTGTGGTACTCTCATAGATCAGAATTCATGTTGCTGTAACTGTTGATGGAGTCGTGAAAAAGTTTATAGTCTTCTCCTACTACTAAACTTCTTGGTACAATTCTAATCTTTCGAAAGAATGTGTTGATGTCGAGCATGAAAAGAAATCATTGGATTACCGACCATTGATGCATGTCGTTAACCAATGTGAGGAAACTCACCATTGATGTTAATAGTGCCAAGGTACCCGGGTACATCTTGCGAAATGCGAATAAAGGGGTTGACATCGAGCCATTTGCAAGATCTGACGATCAAGGGACATTGATGTATTCCCATGATTGTCAGCAAGAGAACTTGCCATTGAGGCATGCAAGTCTCAAGGTACCCAAATGAACTCTAGTCTATTTCCTAGATAAGGTGCTGATGTCGATGGGGCAAGACTTGTTGAAAGGTGGGCCTTAAGGAATCCCACATCAGTCAACGATAGTTTGTACAAAAAGATTTGGTAGGAATATAAATGGAAAGAACTCATGGACAACCAGTGTGGATCAGCATGGCTAGGAAAACAAGGCAATGTAATCATGGAAAGGGAATGAGTTTTATGCAAAAGGAAAACTAGAAGGCAAAAATAAACTGAAAAGGATAAAGGAATGTATGCGATTCAGAAAAATAGGTGTGCATAATGTTGTGAAAGATAAGGAAATGGAAGATGGGCTGCAACACAAGGATGGTCTAGGCGTTTGGAAGGAAAAAGGGGAGTAATCATGACGCAAAAGGATTTTTGTGTAGTGGAAAATGTCATGATATGTGCAGTGAAAAATTAGTTCCTTCAAGCATCCAATGATGCATGTTTCATTGTGATTTCGAAAAATCACTTTTGCATTAGATTGTCTTCAACGCTTAGCACCATTCCTACATAAAAATTGTCACCTTTGTGTGTCATCTCCATCGATCATTCCTGTATGAAGTGACTCAAAAACAAATTAGCTCATTTTCAAGAATTTATGAAATGTCCATTATTTTTTAAGTTATTTTTCGAAGTTACACTAATCATGGATGAAAAGGGTGTCGCATCATAATATTGAGCTTTCTGCATAAGATTCTCTTTGACCTACACAACACCAATCTCATTTATCTTGTTAGTATATGTATCCTAACTTTTGCCCACAAATTCACAAAAAAAATCCAACATACTTTTATTTCCCCCCAACTAGAAATATTGCATGTCCCCATGCAATGTACTCATTGATTGTACAATACTTTTTCAAAATGTTTTTATTGGTTTGTAGGAAAATTGATTTAAAACATTTGAAAAGGATTTGTATTTGTTAGGGAACAAGTAGTTAGTTTATGAATGAATGAGGGCAATTTTTTTTTTTAATCAATAAATAACAAATTAAAAAACAAAAGTTTTTAATTTATTATTTATGTCGATTCTTTATTTATTAAAAACAAAACTAATAATGAAAATAATAAAAGAAACTAACCCTAATTAAAAATCGACCAAGGGCTGTGAGACGAAAACTACTCAGGGATAAACGATTTGGATCGTAACTGTTGATGAGACTGTAAGGTTCTCTTCAAAGAGCACCTCAAATCCGGGAGATTTAAGAGCTTCAATACATTGGTTTGTAGTACGAATGTCAGGAAGCCCATCTGCAAGTTCAATTTTTGCCTTAATCTTCTGGTGTTCTTCATTCTTTGGGTCAAAAGAGTCAGTCATGCACCATTCATATGCCGCAAACAGTTGGCCAGGTTTCAGTACTCTTTTTATCTCTTTGTAGCAGTCAACTGCATCCGGTGCATGTCAAGTAGCCTTAATTGCATAAACTGCATCAAAAGTATCGTTGGAGAAAGGCATCTTCAATGAGTGCCAAGGTACCCGAGTACATCTTGCGAAATGCGAATAAAGGGGTTGACGTCGAGCCATTTGCAAGATCTGAAAATCAAGGGACATTGATGTATTCCCATGATCGTCAGCGAGAGAACTTGCCATTAAGGCATGCAAGCCTCTAGGTACTCAAAAGGAACTCTAGTCTATTTCCCAGCTAAGGTGCTGATGTCGATGGGGCAAGACTTGTTGAAAGGTGGGCCTCAAGGAATCCCACATCAGTCAACGCGAGTTTGTACAAAAAGATTTGGTAGGACTATAAATGGAAAGAACTCATGGACAAGCAGTGTGGATCAGCATGGCGAGGAAAACAAGGCAATGTAATCATGGAAAGGGAATGAGTTTTATTCAAAAGGAAAACTAGAAGGCAAAAATAAACTGAAAAGGATAAAGGAATGTATGTGATTCATAAAAATAGGCATGCATGAAGTCGTGAAAGATAAGGTAATGGATTATGGCTACAACATAGGGATGGTCTAGGCGTTTGGAAGGAAATAGGTGAGTAGTCATGACGCGAAAGGATTTTTGTGTAGTGGAAAATGTCATGATATGTGCAGTGAAGAATTAGTTCCTTCAAGCGTCCAATGATGCATGTTTCATTGTGATTTCGAAAAATCACTTTTGCATTAGATTGTCTTCAAAAATTGTCACCTTTGTGTGCCATCTCCATCAATCATTCCTATATGAAGTGACTCAAAAACAAATTAGCTCATTTTCAAGAATTTATGAAATGTCCATTTTTTTAATTATTTTTCGAAGTTACACTAATTGTGGAGGAAAAGGGTGTCGCATTGTAATGTTGAGCTTTCTGCATAAGCTTCTCATTGACCTACACATAACACAAATCTCATTTCACTTGTTAGTATATGCATCCTAACTTTTGCCCACAAATTCACAAAAAAAAATCCAACATACTTTTATTTCCCCCCAACTAGAAATATTGCATGTCCCCATGCAATGTACTCATTGATAGTGCAAAACTTTTTCAAAATGTTTTTATTGGTTTTCAGGAAAATTGATTTAAAACATTTGAAAAGGATTTTGTATTTCTTAGGGAACAAGTATTATGAAAGAACGAGGGCAATTTTATTTATTTTTTATTTTTTTAATTTTTTTTTATCAATAAATAACAAATTAAAAAACAAAAGTTTTTAATTTATTATTTATGTCGATTCTTTATTTATTAAAAACAAAACTAATAATGAAAATAATAAAAGAAACTAACCCTAATTAAAAATCGACCAAGGGCTGTGAGACGAAAACTACTCAGGGATAAACGATTTGGATCGTAACTATTGATGAGACTGTAAGGTTTTCTTCAAAGAGCACCTCAAATCCGGGAGATTTAAGATCTTCAATACATTGGTTTGTAGTACGAATGTCAGGAATCCCATCTGCAAGTTCAATTTTTGCGATATTCTTCTGGTGTTCTTCATTCTTTGGGTCAAAAGAGTCAGTCATGCACCATTCATATGCCGCAAACAGTTGGCCAGGTTTCAGTACTCTTTTTATCTCTTTGTAGCAGTCAACTGCATCCGGTGCATGTCAAGTAGCCTCAATTGCATAAACTGCATCAAAAGTATCGTTGGAGAAAGGCATAGTCATGAAGAATATTGTAGTCAGAACCCTGGAACCAGAAAATTATTCAAAACCTGTACCTACTATTCTTGAGAATCAAGGTAAATAATCCCTTATCATATTAGAAATTGGGTGAGAAGGAAAACTTAGTCATGGAATATACCCTGAACCCTGAGCATTAGGGGTTCAGGTGTTTCAGGCTTCTAGGGTTTCTAGCGTGGCCGGTTCAAGTGTTCAACGTTCTGTCGGCCTTCAGTGTGTTAATGTTTGAATTGTAAGTTCGACAGGGCTGAACAACCTAACATCCACTGTGAAAGGGCCGATTTCACAGTGGATCCTTTGCCAACATTTTTCAAGCGACACTAATTGAATTTTGTAGAAGAGAAATGAGGGCATGGTTTTGGGCTAAATGATAAAGGAACCAAATGATAAGGGGTAGAAAACTATGCTATTGGTTCCGAGGCGCTACACATGAGCTGTGGATAAAGGGACCGAGTAGACATGATGTACATTTTATCACAAGGGCCTGACACTGAACGTTGTTTCCCCTTGGACTGTTACAGAATTTGGCGATAGCGCTATGGCGCATTTGGAAATGAGTATTACAGTGTGAAACCAGAGATTGCGGCCCACAGTGGACGAGAGAAAAGAATAAAAGCAGCCGTAGAATGCCTATATAGCCTGAAAATCCATTTGGATGAAAGCGCTTGAATCAAAAGGCGGACACGCAAATATGGGGGTTATGTGTCACCATAGAGGACAGCGTATTTTCGTCAAGCCATGCATGAGTTTATAGAAAAGTAAGAACATTTTGCTCTACATACCTTGGAGCGTAGAGGCGGTTGATCTCTGAAACGATCTTTCTTTGAAAGAATACCAATTATAGAAATCTGCAGTGCGCTTTCTCACAAAGCTGCTATGACATGCAATTGAAATCACCAAATGTCGATAGTAGCGGTTAAACACAAATATGGTAGCTGTTATACACAAATCTGTGAGAAAGATTGAAAAGAAATTGAGCAGCAATCCTCTTTTTAACTTTAAAATATCTGAGTTGAGTTAAAATCTAAACTTACAGGGGGTAGATTATTTATAACAATTGGACACAATGATTTGCATCTTGAAAGATGTTTTTGATGAAGCATATTGCAAAACATGAATTTATTTATTCCTAAAATGAGTCTAAATCATCCCTATTTTCTGATCCTCGCGATCGCACTAAGCGCGGAGGAGAGCATAGTTATTCTAGGTAAAAGTAAAACTGAAAATGAAAGCAAACGTTGAAAATGAAAGCCTAGCTACTCTATACTAATTAGAATTTACAAATTAGTTACGTGTAGTTAAACTTCCAATGAAGCCATTCACATAGCAGTAACAACAATATATCCAGAAGCAATTTTTTAAATGATGGATGAAAATATTCGAAAGTGAATGAGTCTAGTTGTTGTAACTGCAAATCAACTAAAAAATAAAAAAATGAATCTAATCTAGTACTTACCTGGAACCATTGTTTTATAAAGCTTTGATAATCACAGTTTCTCTCACTTAGATCATGTTGTAACTCCTGTTCTTCTTCTCCGATCTGTTGTTCTTCTTCCTCGATCTCTTGTTCGAATGATTGTTCGCCATCATATATGCAGGATTATTTAGATGTTGAATCTTCATTTGTTTCTTGGGGAGTAGTTGAACCTTTAATTCTTGTCAAGATCTCCTCTTCCAAGGAAGAAGAGATCCCGACTTCTACTAGGATCTGAGTGAGTAGTTCCAAGATGAAACTCATTATTAAACCATGTTGAAAAAGGAATTCTTACATAATAAAAACAAAGTGCTAATAATTGTCTGAGCTTTTAATCCTTTTACAAGGTTTTAGTTCACAAAACGCTTCCAAATCAGCACACTAAAAATTGAATTAAAAACAAAAAGGACCACAGAAATAATCGTGAATTCAATAATCAATTAAACCCTCTTACAAGGGATGCTCATTAATTTAGTAATTGAATTCTTCAATTACAACCATGAACCATGAATTCATCAAACACTCTTCACAGTTGCGAAAATCAAACACACTTGCAGATATTGAAATTCACACTTGCATGAAAAATCAAACTAAACTTCAATCCATCGTGCCTCCCAGGAAACTGAGCCAAAATGTTGGGTGAAAATATTATCATTTAATTCTGTTGTAGTATTTTCCCAACTATTTAATTTGTCAATCCGAGGTTCGTAGACTTACGAGACACATTCACTATATATGCAGGACTGAAGTGGAACTAATCTAATCTAATCTACTGAAATCAAATTAATCTAGGAATGCATTGAAACACTAACTAGGAAAGCAGGAAATTGCATAAGGGGAAAGCAATACAACATGTGAAGAATTGAATGACAAACAACATATGTGAGCTCACAACAACAAAACTATCTCAAATTATATTACAAGAATCAAATTACAAATCATGAAAGCATAACAATAAAATATGAAAAACTAAGAATTCCTTTCCATTATTCATATGAAGAGAGAGCACTCTCTTATATACATGAGGAAGATAACCATCTCATAATTACATATCCAATATTCTCTCAAGCACTCTCAACTAATTTCCCATTATTACAAGATATGATCCCTTTGAATCCTCCACAAATCTCTCAAGAATTTTCAACTACTTTCCCATTATTACAAAATATGATCCCTTTGAATCCTCCACAAATCTCTCACATATCTTGGATAAGATATGCTAACCAAATCCTCCATGATTTTCTCCTTAGGAATAGGCTTGCATAATTATCTCCTTAATATGGTGGAGGAGATATTAATTCTTCACATATTTCCTACACATCACAAAACTCACATATTCTTGAGATAAATATAAAAATATGTATATTTTCTAATATTTAATCATAAATTCACTTGTAATACAAAAATGAATAAAATGGAAAATAAGAAGGTGAAACCCAAATGTATTTATGAAAATGATATGATAAAAGGTTAAGGGGATGATGAAATGTAAGGAATAGTGAAGAAAAAGGTGGATGAAAATATGACATTTCTGAGTCCCAACATCGTTTAATTCTGTTGTAGTATTTGCCCAACTATTTAATTTGTCAATCCGCGGTCCGTAGACTTACGAGACACATGCACTATATTTCAGGACTGAAGTGGAACTAATCTAATATAAATTACTGAAATCAAATTAATCTAGGAAGGCATTGAAATACTAACTAGGAAAGCAGGAAAATTGCATAAGGGAAAAGCAATACAACATGTGAAGAATTGAATGACAAACAACATATGTGAGCTCTTCCAGATTACAAATGGAGGAGATTGTACTCCTATTTATACAATGGGATGAGTAAAAAACTCATTATGATCATCCACTAATCTCTCTTTAGTTCCATAAATCTCGCAACCATTTTTAACTACTTTCCCATTATTACAAAATATGATCCCTTTGAATCCTCCACAAATCTTTCACATATCTTGGATAAGATATGCCAACCAAATCCTCTATGATCTTCTCCTTAGGAATTGGATAAGATATGCCAACCCAATCCTCCATGATTTTCTCCTTAGGAATAGGATAAGATATGCCAACCAAATTCTCCATGATTTTTTTCCTTAGGAATAGGCTTGCATAATTATCTCCTTAATATAATGGAGGAGATATGGATAAGTCTCTTGGAATTAATTCTTCACATATTTCCTACACATCACAAAACTCACATATTCTTGAGATATATAAAAATATGTATATTTTCTAATATTTAATCATAAATTCACTTGTAATACAAAAATGAAGAAAATGGAAAATAAGAAGGTGAAACCCAAATGTATTTATGAAAATGATATGATAAAAGGTTAATGGGATGATGAAATGCAAGGAATAGTGAAGAAAAAGGTGGATGAAAATATGACATTTCTGAGTCCCAACATCCTCCCCAACTGAACTTGTTGCATGTCCTCATGCAACCATGCATGGGTCTCTTTAAGAACATTTGGCATCTTGAACAACTTTGGCTTTACATGATGATGTCTTTAATAATGAATGTTTCCAGGATATGTGAAAGACATGAGTAACAACTTACATTTTAATATGGTTGGTTCTTGTGTGACAACCATGAATACAAAGAATGTTGGTTCTTGTGTTAACAACATTCATTTCGTTTTCTGTTCTCTTTTCTTCAATAATAATGTAAACACTCACTGGAAATCATAAGCTATCAATGTGCATAAGAAATCCCTTTTGTAATATTAATGAAGCATGCCAATATTATGTATGAAGCAAAGTGCAAAAAAGTATCATTGGAAAATAAATGTTGGTGAATGGTAAATGAGAAAAAAATGGAATGATAGTGGTGAAGAAATGGAATCATGGAAGTGAATATGTAGTGTGGTGAAGAAATGAAATCATGGAAGTGAATATAGTTTGCCCGCGCCCCCCCCCCCCCCCCCCCCCCAACTAAATTGGTTGCATGTCCTCATGCAATTTGACATGGCTCATGAAAGGAAATGTAGCATGGTGAGGGAATTTTCCAAAATATTCAAGTTAGCATATAAGGAATTGCATGATTAAAGATTAGAAAACAACATACCTCTACTTACCCAAGAATGATGAACTATGAAAGAGGAATGTAGTTGTTGTTGGATCAAAAAAATGTGACTGATGTTGTTGTTACTGGGTCCTGGGAAATGAAGGAATCTGAATTGTTGATGCTGAATCATGGAAAAGATAAATGCTGAAAGTGGAACTGTGGTACTCTTATAGATCGGAACTCATGCTGCTGTAACTACTGAGGGAGTCGTGAAAAAGTGTATAGTCTTCACCTGCTACTAAACTTCTTGGTACAATTCTAATCATGGGAAAGAATGTGTCGATGTAGAGCATGAATAGAAATCATTGGATTACTGGCCATTGATGTATTCCATTAACCAATGCGAGGCAACTCACCATTGATGTCAATGAGTGCCAAGGTACCCGAGTACATCTTGCGGAGTGTGAATGGATGTGTTGAGGTAAAGCCACTTGCAAGATCTGAAGATCAAGGGACATTGATGTATTCCCATGATTGTCAGCAAGAGAACTTGCCATTAAGGCATGCAAGCCTCTAGGTACTCAAAAGGAACTCTAGTCTATTTCCCAGACAAGGTGCTGATGTTGATGGGGCAAGACTTGTAGAAAAGTGGGCCTTAAGGAATCCCACATCAGTCAATGCGAGTTTGTACAAAAATATTTGGTAGGACTATAATATATATGGGGAGAACTATATTCACTACATGTTCACGACCATGATTCTATTTCTTCACCACTATCACTCCATTTTTCTCATTTACCATTCACCAACATTTATTTTCCAATGATACTTTGTTGCACTTTGCTTCATACGCAATATTGGCATGCTTCATTAATATTACAAAAGGGCTTTCTTATGCACATTATGATTTCCAGTGAGTGTTTACATTATTATTGAAGAAAAGAGAACAAAAAACGAAATGAATGTTGTTAACACAAGAACCAACATTCTTTGTATTCATGGTTGTCACACAAGAACCAACCATTAGAAAATGTAAGTTGTTACTCATGTCTTTCACATATCCTGGAAACATTCATTATTAAAAGACATCATCATGTAAATCCAAAGTTCAAGATGCCAAATGTTTTTAAAGAGACCCATGCATGGGTTCATGAGGACATGCAACAAGTTCAGTTGGGGAGGATGTTGGGACTCAGAAATGTCATATATCCATCCACCTTTTTCTTCACTATTCCTTACATTTCATCATCCCATTAACCTTTTATCATATCATTTTCATAAATACATTTGGGTTTCACCTTCTTATTTTCCATTTTATTCATTTTTATATTACAAGTGAATTTATGATTAAATATTAGAAAATATATATATTTTTATATTTATCTCAAGAATATGTGAGTTTTGTGATGTGTAGGAAATATGGGAAGAATTAATATCTCCTCCACCATATTAAGGAGATAATTATGCAAGCCTATTCCTAAGGAGAAAATCATGGAGGATTTGGTTAGCATATCTTATCCAAGATATGTGAGAGATTTGTGGAGGATTCAAAGGGATCATATTTTGTAATAATGGGAAAGTAGTTGAAAATGCTTGAGAGATTTGTGGAGGATTCAAAGGGATCATATCTTGTAATAATGAGAAATTAGTTGAGAGTGCTTGAGAGAATATTGGATATGTAATTATGAGATGTTTATCTTCCTCATGTATATAAGAGAGTGCTCTCTCTTCATATGAATAATGAATAATGAATAATGGAAAGGAATTCTTAGTTTTTCATCTTTTATTGTTATGCTTTCATGATTTGTAATTTGATTCTTGTAATATAATTTGAGATAGTTTTATTGTTGTGAGCTCACATATGTTGTTTGTCATTCAATTCTTCACATGTTGTATTTCTTTTCCCTTATGCAATTTTCCTGCTTTCCTAGTTAGTGTTTCAATGCATTCCTAGTTTAATTTGATTTCAGTAGATTAGATTAGATTAGTTCCACTTCAGTCCTGCATATATAGTGCATGTGTCTCGTAAGTCTACGAACCTCAGATTGACAAATTAAATAGTTGGGCAAATACTACAACAGAATTAAACGATAATATTTTCACCTAACATTTTGGCGCAATTGCTGGGTAGGAACGATGGATTGAAGTTTAGTTTGATTTTTGATGCAAGTGTGAATTTCAATTTCTACAAGTGTGTTTGATTTTCGCAACTATGAAGAGTGTTTGATGAATTCATGGTTCATGGTTGTAGTTGAAGAATTCAATTACTAAATTAATGAGCAGTCCTTGTAAGAGGGTTTAATTGAGTATCGAATTCAAGATTATTTCTGTGGTCCTTTTATTTTTAATTCAACTTTTAGTGTGCTGATTTGGAAGAGTTTTTGTGAACTAAAACCTTGTAAAAGGATTAAAAGCTCAGACAATTATTAGCACTCTTTTTTTAGTATGTAAGAATTCATTTTTCAACATGGTTTAACAATGAGTTTTGGCTTGGAACTACTCACTCAGATCCTAGCAGAAGTCGAGATCTCTTCTTCCTTGGAAGAGGAGATCTTGACAAGAATTAAAGGTTCAACTACTCCCCAAGAAATAAACGAAGATTCAACATCTGAAGAATCTTGCATATCTGATGGCGAACAATCATTCGAACAACAGATCGAGGAAGAAGAACAGCAGATCGGAGAAGAAGAAGAGGAGTGACAACATGATCTAGGTGAGAGAAACTGTGCTTATCAAAGCTTTATCGAACAATGGTTCCAAGTAAGTACTAGATTAGATTCATCTTTTTATTTTTTAGTTGATTTGCAGTTACAGCAACTAGACTCATTCACTTTCAAATATTTTCATTTTTCATTTGAAAAATTGCTACTGAATCTATTGTTGTTACTGCTACGTGAGTGGCTTCATTGGATTCAGTTTAACTACACGTAACTAATTTGTAAATTTTAATTAGTATAGAGTAGGTAGGCTTTCATTTTGAGTTCTTTCTTTCATTTTTAGTTTTGCTTAGAATAAGTATGCTCTCCTCCGCGCTTAGTACGATCGCGAGGATCGGAAAATAGGGATGATTTAGACTGATTTCAGGAATAAATAAATTCATGTTTTGCAATATGCTTCATCAAAAACATCTTTCAATATGCAAATCATTGTGTCCATTTCTCAACATTTCTCAATGAAAATATTATCGTTTAATTCTGTTGTAGTATGTGCCCAACTATATAATTTGTCAATCCCAAGTTCGTAGACTTACGAGACACATGCACTATATATGCAGGACTGAAGTGGAACTAATCTAATCTAATCTACTGAAATCAAATTAATCTAGGAATGCATTGAAGCACTAACTAGGAAAGCAGGAAAATTGCATAAGGGAAAAGCAATACAACATGTGAAGAATTGAATGACAAACAACATATGTGAGCTCACAACAATAAAACTATCTCAAATTATATTACAAGAATCAAATTACAAATCATGAATGCATAACAATAAAAGATGAAAAACTAAGAATTCCTTTCCATTATTCATTATTCATTATTCATATGAAGAGAGAGCACTCTCTTATATACATGAGGAAGATAACCATCTCATAATTACATATCCAATATTCTCTCAAGCACTCTCAACGAATTTCCCATTATTACAAGATATAATCCCTTTGAATCCTCCACAAATCTCTCAAGCATTTTCAACTACTTTCCCATTATTACAAAATTTGATCCCTTTGAATCCTCCACAAATCTCTCACATATCTTGGATAAGATATGCTAACCAAGTCCTCCATGATTTTCTCCTTAGGAATAGGCTTTCATAATTATCTCCTTAATATGTTGGAGGAGATATGGATAAGATATGCCAACCAACATGATTTTCTCCTTAGGAATAGACTTGCATAATTATCTCCTTAATATGGTGGAGGAGATATTAATTCTTCACATATTTCCTACACATCACAAAACTCACATATTCTTGAGATAAATATAAAAATATGTATATTTTCTAATATTTAATCATAAATTCACTTGTAATACAAAAATGAATAAAATGGAAAATAAGAAGGTGAAACCCAAATGTATTTATGAAAATGATATGATAAAAGGTTAATGGGATGATGAAATGTAAGGAATAGTGAAGAAAAAGTTGGATGAAAATATGACATTTATGAGTCCCAACAATGACGAAGCAAGAGAACGTGGAATATCTCCGACGCATGTTGATGTGCTGTGAATGATAATACACATGGGCAAGTGAGGTGCAAAGGAAGCTTTGATATGGATGTCTACTTTGGCTAGTGCGCATTCCAGATCTGAGTTAGAGTGTACATTAGATGACATTAGATCATATGATGTGCTTGGGTGTTCATCAAAACAGACAAAAGCGTGGGAGTGATGACAACTCAAGGCTGGAGGTTGATCGAAAGAATTGATCGTGCATGATGTTTCACCAAGATTCGTGGATCGAGAATTGATAAAGAATGGAGGCTCAATGTTTTGAGAGGAATTGATTGTGTCTTCACTGTCCTGCTCCTCCACTTGGATGATGCGACTTCCTAGCACATGACTGCAACTTGAGCCAACAACTTGAGAATCAAGAGAATGCGCGCAGCTAGCGTGTGAAGCAGATTTCTTAAGTGAGTCACGGTGCAAGGAGTCATGGCTTGTAGATGATGGAGGATGGCAGAGATGTAGATTAGACTCAAGACTTGGGTTATGAATGGTGATGTCCTCTTGTGGAATGGAGGGATGAGTTTTCACCATAGGCTTTCTAAACCATTGTGGAATTTACTCCATTAGGGTAGGAGACAACCGAGCAGATGGATTGGGGATACACTGCATATATTTCTCAGCTTTGCAACCACTGTGCAGATTTCTTAGATTTGTGATTGCTGCAAGGGGGCACCCTCCTCAAGACATGAGGTGTCTCGTGATCCGCAAGAGTCGAGGAAGAAGGGAAATTAGGAGGTTCACCATTTAGGGAGACATGAACCAAGAATTTCAGCTCTTGGCTCATGAGGTCAAGGTCCACAAACCATTCAAGAATTTCTTGACAGAGGTGAAGGAAGAGGGTAGCAAATTCCTCAACCGATTCGCCATGCTTCATTCTTAAATGAGATATTATTTCATAGATATGTTGGTGGTAACACTCATCGAAGGCTTAATGGAGCTCCTTGAGGAAAGTGAGAAGGGAATGGATGGAAGCATGTGATAGGGTATGACACCACCGATTTGCACAACCTTCAAGGGTGAGGAAGAAGAGTACACAAACAAGCTCATCAATATCAATTTCATGAGGTGCATAGAAATGAATAAAATAAAAAATGTGCTTGGTTACGGACGTTCTGTCCTCACCGTCAAACTTTAACAAGGACAAGTGATTAAGAAGCTCATAGGGGATTGATAACTGATTAAGGGAGAAATGAGAGAAACACACCGAGAGCACGAATTATGTATTATTCATTAGGTAAGAGATTCAACCCAGATGTATGGGTTCAGCTTGTCATCTGGCCCTGCTTCTAGTGCCAAAATGTTGACGGTGTTGGACCCGCCAACATCAAGGGATCTCCTTGGTATAAAGTCCCAACTAGACCTCACATTGTTTGGTGTAGGAGTCCCATCTGGTACGATGGCCAGTTTCCATTATCTTAAATGTTTTCCTCAGCTCTTGCTTGTCAGCCCAGGAGAGTGGTCTGCTTTGTCTTCGAGTAGCGAGGTTCGCATGCCTCGTGATTTCTAGTGCTACTTGTGTCAATGGTTCTTTCACCGCAAAGGGAGAGGGTGAGAGTGAGTCCCAATTCAGATGGGAGGAAGTCCCAACTTTGTTAGGAACACACAACACAACAGGACGTGCACAACTTCCGAAGGAGCAGTCCACACGGATGCGGCAATCACAACACACAAGGAAATATAACATGTACAACACACGACGGATGAGTCCATGTGAGTGTGGCAGTCGTTACATCAAGTTTACGTGAAAGGTATGTCTAATGTCTGGGAGGGTAGACAACGTTAGCAGTATAGAGCACATTTTCATTAACATATATTTATTACAACAAGTAAATGAGTTCAAGTGTTAAACACAGGTTAAAGCAACACACATTACAAGTGTTCAAGAGTAGTATTACAACAGTTACAATACATGTGCGAAAGCATGCTGGCCTATTAGCAAACTTCTGTATTAAGTGAAAGTTCCAAGACACATCGTTACACCATACATCACTAACTTCGTGCGCAGGGCATTGGAGCCACTACTTACTCCTCAAAGAAAATATTATAGATTCTCAAAGCTATGTGGGAGGAGTTGAGGTGAAAAATCCTTTCCATGTACAAATGAGGGGGTATTTATAGCCAAGGGTGAAACTGACCCTTGTGGTTGTTCGACTACCCTCATGACTGTTTGACTTCCATGACTTTTTGACTTTACATGACTCTTCATACAACAAGTGGGTCTCTTGGAATTCCATGTTACATTACATTGATTGACAATATGGCCCACAGTAGAGATGTGGACGACATGACTCATGAAATGACTTAACATGACAGTGTTGGTACATTCGTGCTGCTATTGGTGTGCATGTCGAGCTACAGTGTTGTTGGGTGATGGATGTCCTCATGGTGTGTCACAACTTCACCTCCGCATGGCAAAGTGCGCGGAGTCTTCGATGGTCGTTGGTTCGCTTGATGTTGCATTCACACATTGCTCTTTTCTTGTATGTTGGTAAGCTTGAAAGGTTCGTCCATTCGTTAAAAGTTCATGTTTGTCCACCTGTCTATTTGTGAACACATCTTGCATGTTTGCTCGTCCATCTATCCGTGAACACATCTTTGCATGATTGTCCGTTCGCGAGCACATCTCTTTGCATGCATTGTTTGTTCATTCATTAGCGAACCTGTCCTTCTGCATGTGCTCCCTTCATTCATCCCATCCATCTCACACCATGTTTGTTTGTGTACATGTATATGCAGTCACTCATGACGAGATGACATTAAATCCGAAAACCTCCTAGTCTACCATGATACATGATTGTTTCAGATGTAGGTGACCGAGAGAGGAGACAAGGTTGTGAGATGGGATGGAGGCTCTGGGCACCACTGATGAAAATTGTGCAAGAGTCACTGGGTGATGAAGATGGGCAATCCGGATCAATAGTGACTGTCCATAGGGTCTGGCTCAACTGGAGGACAAAACTGCACAATTTTTTGGAGGAAGAGTTCGGGTTACGGGAAGGCTAGGCAGGCAAAATCTGCGCAATTTATGGAACAAGCAGGCAGTGGGAGCTTGGAATCCAAAACTGCGTAATTCCTGGAGGGAACTAGCAGCTGGCTACCGAGACAATAGCAATAAAAATTGTGCAATTCCTGAGGGGAACTAGCAGTCAGCTGTTGGAGCTTGGCAACAAAAACTGCTAATTCTTGGAGGGAATTGGCAGTCAGTTGCTGGCAAGAAAAATTGCACTGATGCTGGGAGGTTGGCCTGCTGATAATATTTGTGTAGTTTCTAGTCTGAGTGGACTGCTAGGCAATAGAGGAAATTCTCATGAAAACTGCGCAATTTTCATGGTGAGAAGCCAGTTGAATGTTGGGAGGGTTGGCTGGAAAAACTATGCAATTTTCTGAGGGAGATAGGGACATGCACTGGGAGTTTGTCTGTCTTGTCTATGCAATTTTCTCAGTCAGCGGAGCATACAAGGTCTGCAGCCTCTGCGCAATTTTTAAGGTGAATTATTCTGAGGGTGGTTTTCAGGTCAAACTCTCCAGTTGACCAGCATGAAGGCTGATTGACTTGCTTGTGGGTAGTGCAACTTGAAATGACTTGCTTAGTGCTTCTGCTCTATTTTGGATGATAGTGGATCGAGTCGATGGCAGGGTGATGGTTCGATTATCAGAGGGGAGTCTATTCGTCAAAACTTCAGCAAAATGACTAAGTGTGTGAACGAGTGAAAGATGCATATGTGATCCTGCAAACACACACTTACATGACTCAATGACAAGACGACTCAAACCTTCTAGACACACATGCTCAACGTGACTGACCGACGATGTAAGAAACAAGTGCGACACTTGTGATTGATCGTTGGTTAACTGTGATGACACTTGCACGACAATGAATGTGACTCCATGTGTGAGCGCGAAAAATGTTTACATAGTGAACACAATAAGTACACATGAAGCGAAGACCTTGAGTATGACTAGAACATGGTCGCAATCATGACATTGACATCAACATGCAAAATCTTGGTTGGAATGATCAAGCAAGGTGGGCGCGAAGACTCACATGGACTCATGGAGTGAGCTCGAGTGCATGCAGTCGTCAAGTTAAACTCTCAAAGGAGGCTCTGAAATTTGGTGCAGGCCAAAATTTTGGAGATTGGTTGTAGCCTCTACAACAAGAAGATAATGACATGTTAAATATTGGTAAACTATCATATGTTGAGTACCAAAAGACTCATAATATATCACATGACACATAATTTCAACCAACCTTTCAAACATTTGAACATTAATGCAAAGAGACATGACTCCTGGACTTGCATGTTTTTGTTATGATATTCCTTATAACCTTTTCTCGTTGTGGGATAATGATGCTAAGGTTGGAAACACACGGGGGGTTTCTGAATCTCCTAAGCTAGGTAAGCATTTTTATTACTTTTATTTTGTTCTTTATATTGTTTCAATGCTATGGATTTTTTGGGTTGAGCCACCTCCCAGTGGATCATCAATATTTAGGTTTTAAAAAGGACTTAGGATATTGACAAGCTCAAAATTCGTGGACAAGAGAAACATGTTACTTTTAGAGTTAAGTGTCCATTGAACTAGAACACTAAAAGGTGTATTTAGTTTTATATTAAGAGTCACGAGGAGATTCCAATGTTCACAGGAGTTGATGAACATAATAGTTTATATTTATAGGGTATATAATTCACTTGTATAAGGAAATATGTCTATAAGGAAACTTATGGATTCAAGAGTTATCCAAGATATTTGCAGAGTGCACCTAAGCCATATACAAGGATTCATGGCTTTAGAAATTCAACCTTCTATCCTCAGACCTTTGCTACTCTAGTCCTTGGTTTGCCTCAAATTTCAATGTCTTAGAATATGACACTTTGCTACCTCAAAATAGGCCCATTTCTTGGCCTCAAACCTCATTTTCGTTGACCTCAAATATGACCAAGTTGCTTGTTTAGAAAGGGATGAAATTATGCCTTTATATAGGTTTTCTTGAGGACGAATGGGTGCAAATTTATTGGAGGTGACCTGAATTTTTTATGGGGCCATATTGAACAATTTAGGGGGTCAACTTGAACAATTTAGAGGGTAAACTTGAACAAGTTTGGGGGATGACTTGATTAGGAGGAGGCCAAATTCTTCCTTTTGGAGCTAAAAAAAATAAAATTTAAAATTTAAAATTTTCTCCTTTATAATTAACATGAAAAGAATGTATTTTTAATATTTTCTTTTTGACTAAAACACGATGAACATGCTTACAAATACATTAATGACTCAAATATTCTTTATGAAGACTGACCATAGTTACAGAATTCAACACTCCCTCTTAACTAGGGGAGTATTCATAATGACTATCCAGATGTTCTCATGTTTACCGAATTTCTCTATGAAAAAGGTTATAACAAATCATTAATATCAAAACCATCAAATTACCATAATCTGTACATGGTAAATCTATAGCATCATCATCATCTAATCATCATCATCCACTAGTTTCCATATATTTTTCACTATCTGACTCATGGAATATCATCGACATTTACTAGTCACCATAATTTGGTCACACCGACACATGGTGTACATACTAGTCCGCATGACACACTCAGAGTAATTTGGTCCTGAAATCCAAATATCTCTTCACTGGGTCAAAATGTTGAGATACTATCTCAACCCTTTTGGAGATTACTAGCAGGCACTCACTTAACCCTGTTGGGGAGTAGTCTGGGCCCTAATGCTGATAGACCTCACTCAACCATACCTAGGGAGTAATTTGGGTGTAAACCTCACTAAACCTTATCTAGGGAGTAATCTGGGTTCTAATGTTGAGATGTCACACTCAACCCTATTTGGGGAGTAATTTAGGTCTTGATGCTGAGAGACCACACTGAATCCTACATGGGGAGTAATCGAGGTCTCTTGATGTTGACAGACCACACTTAACCCTACATGGGGAGTAATATAGGTCTCTTCATTGAGAGGAACTCACTTAAACTGACCCAAAATTAAACAAGAACACAACAAATTGAAGATATAACCATATATACATAGATGCAACAAAAATAACATTTCATTTCATTAATATCAAATACTGAAATATGCTTACAAACAGAAAGGAAATAAGACTAGCCCAGGCGATGGTAGCTTATCTCTAAGAATAGATGTGGCGGCTACATGCCTCTGAACTATGTTACAATGAGGCTCAAAGGCCTATTTATTATTGAGAAACAATGGAAAACCCTAAACATCCAAAAACCTAACCCTCAGAGATGAAGCAACAAAACTATGGGCCCCATTTGGGTAAATTGGTACATCAACTTCCTGGGACCGTAAATTTGGCATATGATCTTCGTTTGATGTGCATAATACCTCGTTAGAAATATCTATATGAGGAATACAACTTCTGACTTCGGAAGTTCAGGACCCGAAAAACTGCCAAAAATAGTAAATTTTGCTACAATTAAGGAAACTGAAAGAGACAGTGGTGGGGGTCGTAGTGGAATAAGTGGGTGGCCACCAACATCCACTGGATTAGTCCTCCCCCCTTATGAAGCAATGGTCCCCATTTCATTGAGTGCCTCCTTGAGATGGGGAAACTTCTGCTGAACTTGGTCCCTAGTGAGCCACTTGCCTTGGTGTGAGAGTCAACCAACTTTGAAAACCCGATATAGTTGGAACTTATACTCGAGAGTTTTCTTGACCTATGTGTCCATAATCAGATGAGTTGTGGCCTATTCCATGCAGTTTGGGTTTAACTCTGTTGGTGTGAGTTGTTTTGCAATGTCTAACGTGTCCAATATTGTCGAAGGCGGTCCACATTGAACACTGGATGTAGGACAAGGAATGGGGGAATTCTGAGCTCAAAATAATTGTTTCCCGCAACCTTAGTAATGGTGTAATGACCATATCAGAGTGGTCTGAGCTTTCGATGGGCTTCGTAAGGTGTTATTTCTACAAATGCAACCAAACTTTTTTGCCCACCTAAAACTTGTGTGGAACTTGATGTTGATCATGTTGCTGCTTGTACTTGGCATTTGACTTCTCTAAGATGTTGTGAACCTATTGGAAGATGTGTTGGATGCATTCAATAAATCTGGTCGCTTTATCAACCTTGTACAATACATGTGTGGATTATGTATGTGTAGTTGCATGAGGCATAACAACATCAATTAGACACAATGGTTGAAATCCTAGACCCACTTGAAAGGGACTGCAACCAATCAAGCTATGGAGAGATATCTTATAAATGTGTTGCACATAGGGAAGACTCTCATCTTAGGTTCGTCGATGCTTGGAGTTGTACATGTGAAGTATATGCACTATCATCGTATTGACGACCTCTGTCTGGCCATTGGTCTGGGGATGGAACGTAATCGACTTGGTGAGCTTGGTGTCCAATCGTGCCCAGAGGCTTGACCTGAATGTTCTCAGGAACCTACTATCCTGATATGATATAATGGTTTACGGGACCCCAAAATGTACCCACACTCGTTCAAATAAGAGTTTGGCAGTGTCCTCTACTGTGATACTCTTCTTGCAGGTCATCAATATAGCTATCTTAGAAAATCTATCCATGATCACAAATACACAGTCATTACCATGCTTGGTATAATGGAGGCCAGACATATAGTCTATGGAGATGGATCCCCACGGCTAGATGGGAGTAGGTAGAGGAGTGTATAGGCCTTGCTTCTTGATGGTTGTTTTGGCTATGGCGCAGACAATTCAATATCTGATATATTTCCCAACATCCAGTCGTATTTTGGGCCAATAAAAATACTTTTTGTAGTATAACCATAGTTTTCTTTATACCAAAGTGTCCTATGACCCAACTGTAGTGCGCCTACCAAATCATCTTGGCACGCTCGCTTGAAGTTACCCAAAGGTGGCCCAGGTAGCATATTAATGCATCATGGAGGTGGAAATTAGGAACTTGCTTTTCATCTACTAGCATCTAGTATGTGGAGGTGAACTCTGGATCATTTTCGTGTAGTTGCGGCCATCCAGAGGTCTCGTGGCCACAAGAGTTGAGAACAGTAATCAGTGCTACAACTAGGGGCCGACTGAGGTAGTGTGAAACATGATTGGTGCTGCCCTTTTTGTATTTAATTTTCAAGTGGAATTATTGCATATATGTAGACTAATTTTGATGGCGATTGTTCTGCAACTTCCCTTGTGTCAATATAAACTGAAGAGGTCGGTGATCGGTGTGGATGGCCATCTCCTTCCCTAGAATGTAGTGCTTCCATTATCAAAAGGCCCACATAATGGAATACATCTCTTTATCATAGGTGGGGTACTTCCAAATTGTATCGGAAAGTGTCACACTATGATAGGCCACTGGATGCTCGTGCTAGGTGAGGACTACACCAATAACATAGTCTGAGGCATTTGTCTCAATTTCAAATGGTTGTTGAAGGTTTGGAAGTGTAAGTACAGGTGTAGAGAAGAGTCGATGCTTCAACCCAACAAACGCCTTCTATTGGGACTCAGAACATGAAAAATTTTCTTTCGTCCCACCCTTAGTAATCTCACTCAAAGGCCAAGTGACATGGGAGATTCCCACCATGAACCTCCTATAAAAATTTGCAAGGCCCAAAAAGTTGTGAATCTCCATTAGAGTGGTCAGGGCTGGGCAATCCCAAATGACTTGATATTGGACCTGGCTCATGCAAAATCTACATTTCTCCAATTTGTCACACAGTTAGTGCTACCGAAAGGTTTGAAGGACTCACTAAATGTGATGCAAGTGTTCCTCCCAACTCTTGCTGAAGATGAGGATGTCATCCAGATAAACAACCATGAACGAATTGGTAAAGGGTCACAAGATGTCATCCATTAGCCTCATAAAATTAGCAGGGGTATTTGTTAACCCGAAGGGCATAACCAACCATTTAAAAAGGCCTTCCTTTGATTTGAAGGTGGTCTTCAATACACTTGTGGGCTCTATTGGAACTCGGTGATAGCCAGAATTCAGATCGATCTTGTTGAGATACTTTGCCCCCTTGAGTTGGTCTAGAAGGTCGTCAATCCATGGGATTGGATACCTCTTCTTGATAATGATTTTTTTTACTGCCTAATAATCAATGCAGAGCCTCCAGGTCCCATCCTTCTTCTTTACAAGTATAATTGGGCTCCCATAAGGTGACGAACTTTGTCGGATGTGCCCTTTTTGTAGCAAATCTTGGATTTTTCGCTTGATCTCTTCATTTTCCCAAATGGAGTGATGATATATTGGCCCATTTGGTAGAGCTACCGCGTGAGTTAGATCGATCAAATGCTTGAACTGACAGTGCAAGGGTATCCCTGTGGGTGAGGAGAAGATGCCCTTGTATTCTTCCACAACCGTATCTACTTTCTTCTGCTATGTAGAGGAACCATTCCTGGGGGCTATGGATGTGGCTATGATCTTCCCCTTACTTTGAGTGAATTAGAAAGAAAACAAATTTCCAAGTTTGGGAGATGATCTTACTACATTTCTTAGCAGAGATCAAAGAGATGGTGGTAGGTGGGACTGCCGCCAGTGTCCTTTATAACTTACTATCAAAAGAAATAATAATATAGTGGGATCTAGACTCATATACAACATGTCGCTTCCATAAGTATGGTTGTCCTAGTAATACATAACAAACTTCAAGAGGAGCAACACCAAACAATACCTCATCCTTGAAGGGCTTAATGCTGTAGGGAAGGCGACACTGGTGGTTGACGCATAGATCTCTTCCTTGGTGAAGCCACCTGATGGTGTACGAATGTGGATGTGTTGTAATTGGTAAGCCTAGCCACTTCAAAACCTCTGCTGAAATGTGGTTCTTTTGGCTCCTGCTATCGACAATGAACTGCAGCAAAGAACCCTTCACCCACATCTATGGGTGGAATAGGAATTCCCCCCCGTCTTGATCTTCAAGTTCAATCTTTTGGATATTTGTGGTGGCCATAGTGGCACTGGGCTACACGTCAATGATCTACTTCCCTTTTTCATTCCCCTTGTTGGGTTCTGACTCAGAGTCAGAACATGCATATGAATCGGGAGCCTTTAGCTCGACCACCAGTGACTTCTTGGCTCGATACTCACTTGTGTTGTGAGTGTAGCTCTTATAAACTCACACCACTTTCCCGTGTCCTTCTTTGTCTTAGTGGTGTTGTTATTTTCTTGTGGCTTCAACGAGTTATCCTAGGTCATGCTGACTTGGATTTTCCCTTTGCTCTTGCGGTTTTGGGGGAGCCTTTCCCTTGCTTTGAATTCGTAGATCCAAAGTCTTGTTTTGTTTTGTTTTTTTTTTTTTAATTTTGCTCAATATTGGCAGCGTATCTGTACGTAGTGCCAATTGAGGTGACATCCAGGAACTCCATCTCATCCAATATGTACCTATGTAGGCAGTCATGATACTTGAGTACCAAATGTTTCTCAGAATCCTTAATACCCAACTTCGTGCGAAGGGTATGAAAAACATTGGTAAACTCTGACATGTCTTGGTCCCTTCCCTGTCGTAGCATGGTCCACTTTATGTATTTATCCTCATAGCTCCTGACAGGGTAGTACTGCTCCTTGATGGTATCCCAGAACAAATACAAAGTGGGTGCAACAGAAAAATGAGGGTGTAGTTTCGTACTTCTTCTCACAGTAGGTTTCCCACTAGTACTTAACGTGGGGGGCGACTTTGAGAAGCGAAAAAGTAATCTTTCCTCGATTAGCAAAATCATGAACAAAAAAATATCCTTCTAGCATATTTAACCATTTATCCATGGCCTCCGCATCTATCTGACCTTCAAATATGGGGATGTCAATGTTAACTTGTACCTTAAAGGTTGTGGTGCTTCCAGAGTAGTTGTTGGAAGGAGATGCATTGCCCTTGGATAGCTGTTGAAGGATCTGTGCAAGGTTTTCCATCATTGTATTCCTCTGTCGCTCAAGGGATTCTTCAAGAAATATTTTGAAAGGATCTCCTACTCCCTCATCTTTATTCTCTTCTGCCATGGGAGGCCATTGGGATTTATGAGGCTGGTCTTGCAAAGGTTCGACCAGTTTGATCCCTAACTCCTTATATCCCGACCTAGTGTTGGAAATACTTGGGGGGGTGAATCAGTATATCTTACTATTTTTTTTTTAATTGTTCTAGTGATTGCCAACAACCTATAGAGATATGTATATGTATACACAGAACACAGAAATCAATAGCTGAATTTAATTCTTTTATTAAAACTCAAGACAATACAAAGAAATAAATACAATATAAGTATAAATCTGATTGTGAATAGTTTCCAAGCTCCAACTTGGACTTCAGTGAGGCTCTAACCTCCAGAGCACCAACTCTGTTTTGTAGTGGTTCTGCACTTAGGAGCACCTACCCCAATGACTTCAGTCATGTTTAGTTTTGAGGCTCCAACCCAACCTTGGTATAAACAGGTATGCTGCTGCACTCTATTTAGCTGAGGTTGTCTCACTCCTCTCCTGCCTCTGCTACTTCTGTTGCCTCTACATCCTCCGCTGCTTCTACTATCTCACCCTCGGGTTCTTCACCACCATAACCGCACAAACAGTTCTCTGTTTCTACTGTTTTATACATTCCTATGCCTTTGTCCATTCGTTTCCACTTACACCGACTCTTAGGCTTCCTCCTCAGTCGGTGTCATTTCCTTTGACTCGCTTGATCTTTCAGCTTTCCAATATGACCAAATCCATTTATTCCTATCTTGGTCCTTTCCTTTCCTGAGAATCTTTGAACTCTAGGAGGGGCCTCTGTTGCAGTAGCTCTAACTGGTTGCAAAGTCCTAGCACTCTGACATTGTAAGGCTGAACCCTGGCCAAACTTTGCAGTGGATCTGAAGAAATTGCTTCCAAAGCTTCCGAAAGGCAATCTGACTGTGCCATTGGTGCTGGTTATCTTTGATCAGATCTGTGCATCAACCGCCATAGAAGGACAATGATTTTCATGAAACAATCCCACTGTAACAGATGATCTCATTATGGTGGAAGTCACCATTGCCATTGCGATCCGAAAACCGAAGGAAAGAAATCTAAGAAAACTGATATAAAAGTCTAGAAGCACCCTTTTTCCCATCGTTTCTGTTTTATTCCAAAAACCCACTTAATCACGCCCATATTAGCCTCTGCCGCATTCGCAATCGCAACTGTTGATCACCCTTAGCCAATGGTTCCCGTGTCGCTACGACCTTTTTCTTGCACATTAAACCTCGTGCATCTCCTCACCGTCCGATCAAACCACACCGCAATCGGACGGTAGTCGCACCTTTCCTCGTCGAAACCTACATACATGTTAACCTGCGGGGGCGACGGTTTTCATCTGCCACATATCCTATTTTGATTGGATCGTTGGCCCTTGTACGTATACCACCAAACCCTAGTGGGCGGTTCGAGGAATATTGCTTACCGCCTACCTGTGCGTCTCCCGTGCATTATCGTCCACGCATCTTTCGCGTGCGATGTCCATTGGATCCGCTGCTCTTTGATCCGACAACTCACATTAACCTCTCATGTATGGCTGTGTCGAAATATTGAGCAGGCGGTCTAATAGGTCAATGGGTATACCATGTGGAGACTTGTAATTTGTTCCACGGATTTTTATGATGCCACGATTTGTTACAACAACCAATATCGGTGCCATCTCATTCTCTAGAGCACGATTCAAAAATGAGAAGCATTCAATGTCAAGCATATGGAATTCATCAATAAAAAGCACACATGGTACAATTTCAGCTTTGCCTTCTTCCCTCCATTTAGCAACTTTACTGTCAATCTGTTCCCTCACTTCAGAACGGATCTCTCAAGTATCTCCTGTAAAGAGGGCCAGAAACCCTTGCATCCTGCTATTGATGACATCGATCTCATGTAGCGTAATGCAATGCACCACTTCTTTGTGTTTATGAAGCTCTCCATCCGGGAATTGTATGAACTGGGTCTGCTGCCCCATTGCATCATAATCCCTGGACCTCACAAAAGACCACCCCAACTTTGTAATCTTCCTAGAAGCTTTATCGATCACAATCACATCCCCACTCTGGACCTTCTCCTTGCTCAAACCTTCGATCATCTTGCTCCCCAATCATACACAGTCTCCATCTCTGTTGTCTATCTGCTCCTCGAATATTGCCATATTGACATCAATGATAATTTGTGTCCAACAATCTCCCCCTTTGTTATTGATGGAAATATTCTTCTGCTTTCTCCCCCTTTGACATCAATGGCAAAGGGATGCATATGGACTCCTCCTGTCCTGCTACATCTTTATGAATTAACTTGAGTCATGATAAAGAAATAACCCCCATCTTTTGATGCAGATGTTCAAATGCTTCTTGAGGAAGAGGTTTTGTGAAAATATCAACTATTTGCTCCTTAGTACTGATATATTCCAGGACGATGTTTTGTTCAGCTACTTGTTCACGGAGGAAATGATACTTGATTGGTATGTGTTTGGTTCTTGAGTGCATCACAAGATTTTTTGCTGAGACTGATAACACTTGTGTTGTCACAATAGATGAAAATTGGTTGATTTGTACATATGTCGAGATCTTTAGAGCTTCCTTCATCCATAGTATCTGAGAACAACAGTCTACTGCAGCATTATACTCAGCTTCGGCTGTGGATAATGATATGGATGACTGTTTTTTGCTGAGCCAGGATACCAAACAGTCTCCTAGGAAGAATGCATTTCCACTAGTGATTTTTTGATCATCTATACTTCCAGCCCAATCAGCATCGGTGTATGCAGTTACAGTCAGTGTTGAGTCCTTTGGGTACCAAAGACTGAAATCAGAAGTTCCCTTTAGATATCTGAGAATTATTTTTACAACTAATAAGTGGGATTGTTTGGGAGCAGATTGAAATCTTCCCACCATTCCTACTGCTTGCATTATGTCTGGTCATTTAGCTATTAAGTATAGAAGGGCTCCAATCATTCACCTGTAATGAGTTGCATCTACTAGAGGGGAGTCATCATCTTTGCTCAGTTTGCAGTTTGTGGTCATAAGTGTGCTCATGGGTGCACAATCCTCCATTCCATATTTTTTGAGCATGTCTTTTAGATATTTGGTTTGAGATATACACAATCTTGCTCTAGTTTGAGATATTTGAAGTCCAAGGAAGTGGGACAGCTCTCCTATCATTAACATCTCAAACTCTTTCGAAATGTTTTGAGAAAATTCATGGCTCATTTCATCATTATTACTAGAAAAAATCAGATCATCGACATAAACAAGAGCAACTAGTAACTTACCTTGATCTGTCTTTATGTATAGATTTCTTCCAGCCACTCCCTTTTTGAAGCCTTGTTGTTGTAGATAGTGATCTAGTGTTGCATACCAAGCTCTAGGAGCTTGTTTCAACCCATATAAAGCCTTTTTCAATTTACAAACTAAGTCCTTTCTTGTTGTTAGATCAAAACCTTCTGGCTGCTCCATGTAGACTTCCTCCTTGAGTTCCCCATTTAGAAATGCTGATTTCACGTCCATTTGATAGATTTTGAATCCTTTTGAGCAAGCAAATGCCAAGAACATCCTGATAGCTTCCATACGGGCCACTGGTGCAAATGTATCTTCAAAGTCAATTCCTTCAATTTGTGAATAGCCTTTGCAGACAAGTCTTGCCTTGTTTCTGATAACTTGTCCTTTCTCATTCATTTTATTTTTGAACACCCATTTGGTTCCTATTATGTTTTTGTCCTTTGGACGAGGTACCAGCTCCCATCTCTTGTTCTTCTCAATTTGGGTCATTTCTTCTTCCATGGCTTTTACCCAATGAGGATCCTTACTTGCTTCAACAAATGTTTCTGGTTCTATCATAGATAGGACGACAATGACTTTTCTCTTGGGTGTAATTGTTATCCTTCTTCGGGCCTGCACACCTTCATTTTTATCGCCAATGATCTACTCTTCTGGATGGTGTCTTTGGACATACTTCGTCTTAGAAGGGGTATTAGGTGGTTCTCATTCCTCTTCTTCTTCTTCTTCTTCCTCATCTATTTCTTCTTCTTTAGGTTCTTCTTCTTCAATGAGAGAGTCATCTTCATGTTCTTCAATTTCCTTTACTGGAAGATCTTCATCAACCTTTACATCAATGCTTTCCACTATTTTCTTTAGTTGATAATTGTAGCACTTGTAAGCCTTGCTCTGTGTAGAGTATCCAAGAAATATCCCTTCATCAACCCGAGAATCAAACTTTCCTGGTGAACCATCATTTATTTTTATGAAGCACTTGCTTCCAAAGATCTTGAAGTACTTCACCGAAGTAGGTCTTCCTTTCCATAGCTCATAAGGAGTTTTATCACAATTTGGTCTTAATTGAGTTCGATTCAGTGTGTAGATAGTTGTCCCTACTGCTTCTCTCCAGAATCTAGGCTATAAGTTTGCTGCTAATAGCATAGTTCTTGCCATTTCTTGGACTATTCAGTTTCTTCTTTCAACTACCCCATTTTGCTGAGGTGTTCTGGCAGCCAAGAATTCCCTTTTAATTCCATGAATATTACAGAACTCACTAAACTCGTTTGATGTGAATTCTCCTCCTTTGTCTGTTCTGAGGCACTTAATTTTTGAATCTTTTTCATTTTCTACAAGGGCTTTTAGATTCTTGAAACACTCAAAAGTTTCATATTTATACTTTATGAAATATATCCACATCATTCTAGTATAATCATCAACAAATAACACAAAGTACCTTTCTCCTTGGAGTGCTTGATTTCTAGTTGGCCCACATACATCAGCATGGATGATCTCTAAGGGATTTGTTGTAGAGTGTTCCTTTGTCTTGAGGCTGATTCTGGTCTGCTTTCCATGTTGACATGGACCACATACTACTTGATTTGGTTTGAAAAACCTTAGGATGTCTCGTACATCTTTGATATTGCTGATATTAATTAGATTTTCGAAGCTTGTATGTCCAAGTTGCTTGTGCCACAACCAACTCTCATCTGTCTGACTCAGGTAGCATTTATTTTCTTAAATCTTGTTCAGAATGTAAATGTTGTCAGGTGTCCTCACCCCTTTTACCACAAGTTTCCCTGAGGCAGAGTTCCTTATTTCACAGTCTTTGGTGCTAAAAACAACCTTATGTCCTTGATCATAGATTTGGCTGACACTCAAGAGGTGTGTTTGAGTCCATCAACCAGCAGAGCATCTTGAGCTTTTCCTTTTCCATTGATCAGAGTAACTGTTCCTTTTCCTGCAATTATGCCAGATCTGCTTCCAAAGGACACATTCCCTTCTGTTTTTCTCAGTGAGACAAACTTCCTTCTATCTCCTGTCATGTGTCTGGAGCACCCACTATCTATAAACCACTGGTTTCCATTATTTTGAGCATATAGAGCCAGACCGCATTTGTCCATGTTGGAGTTCTTGCTACTCGTCTTTCTTCCTTTGAGTGGGAAGTCTTGTTCATAGTGTCCATTATTGTAGTAGAAAGAGCAAATCAGATCAAATTTGGTCAAGGGATCAAATGAATTAAAGGTTTTGATTTGTCCCTGCCTTTTGGAGGCATATGAGTTGATTATTCTATCCTTTAGCTTTGTCTTTTCACTTCTGCGAGCCATACAATATCTGGCTTGATGACCGAAGTTTTTACATTGAAAGCAGTGTCCAAGAAAGATGGTTTTGTACTTGTTGAAGCAACCACGGTTTGAGTTGATTTCCTTCCTGGGAATTACTCCTCCCTCGTTCTTTGGATTTGCGATGGGCACTTGGTGGAGTACTAGTTTGTATTTTCTGTAGTGTCCATGATTCGAATCCACATTCTTCTTTGGAGTAATTCTCTCTTCATTCTTGGGATCTGGGGTGCACTTTTCATCTTTTGGATTGCAGGAAAGTGCATCGGCATAGCTTTTCACATTATTCTTTGTGCTTGAGGATTCTCCTTTGAAACCTATTCTAGACTTGTCATGTTGAGGTTTTTGATTTTTCAGAATAGTCTCAAGTATTTGAGAGCTTTTACAGCCCTTTTTAATTTGCTCCAACTCCTTTCTCAGAGACACTATTTCGGTCTTGCGTTCTTCACAAGTCTCTTCCTTTTCTTTAAGCTTTTCTTCCAAGAGATCTTCTCTCCTTCTTATTTCCTCGTTTTCCACTTTGAGAGAAATGATTTTGTTCCGTAGTTTCTCATTTTCTTCAATGTAACTTATTAACAGTTCATCTATATTTCCTTCTAGCCCTGAGTCATCATCATCTGCGAATGCCATGAATAATGCTTCTTGGCTTTCATCATGATCGCTTTCCTCATCTGATTTCCTTTTGATGACCATAAACTCATCCTCATCAGACTCATCTTGCTTGGAGAAGAAGTTTTTCTGATTGAACCCTTTCCTTTTATGTGTTGTTATTTTAGAATTTCCTTCATCATCACTGTCATGTTTATGAGGACATTTTGCTGCATAATGACCTATTTTACCACATTTAAAACAGATAAGAAGATACTCGCATTTAAGCTTAGATCCTTATTTCATATTTCGTACAAATTGAGCCAATTTGGATTCCACATCTGACTCATCACTACAGTCATTCCTTTCTTTCCCCTTGTTTGACCTTGAGGCCTTGAATGTTGCATCTTTGGAGCTTGGTCCACCTTTCCTCATTTCATAGGCAATGAGAATTCCATGGAGTTCATCCATTTTGAGGGTATCTAGATCCTTTGCTTCTTCTATAGCGCTTATTTTGGAGTCAAACCTGTCTGGAAGAGACCTTAATACCTTTTGAACAATGGTACTTTCTTCAACTTTTTCATCCAATCCTTTTAGGGAATTTACCACTTCAGCTACTCGGAGGAGGTATGCTGCAATATCTTCTTCATCTTCCATCCTCAAAATTTCAAATTGTCTTCTGTGAGTTTGAAGCTTTGCCTTTTTGACTTTTGAGTCTCCATCGTACAAGCCAACTAGCTTCTCCTACATTTCTTTGGCCGAGGTATAGTGCATGATTTTTGTAAACTCGAAATCAGTGATTCCACTAGTGATGGAGTTCATGGCCTTTACATTTGCGATGTAGGATTTCCTCTCATCTTGGTCTGTTGGAAGAGTGGAAGTAGTTTTGTATTCATTTTGAACAAAATACCAGACTTCAAGTCCAAGGGACATTAAGTAGTAAGTCATTCTTTTCTTCTAGAAACCAAAATTAGTGCCATCGAACAAAGGAGGTCTTCCTGATGCTTTGTGGTTTCTCATCATGGCTGTGGATCCTTCTTCAAGCTGTTAGGCTAGTATGAAGAAGCCTGCTTTGATACCAATTGTTGAAAATACTGAGAGGGGGGTGAATCAATATTTCTTACTATTTTTTTTTTTTTTTTCTAGTGATTGCCAACAACCTATATAGATATGTATATGTATACACAGAACACAGAAATCAACAACTGAATTTAATGCTTTTATTAAAACTCAAGACAGTACTAAGAAATAAATACAATATAAGTATAAATCTGATTGTGAATAGTTGTCAAGCTCCAACTTGGACTTCAGTGAGGCTCTAACCTCCAAAGCACCAACTCTGTTTTGCAGTGGTTCTGCACTTAGGAGCGCCTACCCCAATGACTTCAGTCCTATTTAGTTCTGAGGCTCCAACCTCTTGGGCTCCAACCCAACCTTGGTATAAACAGGTATGCAGCTGCACTCTATTTAGCTGAGGTTGTCTCACTCCTGCTCTCTTGCCTCTGCTACTTCTGTTGCCTCTACAGTCTTCGCTGCTTCTACTATCTTACCCTCGAGTTCTTCACCACCATAACAACACAAACAATTCTCTGTTTCTACTGTTTTATACATTCCCATGCCTTTGTCCATTCGTTTTTGCTTACACCGACTCTTAGGCTTCCTCCTCAGTCGTTGTCGTTTCCTCTGACTCACTTGATCTTTCAGCTTTCCAATAAGACCAAATCTATTTATTCCTATCTTGGTCATTTCCTTTCCCGAGAATCCTTGAACTCTAGGAGGGGCCCCTGTTGTAGTAGCTCTAACGGGTTACAAAGTCCTAGCACTTTGACATTGTAAGGTTGAACCCTGGCCAAACTCTGTAGTGGATCCGAAGAAATTGCTTCCAAAGCTTCCAAAAGGAAATCTGACTGTGCCATCGGTGCCGGTTATCTTCGATTGGATTTATGCATCAACCGCCACAGAAGGATGATGATTTTCATGAAACTATCCTGCTATAATAGACGATCTCATCATGGTGGAAGCCACCATTGCCATTGCGATCCGAAAACCAAAGGAACGAAATCTAAGAAAACTGATATAAAAGTCTAGAAACACCCTTTTGCCTCGCCATTTCTGTTTTATTCCAAAAACCCATGTAATCGCACCCATATTCGCCTCTACCGCATTCGTAATCGCAACCATTGATCACCCTCATCCAACGGTTCCCGCGTCGCTACGGCCTTTTGCTTGCACATTAAACCTCGTGCATCTCCTCACCATCCGATTAAACCACGCCGCGATCGGATGGCAGTCGCACCTTTCCTCGCCAAAACCTGCATACACGTTAACCTGCAGGGGTGGCGGTTTTCATCTACCACACGTCGTATTTTGATTGGATCGCTGGCCCTTGTACGTATACCATCGAACCCCAGTGGGCAGTGTAGGGAATACCGCTTACCGCCTACCTGTACATCTCCCATGCATTATCTTCCACGCATCTTTCGCGTGCAACGACTATTGTATTCGCTGCTCTTTGATCCGATGGCTCACATTCACCTCTCATGTATGGCTGTGTCGAAATATTTAGCAGGTGGTCTAATAGGTCAATGGGTATACCATGTGGAGACTTGTAATTTGTTCCACGAATTTTTGTGATGCCACGATTTGTTGCAACAACTAATATCGGTGCCATCTCATTCTCTAGAGCACGATTCAAAAATAAGAAGCATTCAATGTCAAGCATATGGACTTCGTCAATAAAAATCACACCTGGTACAATTTCAGCTTTGCCTTCTTCCCTCCATTCAACAACTTTACTGTCAATCTATTCCCTCACTTCAGAACAGATCTCTCCAGTATCTCCTGTAAAGAGGGCCAGAAACCCTTGCGTCCTGCTATTGATGACATCGATCTCATGCAGCGTAACGCAATGCACCACTTCTTTGCATTTCTGAAGCTCTCCATCCTAGCACTGTACGAACTTGGTCTGCGGCCCCATTGCATCATAATCCCTGGACCTTGCAAAAGACCGCCCCAACTTTGTAATCTTCCCAAAAGCTTTATCTATCGCAATCACATCCCCACTCTGGACCTTATCCTTGCTAAAAGCTTCGATCATCTTGATCCCCAAATCATACACAGTCTTCATCTCTGTCGTCTATCTGCTCCTTGAATATTGCCATATTGACATCAATGACAATCTGTGTCCAACACCTAGTTGGGGACATGCAAAGAAAAACAGAGAAAGAGAAGACCGCTCTGATACCCCTGATCCAAAATTAAACATGAACACAACAAATTGCAGATATAACCATAAATATAGAGATGCAACATAAATAACATTTCATTTTATTAATATCAAATACTCAAATACGCTTGCAAAGAGAATGGAAATAAGACTAGCTCGAGCGATGGTAGCTTATCTCTAAGAAGAGATGTGGCCGCTACATGCCTCTAAAATGTGTTACAATGAGGCTCAGAAGCCTATTTATTATTGAGAAATAATGGAAAACCATAAACATCCAAAAACCTAACCCTAGGAGATGAAGCACCAAACTATGGGCATCGTTTGGGTAAATTGGTACATCAACTTCTTGGGGCCGTAACTTTGGCATACGATCTTCGTTTGATGCACACAATACCCCATTAGAAAGATCTATCCAAAGACTAGCACTTTCGATAGACCAACAACAACTAATGACCCTTGTTGGCCCCTATTTTCCCAAAAAAACATTGTTTAGGGCCTCAAAACGACTCCGGAAGTTTATGACCCCAAAACCTGCCAAAAATAGTAAATTGTGCTATAATTAAGGAAATTGAAAAACTAAAAGAGATAGTGGTAGGGTTCCCAGTGGAATAGGAGGGTGGCCACCAACATCCACCTGGATCATAACCCTATCTTGGGAGCTCTCTAGGTTTTTTAGACCATTCTTCTTCATTGTGGCCAAAATCTTTGACTCAGGAAGAATGTCTATCTATCACATTAGCACTCCCACTCAATGAGAGGGGAAATCTCCACAAGTTCATGCTTGTCCCTGAAGTGTACAAACTTTTCCTTAGATAGAGGATTTGTCATAATATCAACTGTCTTGTCATTGGTGGAGATATATTCAAGCTTCACTGCTTTCTTCTTGTACCACGTATTGTTACTAGATCTCAAGGTTCCTCAACTTATCATAAAACTGTCATATGCACTTGATAAAAAATAATGACACAAGCTAAAGAACACTGCTTCTCAACTTTCAATAAGATGCAATATATCTAGCCACTGGTTGCAACAAATATTTGGTTTCTTCTCATCCATAAGTTCATAATGGAGCCCAAAATGAAGTAATATACAATATATCTCTATCTTCAACACTTCTTGTTAATTGTGCATTCATGCAACTATACTTCTCTATTTGAGACATCTTTAAAACCATAACTATCTGTACCATGAACAACTATATCATGCTCATACTTCAACACACATTGAGCTACATTACTTGGCTCAACCATAAATTGATCTGCTTCCTTCACTTGATCTGTTATCTTGGTTACATCGGTTACCCTAACTGGGTACTCCTTTTGAAACATATCCTACCATGGCAATCCTGATTTTCTCCCTCTACAACTAATGCTATCAACATATAGACAGGCTCATTCATCTTGAATTCTGAGGTCAACGCCCTCTAAAGCTAAACAAGGGTTCCTGGAGAAGCCTTGAATTCTTCCTCTAGAGAAAATCTTCCAGTCAATGCAACTCCCTCTCACACATGAGTTCTTCTACTTTCATCTAAAAATAAATCATATAAGATCAATCCTTGATCCATCAATCCAAGTGCATCAAATCTTGATGAGATTGTTCAAAGCCTTCTTTCTGCTTACAAGTATAAGACTTCATCATGTACCTCATAAGCTTGATGTATCTCTTACGTACATTTCTTGTTTCATCAAGGAAGTTAATCTCTACATCCATCTGATGTAGTCATCGACATATGTTTGCTCCCTTTGAACTCAAATCCCAACTAGGACAATATCTCCCAACACAAATGCCTATTTCTTGGAAAGTCCTCTTATCACAACTTTTCTTTGTTCTTCCACTTCTTACCAAAGCTTTGGAAACTTTCATCATGTACCTACAATGCTCCTCAAGAGGCCAAGAAAGAACAATCACTACCAAGAAAAGATTTTATGGACAAGAGACTAACTACTAGTAAAGCAAAAATAGTAGTAATAATCAAATAAGAAAGATACTTATCTTTTGAGAAGAATATGAACTCCCTCTTGATCTTTAGACTCCTTGCATCCAACTTGAACATTATCCATGTCATCATTATGATGCCATTTTTTCCTTGCAAAAGATAGGGTTTAATTTTAGTGGAAACATATAATTCTAAGGGTTTGTCCATAAATCCCTAGGGATTTACTGTTCAAACCCTTTTGCATACTATTATTTATAAACCTTGGATGTTCAATTTTATATTTAAATGTCAAAAACCCTACAATCATCGCGATCCAGACCAAAAGCCTCATGCCTCTTTTTCATGGACCTCAGAGATCACCGAGTCGCTTTCTTGGAGAGGGACTGAATGATGCCATTATATATGTTTTATTGAGGCTAAATGGGTGTGACTTTATTGGAGCCAACTTGAACTTTTAAGGGGTCAACTGAATAATTTAGGGTGGTGACATGACTAGGAGAAGGCCAACTTCTTCATTTTGGAGAAAAAAAATTAACTTTAATAATTTTTTCTCTTTTATAACTAACAATAAATAATGACTTTTAAATATTTTCTTTTTCACTTAAGCAAGATGAGCATGCTTACAAATACATTACTGACTCAAATATTCATTACGACGGCCAAGCTTTGCTACAAAATTCAACAATAAATACAAGTTTGTAGGATGCTACTAGCAACTAATGATTGTCACTTATTTGAATATTTTTTAGGACATTGTGAATACTAGGCATATATTATATAATTTAAAGAAGCAATTGGTAATTTTGCATAACCATAAGGCCCATTTTTGTTTTGGGATTTTAACAAGATATTATATAGACTATGTGACTGTTGTTTTGAAACTATTGGAACTAAATCATGTTGTAATATTTGTTGTAGCATTTGTTTCAACATTTAATTAATACAATTGATGCATGTATCGTTAAGAAAACGAGAATTTAATCCTAACTCTCCAAAGTAGCACAAGTATATATCGATTTCCATATATTACTTTACCAAGTGGAAAAAAATTGTTACATTGATTAACTTGAATGCAATAGTCATAGTTAAGTTTTGGTGTTAGTATTTGATAATGCTTCATATTTCTCTTCATTAAGGTTGACCCAAGTTTCTTTTGAGAAGGATATTATTTTACGATATTCAACTAACTATTACCCTTAAAGAAATGGAGTATAAAAGTCCTCCAATAAAAATCTAATCAATATCTCAAATACAAAAGTTATTGATCATCACCATAACTAACACAATGCTATTCACCATTTCCTATGTGTAGATCAAGTCACTACTTAGGTTGCATTGGGCACTATCACAAAAAAATCAAACACTTAGTGCAAACTCTCTCCAGTTGACCTAAACATTGTTCAACACATAGGACTGTTACCACATTCACTTTAGCAACCAATCTTGTTATGCTCTTAACCTGCAAAGTAATACCCAAACATAGAATTTGCGAAGAAAAGATACCAAGAACACAAAATATGCGAAGAAAATATACCCAGAGCACAGAATAGCAATGATTTTATTATTCAGAGAGAAATGTTCACAGGCCTCTTCGAGGGGGCAACCTCCAATAGAGCAGAGCTCGATTACAAAACAAGACACGATGCTCCTCGCAGGGAGTCTCTATCCTTTATATATGACTCATACATGCAATACCACGGGCCAATATCGTGGGTTTTATTAATACCATCTATCTAATACTACCGCCCATTTACCATCTATCTAATACTTCCGCCCATTTGCAATTAACTGCGGTCCCGTCATTAATTGCAGGTTAACCACTTACAAATATTAATATGGGCTTTATTGACTCTTGACTATGACGTGATCCCAAGACATAAATAAGGGGGTTAGGGTGGGACCCTAACATGCCCTCCCCCTTAAGACTAGCCTTGTCCTCAAGGCTGAAGCTGCGGAAACTGCTGAAGAATAGTGGCTGGTTCCCAAGTTGCATCTTCCGGAGAGGTGTCTTTCCATTTGACGAGGACCTCCTTAATCATGCGGCTGCGCAGGTGCTTGTCTCATGTGTCTAGAACCTGTTCAGGTTGAAGCCAGATTGACCCTTCTTCGTCCAATTCAGGTAGACTGGTTTGAACTCGGCAATTGTTCCCAATCACTTTCTTGAGGCACGATACATGGAAAACTGGGTGGATTTTTGCTGTAGGTGGCAAAGCCAACTTGTAAGCCACTTCTCCAATGCGCTGAAGTACTTGGTATGGTCCGTAGAATTTTGGGGAGAGCTTTTGACAACCCTTGTCTTTGAGTGATGTTTGCTTATATGGTTGCAGCCTCAAAAAGACCTGATCCCCTTCTTGAAATTGGCGCTCTGAGCGATGTTGGTCAGCCTGTTGCTTCATACGGTTCTGAGCTTGATGAAGATTCTCGCGCAGATGGGCAAGCATGGTTGCGCGGTGTTGTAGGAGTTGATCCACGGCTTGTACTTTGGAGCACCCCGTGAGATAAGAAGTAGGGGAAGGTGGAAGTTGTCCATAGACTGCTTCATAGGGAGTCATTTTGGTGGTGGCATGATAGTTGGTGTTATACCACCACTCCGCCAGAGGTAACCACTGTACCCAAAGGTGTTGCTTTTCTGAAGTGAAACACCTAAGGTAGGTTTCTAGACATTTGTTGACGGCTTCGGTTTGACCATCTGTTTGTGGATGTTATGAAGTACTGAGTTTGAGTTGAGTGCCTTGTATTCTGAAGAGCTCCTGCCAAAAATTACTGGTGAAGATTGGGTCACGGTCGGACACAATAGAAGTGGGCATGCCATGCAATTTGAAGATCTGATCCATGAAAGTTTGAGCAACCAAGGTTGGTGTAAATGGGTGGGGTAGGGCGCAGAAATGAGCATACTTCGACAGTCGGTCCACAACCACCATGATGACTGACTTGTTCCCAGACTTTGGAAGACCTGTAATGAAATCCATGGAGACCTCTGTCCAAATTGACGCCGGAATGGGCAATGGTTGTAATGTGCCTGGTGTGTTGACGGTTTCCCCTTTGTGGCGTTGACAGACGTCACATTCTGCTACGAAAGTAAGGATGTCCTGTTTCATGCCGACCCAAAAAAATGATCTTCTGGTGCGAGCATACGTCTTCTGAAAGACCGAATGTCCTGCAATGGGAGATGAGTGCAATTCTGCCAAAATGCGACTTTTGAGGGTGGATGTTGGTGATATTACGACTCTGTCCTTGTAGCGAAGAATATCACTCTGCCACGAGTAGCCCTTGCTGGAATTAGGATCTACCTGCAATTGAGAAATGAGTTGGGAGAGCCCGGGATGTGAAAACCATTCCCTGCGATCCTCTTCAATCCAGTCGGGAATGGGGAGGGAAATTGCGAGCAGAGTACTTTCCTCCTCAAATTGGCGCGACAATGCATCTGCTACCCTGTTGTCTTTCCCTTTCTTGTAAATGATCTCATAATCATATCCCAACATTTTGGCTAACCATTTATTTTGTTGTGGGGAAGATAGGTGTTGCTCCAAAAAATATTTAAGACTGTGATGATCTGTGCGGATTTGGAAACGTCGCCCCAACAAGTAAGGTCGCCAGGTCTCGATTGCATGTAAGATGGCCATCATTTCCTTCTCGTAGGTAGATTGGCCCAGATTCTTCCCACTTAGTTGTTGGCTGGTGAAGGCCAATGGTCGCCCTTCCTGCATTAAGACCGCTCCAATACCTGTTCCCGAAGCATCACATTCAATGACAAATGATTTGGTGAAGTCCGGTAGTGCTAAGACAGGAGTGGAACACATGGCGGTTTTGAGAGTGGTAAATGCCTGTTGTGCTTCCTCGTTCCAGAAGAAGGAATTTTTCTTTAGGAGTTGCGTTAGGGGCTTCACTATGTGGCCATAGTTGCGGACAAATTTACGATAATAGCCTGTGAGACCCAAAAATCCTCTCAAGCTTTTCAAGGTCTTAGGTTGAGGCCATTCTTGCATTGCCTGGATCTTTTTGGGGTCCACCTTCACGCCCCACAATGTGGCCCAAATACTCAACTTCTTCCATGCCAAACGAACACTTAGACATCTTGACAAATAATTTATGCGTTCGAAGCAGTTGCAAGAGTAGATCTACATGCTGAAGATGTGCCGCCCAAGTGCCACTATAGATGAGGATGTCATCGAAGAAGACAAGGACAAATTTTTTGAGATATGGTTTGAGGAGGTGATTCATAAGGCTCTGAAAAGTAGAGGGGGCATTACAGAGACCAAATGGCATGACGAGGAACTCATAATGGCCTTCATGAGTTCTGAAAGCTGTCTTGGGAATGTCGACTTCCTTCATGCGAATTTGGTGATAGCCTGAGCGAAGATCCAACTTAGTGAAGAATTGAGCCCCATTGAGTTCGTCCAACAAATCGTCAACCATTGGGATGTGAAATTTATCTTTGACTGTTAACTTATTGAGGGCCCTGAAGTCGGGACACATCCGCCACTCCCCATCTTTCTTGAGGACCATGACCACTAGGGATGAATAAGGACTAATGCTGGGACGAATGACACCTGCTTCCAACAATTCCTTGATGATTTTTTCTATTTCATTCTTTTGGGTGAACGGATATCTGTATGGCCGCACATTTGGGGGTTGGGCCCGTGGAACCAATGTGATTCTATGATCATGTTCCCCTCGCGAGGGTGGAAGCTCATGAGGCTTGTTAAAGACCGTCCTATGTTTATTTAAAATCTGTTGCATCTCAGGATGAATTGGCGGAGACATGGTGTCTACTACCTGGATGGCATTAAATTGAGCTACCACTCCATGATGGCCCTTTTTTAACAATTTTTCCATCCTATGCGAGCTGATGATAGAGGGGGCTCCCGCCTGTAGTCCACGAAGGGTATGTGTGGAGTTGTTCTGCTTAAAACTCATATATAACTCCTGGAAATCCATTGTGATTGGCCCAAGAGTGCGGAGCCATTCCACGCCTAGGACAATGTCGCAACCCCCCATGTGTATTGCAAACATGTGGGTTTTCAATTGATAATACCCCATTTGAATTTTGACATTTTCACAGCGACCTTCACATTTCAATGTGCCCCCATCTGCAATATGGACTTGGAAGTTAGAAACTGTCCGGACGAAACAATGTGTTGCTTCAGCGATCTTTTGATGGATGAAATTATGGGTACTTCCACTATCAATCAAGACTACTACTGGGCGATGTTTAAGAAAACCCCTGATTTTGAGAGTTTGAGGGGAAGAAATTCCTGCCAATGCATTTAGAGAAATAATTGGTTCATCAGATACAATTTCCTTTTGGTTATCTTCTTCGATCTCCTCCGGTTCCTCAAGTGGTGGATCTTCCTCGGTGGAGCTGTAGTCAGTGGCATCTATTTGGAAAAACTTGTGCTCTTTGCATTTATGACCCGGGGAATATTTTTCATCACAGTAGTAACATAGTCCTTGCTTCCTTCTTTCGGCCATTTCCGCAGGTGACACCTTTTGAATCTTAAGTGTCTGACTCGTATTGGGAGCCTGTGAGGGACGACCTTTAGCGGGGAAGTTGGGGCGGCTGTATTGAGCTGTTAATGCACGTTCCACCTGACGGGCTACCTGGCAAGCCTCTGTCCATGTGGGAGGGTGGTGGAGTAGAACCTGAGCTTTGATGGCTTCTTTAAGACCGCTGATAAAGCATTCCATGTAGAAATCATCTGTGAGACCCCTAGTGCGGAAGTCTAAGGCTTCAAAAGCAGTAATATATTCCTCCACTGTACCCGTCTGTCGGAGCTTAGTGAGACGCCCCAAGAAAGAGTCTTCCTGTTCAAAGCGACTGCGAAGAGTTTTGGCAAATTGGGCCCAATCCCGAAACTGTCGATTGCAACGCTGATGCCATTCCTTCCATTGCCATCGTTCATTGTCCAAGTACATGGTGCCCACCATAAGCTTAGTCCCCTCATCTATGATATGATTCAATTGGAAATACTGCTCCATTTGTGCTAGCCATGCGGACGTGTGAGAACCGTCAAATTTATGCATATCCAACTTGGAAGGTCACTGACTAGGTGGTGGATGGGTGTGCCAGACGTGATGAGAGTGGCTAGACTCACCCTCATGGTATTCATGGCCATTATACGCCTCCTCGTGGGCTGGCTCCTTGCCCTTTGGGAGTGCATCATGTATCTGGTTACTTATTCCTTTAAGCTCAAGTTCGATAAGCTTCACCGCCGATTGGAGGGAGTGCACATGCTCTTCAATTTTGTCGATCCTTTCATTGGCCATCGCTTGGGCGCGAGTTTCTACCATACACCAACCTGAGGACAAAAATTGGGACCGCCTAAAAAAATTTTACTAAGAAATTGAATGGTACCACCTTGCTCAGCTCGTCGTCCTGATTCTGATGGGCTAGGTCACCAATAAGCGCCCCGGAAGATCTTAGACTTTTTTTTTTTGGAAAACTCCTAACGGAGTTTTACTCCTTCCTGATCAATACTGCAGTCGCCAAATCCTCAGAATGTCAATGCTGCCAAAAGTCCTGCAAAAATTATATCCAGGAACAGGGACCCTTCACAACTACTCCGATCTGGTGGATCTGAGAGATCTGAATGGTGGAACAACTGCTGCTACTGATCTGATGGAGCTGCGGGACTAATGTCTGCTGCTGCTGCCCTTGTTGATCTGGAATAGGTGATGTGTGATCCCCCGATAGAAAGGGAACTATGGTCTTGAGGAGTGTCAGGTGCTACAGATCGCAATATACATAAGGGTCTGATAGTAGTACTCGGCCCAATGTTTCAGGGATCTAACTAAGGAGGATCGACCGTACCCTTAGCCGTACAACCCGACTACCCTATCGTACGGGCGAGTAATCTCTCCGAGTGTTGTTCTCGGTGTACTGTAGCCACAAGACGGCCGAAGGTTTATCTATGGCGAGGTTTCAAGGGAGCTAGGGGGCTTCCTACATACCCAGAGGGTACGTGGAAGACAGTCCGTGCACGGTTCTGTCTAATGCGCTACTACTCGAAGGGGTACCCACAGGGGTTACAAGGGAGTCCAACAGACGTGACCACCTCTTGTATTTCCTGCGTGCATGCCTCCCCAAATCTGCAGGTTTATGCACTTAACAACAGATCCCGTGGTTTAAAGACGCCGGAACACGTCTCTAGCCAAAAAAAAATTTGCTAAAATTTGGAGATCCCACCGAGCCCTGGAAAGTGCTCTGATACCACTTGTTATGCTCTTAACCTGCAAAGTAATACCCAAACATAGAATTTGCGAAGAAAAGATACCGAGAACACAAAATATGCGAAGAAAATATACCCAGAGCACAGAATAGCAATGATTTTATTATTCAGAGAGAAATGTTCACAGGCCTCTTCGAGGGGGCAACCTCCAATAGAGCAGAGCTCGATTACAAAACAAGACATGATGCTCCTCGCAGGGAGTCTCTATCCTTTATATATGACTCATACATGCAATACCACGGGCCAATATCGTGGGTTTTATTAATACCATCTATCTAATACTACCGCCCATTTACCATCTATCTAATACTTCCGCCCATTTGCAATTAACTGTGGTCCCGTCATTAATTGCGGGTTAACCACTTACAAATATTAATATGGGCTTTATTGACTCTTGACTATGACGTGATCCCAAGACATAAATAAGGGGGTTAGGGTGGGACCCTAATAAATCCACTCTCTTAATGAATGACATGATCCAACATAAGGGAGATTCCTTAGAAGGGCTCGGGGATAAAATACGTTACGGACCTTAAGCCAAGTGCCCCCTAAAGATCCTATAATAAAAATATCCATTGGATTATTGTATGATAATCTATAGGATCTTTAGTTGATGAATGAGTGAATTCAAGGGTTGGGTTTAAGGGGCCAATGGGTCAATCTAAAGGCTAGGGTTTAACCTAAAGTGTCTAAAATGGTTACCTGAACACGCCAAACCAAGAAAAATTTAAGGATTTTATAAAATAGGGTTTTAGGGTAGCAAAATGCAACAAAATAAAGTTTATAACAACAACAAATTTAGCCATTAAAGAATAAACTTAAGAGTAAACTAAGTATAAATAATACATTTAAGAGTAAATTTAAATTTCACTGAGATGAAGAATAAATTTAAGAGTAAATAAGGACAAGATTACAACAAATTTTGACATTTAATATAACATATAATACCAAATAAAGTATGATGGTGCCCCTAGAAAATGGCTAAAAAATTAATGGAAATATTTATATTTGCTTCTCTAACATACTTCTAAACAAAACATAGTGCTAGGGCATATATCAACAAGTCATTAAATGCTAAAATCACAATATTTTGTTGTATTTTTACCAAAACTTACCATATAAAAAAAAAAAAAAAAGAATTTATGGCTTTAAAAAAATGCCACAAATGATAAAGACTAGCATGTTATCAATATAGGGAAAATAGAGTCTAGGATAGAAACTATTATGGTGTTTCTTTCAGAGTGATTTTAAGTCCAAACAAAACTCGGACAATTAAACCAACATGCCCTAGGGTTTGTAATTTAGGTTCTCAATTTTTGAGATGACTAAGGGAAAGAAAAACCTATCTCTATTCCTTAAATACTTGGAGTAAGGATTTGATCTAACAAAGGATAATGAATCAAATACCAAATAAAGCAACTTAGCACAATAACATACATCTTATGGAACTTAAAACCAAGATAAAGCAAATCAACTAACTTAGTTCACGATGTAAAATCTAGGATCCACCATAATAAGCATCCATGAAAATAGATCACATCACATCACACCATCCACCCAAGAAGGCCACTCAACTATGTCTCTGTTGTGCATTAGAGAGAAATATCACTAATAAACATGTGTAAAAATTTAGGTGTGACAATTATCCAAGGGAAATCGACTCCCCTCTATTTATATGAGGGCGTCGAAGTAAATTTGCATTAAAATGGAAAAAAAAAGACCTAAAATATATTTAAATCCATGAAACAAGTTGGATAGTTCACAAACTGGTTGTCAAAGATAGCCAAATCATTGAAATAACATAAAATTAAGCCTTAATTAACCTAGATGTGTGCGACTAATGTCCTCCAAAGGTGATGTCATCATCAAAAGAGCATGTCACTCTATGAAAAGGTGCAAAGATCAACTTAAGGGACATGTATTATCGCCTAGGTCATGGATATACATCCAAGTGAGGTGTCATATCATCAAAATAATCCTCTAAATCCCATCTCATCCTTAAAATGGCTCATGTCATCATCAAAAGAGGATCTAGGATGATGTGCTTAAGGAATAACATGACATCATCAAGGTAAAGGGTGTATCTAGCCCTCTAAAGGGGTCCCAAGTGATCAACCATCAACCATCATCATAAGAAGTGCAACAACCATCAAGAATGTGCAATGCCAACCTAGGGGCATGTAGTCATCTTATAGGTGCATCATCTCTCAAGTGAATGCCTTAGCTCATATACTCAATGTCTAAGGTCATGGTGCTGGGGAGGGTCACATCATCAATTCCAAGTCATCATGCAAGTCAATGCCCCTCAACAAGGTCCCAATATCTTCCATCAAGTGTCCTTCGTCATTATGGAATGGGGCTAGAGGTGCTCTATAAAGTAATGGAGAAGCATCACTTATCCCTTAAGGGATCCCAACTACAACTAAAAGAATCACCTAACACATACTCAAGGAATCAAGTGAGATAACCAACATGGGTACAAGAACCATAAAAGAATCAAGTGGACCATATTCATTGTTAAAGCCATAAAATTACTTCACACAAGTATCATATTAAAATATCCTACTACCTTACAATTGTGCACAAGGTACTCACTTAAGTATAGGAGGGTTATTGTTATAACCCCTTTTCCCACCTTATGTCAGATAAAGGAGCCCTGAATCAGCCTCTTAAGTTGTTGGCTTGAATGCATCCTTCTCCCTCCTTAATTATTCCCTTTTACTAGCCCATTTCTCCCATAGGATTGTCATCGTGACACCTACCACTTGATTACAGTGGGATAGCCTAACCCTTGAGTACCCTACATATCTTTAGTGTGGGAGTGATGGAGGTAAAATTCTAGAATAAGTCACTCTTGAGGAGATCAACTCGACTTACTTGTTCCTCAATTGTCTAGGGGTCAATTATTAGAGAGCTTTTCTAACTTCTCATGGCCCTAGGTTTCTAGATTCATCCTCTTGAGTTTGAAAAAAGCCTATATATAGAGACCCTGCTAAGAGGAGAACGGGGTCCTATAGATAATATAGCTCAATCATGCTAGTGGACTTTTGCTAGAAATTTTCTTGCATGTGAGGTGAGCTCGGGCTTCTACTAAGTTGAAAGAATGCTAACGCTTATTGTCACACCAAGGTATAATGGAATTTTATCATTTTGACTAATGAAAGTAATCATGAATTTTCTCTTGCATATTCATCTTATTTTACATATGAATTTGGTTTGGTTATTTCTAGTGCATGTTAAACTACATTCTATAGAGGCAAACATCATCTTGTTTGGTGATGCATGTGTGTATGCCCATCATATCAAGAATATTGGAGCACGATCTTGAATAAGCATGGTCCCCAATGCTTCCACACGGTTCTAAAACCTCACCAACCTGTAAGAGATGTAGGTATGCTTCTCTTGTCCTTATTGATGAGATGAATGTAATATGGTTGCATTAGGTTTTAAAATTTCATTTTCATTTTGTACCACATGGTCTAATCAATTTAAAGGCAAGATTAGTGGAGCAATAGCTCCTTAATTTCTGAGTAAAATTTGAGCTAACATAACTAGTGACTCCACTAGGGAGTTTTCTCTAGTGTCTTGATTCTCATTCCTTGGTATTTATTTTCAAATTTTACTCATTTATAAATCTTTATCTCTTAATTGTGACCTTCTCCGAGTTTGTTTTAAGCTAGGTCCATAGATTATCTCTCAAATATGAGCTTTTGTTTTTTGAAATATTGATTTTGGAAGCCATTTTCTCCCTATCAATGACTTACAAAGTGACTATGACACCTAGTCCTTCCATTTAGTGGTGCACAAGGTGACTGGTATATAGGTTTCCTTCTTTCTAGGGGCTTTAGAGCCTATAAGGTGCACAAAAAAGGGTTTTTAGAGTGAAAAAACACTCAATTTTCAGGGAATTTTTCTTGTGAACCTATTATTTGATGGAATTTTTTGTGACTAATTTCATACTATAAAGAGGAAAAAGGAAAATTTCTTTTTGCAAATATGTTTATTGTAGGCCTTTTTGAATGCTATATGATTTGTATGTTTTTGTCTAGAGCTTAAATATGTGTCTTATGACTATAAAAGGGTTAGATATACAATATATCTAATCCAAAACTGCCTTATATTAAAATATTTATCTTATTAACTTTGTTTTTATTATGTCAAGGTTGCATGTTTGGCTCAATTTCTTCTATTAGTGATTGACCATTCTTTTGTTTTTGTGACATTATAAACATAATCTGGGTAGTCTAGTGAATATTTATGATTTTTTTTCTTTTTTGGGTCATAAAGAAATCTGAGTTATGTCACCTATTAAATCTTGTTACCTTTGTCTAGGGTTTGTGTTGTTTTCCCACATATGTCATTGTAGGTTTGTGCTTGTTATTTGGCCGCATTAAATTGCAAATTGAAACTTCCTTTGAGTGTGAAGTTGTTGCTTTTCCAAGTGTGATAAGCCATAGTTCATGTTATTTGTTTAGAAAACCTTGGTTTTTAGCTTTTGAGTGTTTGTTCGTGCTCTTGGATTGACATTGTTGTAGAGTGTTATTTTTGTGAAAAGTTCACTAAGGGAAAACCCTCTAATTAACATCCCTTTTTGCTTCCTTTTTTGCATCTAGAGCTCATTTTTGGTGCTATTTGCATCCATTTATCGAATATGGTGTAAAATTTGATGCAAAATTTGTACCAAGTCTTGCACCAAGTTTAGTGCCAGGTGTTGCATGCAAAATTTGTACCAAGTCTTGCACCATCCTTAGCACTAGGTTTTGTGCCAGCTTTTGCGTCAATTTTGGCACCTAATTTTTGTTTGGCCTACTTTTGCATCCTCTATTGCATCCACTTTTTTCACCTACATGTGCATCAAATTTTTCATCATTTTTGCATCCAATTTTGCATCCATTATTGTGTCCACTATTGCATCCACTTCTTTTGTGTCACAATTGGCGCCTAGTTTGGCACCTACCTTTGCACCCACTTTTTCTTCTAATTTTGCATCCAAATTTGCATCTATGCTTGCATCAAATTTTGCATCGGGTTTTAAGTATCATTTTGCATCTAATTTTGTATTAACTTTGGTTGCATCAACATTTTCATCCACTGTTGCACCTATGTTTACGTTCACTTTTGTATCCCTTTTGCATTTTATTTTGCATCAAAGTTTCCTTCATTTTTGCATCTATCATTGCATCCACTTTTACATCCACTTTTTTTGTGCGACAATTTGTGCTATGTTTTGTACCTATTGTTGAACCCATGTTTGCTTCCACTTTTGCATCCAAATTTGCACCAAATATTACATCTCTTTTTGCATCCACTTTTGCATTGGGTTTATGCATTAGATTTTGTATCTTGATTTGTATCAACTTTTGCATCTACTTCTGTTGCATCTATTTTTGCATCCAATTTTTGTGCCCACTATTTCACCCATGTTTGCATCCACTTTTGCATCCAAGTTTGCATCTTCTTTTGTTTTTTTTTATTGTATCCACTTTTACATCCTCATTTGTTGAGCCACAATTTTTGTCATGTTTTGCATCTACCATTGCACCCACATTTGCTTCTACTTTTGTATCCACATTTGAATCCTCTTTTGTGTCCAAGTTTTCATTAAATATTGTGTATGTTTTTGTGTCCCCTTTTTCATCCACTTTTACATCAGTTTTTTCATCTCATTTTGCACCTACTTTTGCATCTAATTCTGTTGCATCCACTTTTGCATCTAATTTTGTGTCAACTATTTCACCCATTTTTGTGTCCACATTTACATTCGTTTTTACATCTTATTATGCATCCAGGTTTACATCCTTTTTACTTCCAAGTTTGTGCCCATTGTTGCATCCAACTTTGTTTCACCACAATTTGTGCCAAGTTTTGCACCTGTTATTGCACCCATATTTTCTTCCACTTTTGAATCCGCATTTGCATTGACTATTGCATCTATTTTTAATCTCATGGTAAAATTTACCATTTATTCACATAGCATAATGGTTGTAGGTGCATCTCCATTAGGAGGATGAGCTACATTTCCCCTTTGTGGAGGAGCAATGTTTGCAACAATGATTTGGAAGTGTTGTTGAGGTGGGAAAGGATTGTTCAACACAACAGGTTGTGTGGCGGGCTTTCACTAAGTACTGTTCTCATTGAAAATGGCGTTTCATATGGACCCTACCACAAATATTGCATGGGAACTTTAACTTTCAATCTTTCTTACCCCCAACATTGGCGTCTAGAGCTTGTGGTTTTTTCTTCTCATTCGAAATAGTTTTCTTGTTCTTCTTCTTTTTACCATCCGGTTGTTGGGGTCTACCTAGTCCTGTGGACTGAACTAAGTTAATGGTGGACGTTTGGGCAAAAGTTTTAGTTGTCTTGGCTACAGGTGTATTCATTGAGGGAATACGAGAAATAAGTAACTAGTTTAATCTCCCAGCCAACTGAATATAAACCATTATTCAAACTTAGAAGAGTTTGGTGCTTCCACTATGATTAGCTCTTTGCTACTGCTTGGCCCATAACCTGGATATAAAGGAAGGCCCAAATGATCTTCAATTTGATTCAACTGTTTCACTATGTTCTTCATGGAAAGTTGCAACTCATCCAACACGAGGAAGACTTCCTCCTTGGCCTCATTGTGATCCAACAATACACTACCCAAAAGAATTTTCAAATGCTAGTAGATATCAACAAAGTACATGTATTAGTTGTATCTTCCTCTAGCGTGTGTTGTGTTAAGCACCGAATATTATACCTCTCCATCCACTTCGATATCTATCAAACATATGTGCTTTCATACAATGTCATGTTTCAATGGCATTATTTTGTCATGAATATTCATTGAGTGTGGATGTAATACAGAGGTGTTGAAGTTTAAGATTTCTATTGCGCTTAAAAGCCTACTTCTTTTATGTAGTGGGCCACTCCTCGTCGGCTTTGAGTGCATCGATGATGCATTGAAAGCTTGAATCAATGAGAACAAAAACTTCCTAAAATATGAACTTTTGCTCAAGAGATAGAAGTGAAGGGTAGTGGAAGCCAAGGAAGAGAGGAACCTGGGAGATGAGGGATTTTCTCAAGGATGGATTCAGAGAAGAACTTAAAGGAGAAATACCATTCCTGACTTGAAACATATATCCAAAGTTAAGGAGAAACCCAACCAAACCCGACTATAAAAGTCTAAGTGAGGGGTTGAGAATTAACACGACAAAAAAGAAAAGAGAAAACAATGTAACTGATGCTTCGGGGATGCACTGGGAGAGAACCCCAAAAATAAAAGAAACAACAAAGGGTAGAAAAATTATCCACTATATAGAGTTAAAGTAGTATCCCTAGAGGAAACCTCCTATGGCATTATTGTACTTGGAGAACAATCTCCAATGAATGCTAATAATTGACCATATTACAAGGCCCTATAGCTCGAATTAACATCTGCCTTATGCAAATTATGGCTAGTTCTTGGAGAAAATTCCCACACCTACAAATTATGAGTATTCTGCAGAGGCATGTAGGCTAAGAACGAAACCAATGATGGCTCTAGAAATGCATACCCCAATATCATAGCTATTATTAATTTCAACTCAGTTGCAACCATTAAACCAATACTAGTTCTAGAGGGATCTGACACCAAATTGGAGTGATGTCAAACAATCTTCTAGGAAAATTCATGATGGATTGTTAATGACATTGGAAAGGGTGAATGGCCACATCCTCATCTGTGAATTCTTGATGGGAGGATTGCCATGCACTTTCCCACGTGGCATGTCTTAGTTATTCCATCGAGGGGAGATTTATATTTGTAAGTACGACATTTCAAGACTTTATATTTAAATTTAGTTAATAAACATATAATAACCTAATACTTACAACAAACTATTTTTCTAAGCATATGCATACTCCCTCTCTATATAGACTTTATGTTATGCATATTACATTAAAAAATTAAATAAAAATAATAAGAAAACATGTCTAACAAAATTCGCTTTACATGCATGTAGGTATATGTATTATGAGGGTTATAATAAAGTTAATAATAAGATTTTTTATAGATAGAGATGTGAAATTTATATATAATATAAATAGTATTATAAAGAACAAGCATATGTCCATCTTAATTACAAATCTATTAAGTGTCGAGAGGGATCACATATCTCAACATTTTCGTAAAATTTTCACTCAAAATGAGTTTGCATCTTGAGAGATTTGATCCCTCTTGACATTTGAGAAAGCCAACAAAGATCTATCTTAATTCCAAATCTAACAAAGTGTCGAGAGGGATCAAATCTTTCAAGGTGCAAATATTTTTTTAAGTTTTGCACTCAAAAAGAGGTTTACATCACTAGAAATTAAATCCTTCTCTATGCTTGGTAGATTCAGTGTAAAGATAAATATTTTATATGATCTTAGACTTTTGTGATCCATATTTATGTTTGAAGCTTGCTTTCAGATAAATCACATCGACAATACTTGATGGTTGGAAATACAAGACGTTTCGAACCTACCAATGAGGTTCATCATACAGACCAAGGTGAAAAAATTGATCTATCATTAGGAATAAATAGCAACGAGATGCATCACAATCCAGAACTAGCCATTATGAAAAATATTATTTAATCAGAAACTAACATTAATGACTAGTTTTAGTCAAGAAATTATAACTAATTAGGTCAAAGGTGAGAAACTATTAAATTAGTAATAATTTAAATAAATTAAAAATAATTGAATTATTGAATAATTATTAATAAATTATAACTAATTAGGTTAAAGGTGAGAAATTGTTAATAATATAAATTAATTATTAATAATTAGATTATTGATTAGTTATTAATAATTAATAATTACTAAGGGTAATTATTGTCGATGTGATTTATCCGAAAGCACACTTCAAACATAAATATTTAAATCAAAACAATCTCCTTTTGTATTTTACAAATTTAGAATAACCTAAATTAATATTTATTTGACCTTACTCTACTTCTATATTGTAGAAAAATGGAATATACCTTCAACCTAAATTAATATAGTTTTATGTATTTAGAGAACGAAAATGTGCCTTCAACCTAAAATAATATAGATTTTAACTTTTACAAACTTTATACTATGAAAAAATGTGGAGATGCTTGGAAAAAAAAAATCAACATTAATTATTAAAAAACTAATAAAATAAAAAAATAATTTAAACATATAAAAACATAAAAATAATAAAAAACAACATAAGGAAAAATACAAGTATTTAAAAATATGAATATATTAAAAGTATATTATTAGAAATTATTATTAAAAATAAGAATATATTTTTTAATGTGAATGAAAATAAGTTATGAAAAGTCTTATAAATAAGGCTAAATCGAGGGGTTAATGGTATTAAATTAGATATTAGGTATTAGAAACTAAAAAGAAAAGTCAGCTTTAATTACTCAAAAAACTAATAAAACAATAAATTATTTAAACAAATAAAAAGTTTTTTTTTTTTAATATAAATATAATAAATTATTGATGATGATGTTGATGATGATGATGATGATGACAATGATGATGATGATGATGGTTAACGTCCACTGAGACCAAACTTTGGTCTATCGGACCTAAAGAAACAAATTATTTAGTTTGATTTAAGATTTTATTCCTATCCTCAAAAAGCTTGGAGAGAAGCCTCCCGAGCTCACTATAATTAAAAACTATTATTGAAAACCAAAAGCAATTTTTAAATTGAATGAAAATCCTGTTATGAATAACCCTATACATAAAGCTAAAAGTTAAACCTTGGGGCTAATATATAACTAAATTGGAAATAAAATGGTTTAAATTAGATATTATGTATTAAAAATAGAAAGAAATATTTTTTCAGATTAAATAATTAATAATTAATTTTTTTCCATATTGTTTCCCCTTTTTAAATTTGTTTTTGAATTTTCTTAAATTATCATGTTTTCCTCATTTTTTATTGTTACATTTCCTTCCTATTCTCGCCTCCCCTCCTTATCTATCTATAGACTCTGTCAATATATCTATCTATTTTTCTTATAACAACTGCATAACTAAGAAGTAGAAGAAGCACCTGGGCTTCCACAACTTGAGGGTTTTTATTGTTATGGAATGAATATATCGATTTTCTACATCTAGTTCACCGATACAAGGGTTTGATAGATCCAATTTGCTAATACAAACATTTTCTAGATCTAGTTCACATATACATGTGTTTGCTAGAAGAGTTTGCTAGGGGTTTGAAAGATCCAATTTGTTAATACAGACATTTGATAGAAGGGTTTGCTAGATCTAGTTCACATATATAGGTGTTTGATAGAAGAGTTTGCTGGATCTGGTTTTCCGATACAAGGGTTTTCTATATCTAATTCGCTGATACAAGTGATTTCTATATCTAGTTTTTTGACATAGCAGCGTTAGATAAAGGATTTTATTATTCTTGAATGCATATATCCATAGGTAATACATGGATTTTAGATAGATGATTTTTATTATTTTGGAATGCATATATCCATAGCTAGATCTATTTCTCCAATACACAGGTTTTGATAATGCAGGTCTACCAACAATACTACATGGGTTTTGATAAAAATATTTTATTTTTGTGAGATTCATATATCCATAGCTAGATCTACTACTCTTATGCATGGGTTTTGATAATGTAGGTCTAACAACGATAAGAGCTCCATAACTCAGAAGAAGAAGAAGCATTAAGGTTTGAGCACCAAGTTTTCTCGACTTAGTCCAGTTACTTTCAAGAATATAATGTTTTTATTGTTATGAAATATATATGTCCATAGTTGCTATAGTCCCATAATACAGGTGTTTTAATAAAAAAAGGTTTGCATATGTGGAGTACATTGGCTAATTAACTAATGCTTTTGCCACGTTATAAACATATAGCCTCTTTTCTACCAAATCCTTCCTCCATGAGAATGGCGTGGCATTTACCTTCGTTGTTTTATTCTCTCAATAGCCTTTTCAATCACATGATATTCTGATTTATATTGAATTAGTTGTTTTTTATTTATAATGAATCAACTTAACCCATTCACTAGATAATATGGAATCATCACAATTATATTGAATGGTTAGATATTTATTATTATAACTATCAGCATGGTATATGGTAATCCATATCGTTTTGATTAATTATTAATTTATATTGAATTTCGATTTAATCTTAACCTTTTCAATCATGAGATATTTCAATTTATATTGAAATTGTTTTATTTATTTATTTATTTATTTATAATGAATCTGCTTAACCCATTCATTAGATAATATCGAATCATCATAGCTAAATTGAATGGTTAGATATCTATTATTATAACTATCGACATGATATATGGTAATCCATATCATTTTGACCTAACAACTAATACAAGTGTTTTGATAATGCAAGTCCATCTAATCGGTTCATACATGATAAAAATGGATTCACAGTAGAGGGGAAAGGCATGCATAATTTTGATGTTATGTTTTTGCATTTCCACTGTTCGAGGCTATGTTGTTAGAATTTGGTGAGTGGCTTATCATGTTGCACAAAGATATGTGCATGTGGTGGCATTTCCAGATCCCACCCTTCCATATCTCTAGTATATGCTGCGTCCAAACCCCAAGTATATGCCATGTGTCGCTTCTACTCTATTTGTTTTTGCTCCTCCATTGGTTGCTTCACCTATTTTGTCTACTCTAGCTCATGCATTTGAGGATTCAATACCAATGGAAGTAGCAAAAACAACCTTGGATCCTACACCTAAAGCTTCACCACCATCGACAATAGTAGAAACATTTGTAGCACCTACAACCACTCTCTGCCACCAGGTTCTTCTTTTGAAAGGTCAGGGATTAGGCTTAGACCATCTAAATCATATGGAAACCTTTGAACTCTTCTCCATACCTTAGCTATTTTAAAATATCTCTAACCTTATGCATATGATACCGTCTAAAGCATATGGCAACCTTTGGAATTTTCCATATATATCAACTATTTTAAAAGGTTGCTAACCTTATGTATATGATATCAACAATGTTTGGTTACAAAACTGATTTATATGATACCAACGATGTTGGTTAGAAATTTATGAATATGATACTCCCACTTTTATGTTCAAGCTTTCATTTGTTGAATAATGGTGTGATCAAGGCTACCAACCTGCTTATTTAGGTGCTCTTCTCACCACATATCACTACACTATAAGGTTAAATTTTATATGCCTTATGTATATTTTGAAAATTATCTTCTTTTTTTTCTCGTTAAAACTATTCTATTATATATATGTATAGAAAATAGTTACATCATTTCAAGACAGAAAGAACCAGTTGCCTGTAATGGCAGCTTGGAACAGTTAAGACTGCAATGTCCGAGGACTTAACCAGACCAAAAATAAACCAGCCCTCGCAGGGGCGTCAGCAGAACATCAGAATAATCCTGCGCAGGGGAAAACAGACACTTCCCAACCATAGAAAAGGATCCCGGTACCCAAGACCCAAACATAGACAGTATGCCATCATAACATAAACATAAAGACCAAAACATAACCAAAACAACGAGAGAGGCCGAAAGTCCTAACAGATGTGCCGCAGAGACCTGGAACGAAGGCGCTGCTATTCATCCGGTTCCTCCTCAACCACCTGGCACCACCCGTATTCCTCCACCTCCGTTGCAGTGGGAGCGGTTTCCATGTTGACGTCTTCGCCTTTGGTGATCATCGCCTCCTGAGCCAGAGGGCGATTTGAGACATTCTCTGGTTCTGCTGCAAGCGTCTTCATGACTTTCTCTGAGCCGTCAGCTGGCTGCTTCCCCCGACTATCTTGAGTATCGCTGCCATCCGGGGAGTCTTCGATGAAGAGAACCGACACATGGGCACTGATCCGGGGGCAGTTCAAAGAACTGTTGAAATTGAAAATGGCAGAGCCGAAGGCGGGCGAGGAAGCAGAATCAGGAGCGCTTGAGTCCAGAAATTGACTTGACTGAAGGGGTTGGCTTCAAGGGTTCGATGGAAATTGCAATGGCAGCAATGGGGATAGGTGACATCTGCAGGAGGGCGTGAAGACCCTCCACGGGAGGTGCCTCGACGGCTGAGCATTCTCTGTCGAGGCCTGACCATAATTGCAGGGTCACAATGGATAATGCGCAACGCGAAATTGAGTATCAAACCAGGCCTGGGGATACCACAAACAGATGGCGAATTGGCCCAGATGGAAAGACAGCCGCTTGGAGCTGCTCGCAGCTCCAGAGGTTGCATAAACATACCCTGAGGAAGAACCATGAACAGACCATGAACTGGCGCAGTGAGATCCAACCCACCATTTCTTTTAACATGACTGCCTCCACCTCGAAACCCGTCCACCATTACTGCAACCTCCATGCGAGCTGAAGAGCCGGACAGAGCATTTAAGTGCTTCTGGAAAATATCAAACAGTTCATTCCCGTGCGGCCGAAGACAAGCCTGTGCCCATGTGTTTCCCTTGCGACAGCGCATGGCTGGCATGTGGCCGCATTTAAATGCGCGTCCCATCCGAGCTATCACCCGCATCCGAGGGTATATTTTGAAAATTATCAACATTATTATGATGGAGAATTATTATGTATGATGATATTATTATTTTTGGATTGATGTTTTGAATTTACCTTAGAATAATGATATTCATGAAATATTTTGATCTGGTAATCACACATTTGAATTTTAGTTGATTTAATTAAATTTGTTGATGATATTATTAGTATTATCTTGTTACTTTATATATGTGTTGAAAATTGTCAATGTGTTTTGATGGAGAATTATTATGTATGATGACATTACTATTTTTAGATGGATGTTGTGAATTTGCCTCATAATAATGATAGATGAAATAGGTGTTGATGTGGTAGTCGTATATGTATATTGAAAATTGTCAATGATTTTTTGATGGAGAATTATTATATATGATGACCTACCATTTCATGAATGGATGTTTTCAATTTCCTTTAAATATATTTACAAACATTATGTTATGAATTTGAATTGTGATACCTTATTTAATGATATTTATAAACTGTAATATATTTCACTATGTAATTGAAATTAGTAAAAGGAACCCGTCTAGGGGGTCATAAATGGAGAAAAAAAAGTACACTCTAAACAAGAAGCCAAATGTGGATGTAATAATGGATACAAAGTTGTAAGTAGAATTGGATTTTAAACTATGCATCAAGACAAGATGCAAACAAGGACAAAAAATGGTTTTAAAGTAGAATAAAAAAAGGGTGCAACACTAGACACAAAAATGAACAAAACGGGGCATAAAAAAGGACACTAGACTCGGTACAAACAAGGATGCAAAAATGGACACCAAACTAGATGCAAAAAAAGAAAAACAACTAGACAAAATTGAATACAAAAGGGGATGCCAAGTTGGGTGCTAAAAATAAACAAAAAGTATGCAAATTTAGACGCCAAATGAGGATGCAAAGAATGGTGTAAAATTGGGATGCAAAATTGAGCTAAAAAATGGTGAAACAAAGGACACCATATGGATGCGAAAAATGATGCATAACTAGATGAAATTTTGACTCAAACTTAGGCACAAAATGAGATACAAATGTGGGCACAAAATGAGGAAGAAAAAATTATGAAAATTTTGATGCTGAAAATGATGCAAAATTAGACACAAAAAAGATGCAAATTTGGATGCCAAAAATGGTTGAAAAACAAGAACAAAAACTAGCGCAAAACTAGATGCAAAATTAGGTACAAAATAAGAAGAAAAAATTGGTGTAAGATTAGATGCAAAAACTGACACAAACTAGATGCAAAAAAAGGCATTAAATTGCATGCAAAAGATGGTGTAAAACTTGATCCAAATGATGGCATAAAACTGAAAGCAAAGAATGACACAAAATAAGAAGAAAAAATGATGAAAAAACAGATGGAAAAAATGGCGCGAAACTAGAAGCAAAATCTGCCGCAAAAAAACACACTTTAGAAAATGTACAATAGAGCCAAGTTTAGCACCAAGTTTCTCATCCTAATTGGAAAAAAATGCACTAAAATCTAGTGCTAAATCTGGTGCAAATTTCCTGTTTTGTTGTATTGGTTGTTTAGTGGATTAGTTAGTTTTATGAACTTGGAGAGTATCAAAAAACATTTTTGAGAGTGAATGTGAGTTTTTTTTGTCACTTAGAGAAAGAAAGAATTTGTTTACCCTTCCTTATCTAGTTTCAATCAAATGAGAAAATAAATTGCATTTTTCATATAGTTGCATTTTTGGATCAGTATCAAGTCTCTTTTCACACCATCTTAGTTGCACTTCGTACCCTTGAGTAGTCAACAAACTAAAATAAAGTGTTAATAAAATTAATTAGACATTTTCGATTATAACAAACTAACATTAGCATAGGATTGTAGATCCTTGGAGTGGGATTTGGAAAGGACACTCTTGAAGGCTATAAAACTAAAACTAGTTGTACTAGTGAGTGTAAATCCATTCTCATGCCAGATGATTTATGGAAAAATCCTCTCACAAAGGAGTTAAGCACATGGTTTCATTGGGAACATGTTGAGTTTTTTGTTTTTTTTTGTTTTGTTTTTGTTTTTTGCTTCTTTTCTTTTTTTTTTTGTTTTTTTTTTTTAATGCTAGTTCACGAACACCCTGGTCAATGGGTGGCGCTACTTCCACGGAAATATCTGCGTTGATTGATCCCGAAGGGAATCTAGCCCCGCAGCCCACTAGCAAGGCCTGACCCCAAGGGCTTCGAGGGGATTGGACCCTGTGACCTCCCGATGGCGAGGCACTAGTTTTGACCAACTGAGCTAACCCTTGGGGCTTAGAACATGTTGAGTTATATCCCCACTCTCAGGCTATTAATGTTTGCTAAATTGTGCTTATTACGTAGGGATCTTTTTGAGAGGCATACAACTCTCTTTGAGCAATCTCTCAGGATGTTTTGAGTTTAGTTACTCTGGCTATGCGTATGGTTCACATCACACATGTTTCATCGGTCGTTTGATTGTGAAGTGATAACCATAGTGGCCTATTATCTAGGGCCCTTACCTAGGTGATTGTGGGTAGAAGGTCCCCGTGGTACCTGAGGCATACATCAATCACCATATCAATGATCTTGGAGGGTGACACTTAGACCCATCTAAGTCACTTGCACTTTCAAGGTAAATATAAAGAGGTTGGGATAACTATTTATCTAGTCCTTTGTTAATCCAAGGTACTTGGGGGATTGATCACTTCAAGTGTCTTGGATTTTAAGAGATACATTTTTACTTGGCTTACTTGTTGAATCCCTTATGAACTTTATACCGTGTTCTATTTGGTCCAAGTCTAGTTGTCCATAAGGGTGTCTAAAATTAACTAATTAAATAATAAATTTATATTAACATTCCTAACCATATTTTCCATTGTTCTGGAATTCTACTCAACCTTTCTCTTGAAGAGGAGTGTCCACCACCTCGAAGACATAAGATATTTCCGTTATCAAAGGATATAGATTGAACCTGAGTTGGAATAGATAATATTAGTTCTAGGGGGGAATACCTTATCACTATTGAAGTTGTAGATGAAGGTCTACCACCATATGTCAACCCACCTCTAACTAACCATCTCGATCTTGTACTTGTACAATTTAGTGCCTGTTTTACATAGCCTTTTTCCTTGTTATCTCATCTAATGTTTGGTGAGTATGGTGCTTCTATAATAAGGGAAAATAGGTCCCTCATCACCATCTGCATTAGGAGTGACACATGCGATGCATTCTTCACCACTGGTATATGTGATAGGATCTAGCACCTAAATTTAAAAAATAAATCTGCCCTCACAATGGGGCATCCCACTAATTGCTATTGCATCCTGACAAATTTCCAAGTTTTCTTATGTCCCTTCCTCTGTCAAGCTTTATGTTTGGAATGATGGTAATCCTGAGGCAACCCACAGGAGCTGCATGGTTTCCGACTAGTTCATATATCCCTATCGTCGGGATCTCTAGCATCGGTCAGTCATCTTTGAGGAACTTGTCGGGGGATATATGTTTGTCCCTCATTCTTCTAGGGGCAATATTGTTTTGAGGGAACTTTGATCCTTGGGGTACTTATATGTTGAAAGGAACAAATTTATCTGGAGTTCTTCCATCTTTTGAGGGGCTAATTTACCTATGGAAAATATCCTCTCTAGTGCCACTATGTGCACAAGTTTTCATGCTTATGATAGCGCTTTTGCACTAGGAGGTCTTCCTTCTAGTGCCAAGTATAATCCCATTGGTAGTCATGCTTTCGAGAGTTCCTTCAGCTCTAGGGGAAATCCCCCTAGAGGAAATCATTCTTGAGGAAATCATCCTTTCACCATGATGGCTAGTCCAAGGCCTCAATACTCTAGCTCTAGTCAACCATTTGGTCAATTTTTTTCTTTTGGAAAATTTGACATGAGGGGACCACGAGGGAAATCTAGGGGTCCTATTCTACCTTCGGACTTGTTCAACCAAAATCAACTTCCATTTCTAGCATCTCTTGATTTTTCATGTTTGGACAAGTTAACCAACGACCCCATATGCCATGAACTTAGGTGGCCTTCAATGCCTACCAAATTATTGTATGATATTCCCATGTTTGAAGGAAATCTAAGAGAGAATTTGAGCACACATATCACCACCTATCATTTATGGTGTTCTTCTAATTCATTGGTGGTTTATTCTATGAGGTTGCACCTCTTCCAAAGAACCTTGAGTAGAGATGTTGCAAAATGGTAGATGGGTTTGGACAAGGAATCCTACACTGACTATGCTTCCTTCACGTGAACATTCTTAAATAACTTTTATTTACCTTCATGGCAAGGTTTTGGGATTTATCTCCTATCTACCTTCACCTCTACACATATCTATGTTCATATTCACAAGTAGAGGCATAAAAAGTGATTGATTAGGACCAAGGTTCCTAACAAATCCTTAAAGATTTGTTTACTCGTTCCTTTCTAAGTTTCTACCACCTATTTCCAAGCATCTCTATGGTAAAGACAACTACTGAGGAGCATGCCATTTTACATGCCCAACATATTGACTTAATTTATTCTAAGTCAGACACTTTATATGACATTATTCCTGATGCTCCTCATCCTTAGATTGATATGAAATGACGTAAACCACAACCATATTCTAATGGTGTTTTCAGTTCTGTTTCTTCTGATGTTGTGAGCTAGTTAGTTGCTCAATTATGGCAACTCGTTGTTACTTAACAAGAGCCTACAATTATACCTCACTCTTAACAAGCCACATGTCCTGAAAAAACTATTGAGATTCATATGGTGTAGCCCATGAAATCGAAGAACCTTCAGTAGCTTGGTAGGAAAAAGAATAAAAACAAACAAGAAAACACTTCCACACCTACACGAGAGACTCAACAACCCCAACCCAATTAGGGTGTAGGCACAAATGAGTGTTACCAAAAGGTCAAATTCCCTTGCAATATTTGTCACAGGGATCATTAAACTTATGAGTGACCAAGAATGGATAAGTTTCATCACTTTCTTGTGCCACTGGTTCCCCCCCAACAACCAATTTTTTTGACACATCTATTCCCGATCCAACCTCAACAAATGGTTGCATAACCTCCTCCACTTTTGCTTAGGGGCAAGGGAGGACAACATTTTCCTAGAGGCTCTACACCTATCCTTATGTTCAATGAGCAAACCAACTTGTCTACAAGAGCTAAGTCTTATGATACTGCAGAGTTAAGTCATGCTTCTAAGCACTCAATCATCCCCACTACGCCCAATGGGCCTGTCATGCTAGATAGGCCTTTAGACCTATTGTTTCACACACCTAATGGTGTTCTCTGAAATTTTACACACAGGAGGGCTTCCCAACACTATAGTATTGTTGAGGATTTGGCCCAAGCACCCTATTCCATTCCTACCTTGGAGTTTCTATAGAGTTTCCCCATGCAACACAGAGCCTTGTTGACTACCGTCAGATGGGTTGATCCTTTGGAGTCAAATTTGATCACATTTGATGTTGATCTCAATCATTTTAGATTATCCCATCATGTCACTTTCCATATCTTGGTGTGCATCCATAGTCAAGATGCGTGCCACACTCTTGTGGATGAAGGATCTTCCACCTGTATCATGGCCTCATCATGCTCGAAAGATATTCATTGTCCAACATTCATTAAGTAATGTACTACTCTCAAGGCCTTCAATGGCCATACTTTTCAACCTCAGAGTGTTCTTCCAAAATTTTCCATTGAGTTAGGGGGAAAACCGTTACCTTTGATTTTGAAGTTATTGACACCCCACTAGATTATAATATGCTCCTTGGTTGTAGTTAGTTCTATGCTATAATTGTTTTTATGTCACCAATATTAAGATTTCTTCACTTTCCCCTCAAAGGAAAGATCATCACTATTGATCAACTTGATTATTGTATTCCAATGACTAAATTTACCACTATGGGAACCGTTGTGCCATTTATTGGAGATAACCCTTCGACTTATGAGAGTACCAATATATGAATTTTTAAAAACGTGTCACTTATCAGTGTGTTTCCTATACCCCCTCCCGATGTTCCTTCCAATTATGTTGCTCCTATGCACATGATATATTCTGCCATCAGTGGATCCCATCAGTCGATTGATCCTTAGGTGGTGTCATCTCCTTTAGATGTAGACTCATATAGTGAACACATGTCTCTTTTACTAGAAGATATTTTATTTTCAGTTGTCCTATCAACACCTCCTAATGCTAGTCAAAAAATTCATCCTAATATGGAATATGATCAATATTATTTTCCCACATGAGCCATCACTCCACCTATTCCACATGACTATGTTAGTGACATGTTACTTTCACAACAAGTCATTTTGGAGGTCATGGATTCAATTGATAATCCAAGCAAGATTATGCCTCAATTCTCCTTGATCTGAAAATGGTAGGGATTGGTAAACTAAATATTAAATCATGCTAGGGGAAATTTTCTAAGACATCCATGGAAGTTCCATCCTTGGATCAAGGAAAGTCTTTAGTTTCTGATACTGAACTTGCCAATGAATTGTCCAACCCAAAACCTCTCATTTACTATTGTCTTGTACCCCTTCCATGTCTTGATTTTCATGGTGAAGGAGAGACAATATCTCATGAGACTACTCACCTTTTGTGTCCCGGGTAATGACATGGTTCTATGCTTTCCCTAGCATTATCGACCTTTGGGAAGGTGGAAATTCAAATCTATGTGGCATGGACACAACATGGTGTGTCATATGATGTTGACAATGGCCCATGAGCTCATACACATCCATAAGAATAATTGTCCCATGTTCAACATTGAGCACTACATAATGCAACATATTAGTGTATCTCACACCTTTTACATAGGTATTTTAGTTTTGGTTTGGTGAGTGATGTGAGCACTTGATATTTTTTATTGTGGGTCTTTTCTGTTTGATGCTTCTCATGCTTGGTGCTTGATATTCATTTGTTAGTCACATACTCTTGGCTCATCATAGGCACACCCATGGTGAGAATAAGAGGTTACATGCATTATTCCTAATGTTGACATTTTTCACATTAATTGAGCATTTATACAAGCACACATCTGCACAACATGGATTTTTAACTACATCAATCGAAGTCATAAGTAAGAGCCAAAAGTATGGTCATACTTTTACATGATCCATGCTTTATTTCTTTCATTATTTTATTTAATCATGGGTATACTATTTTTATATGGTATTTACAGGATAGAGTTGTGTTTTTTGCAACATCCACCTAGCCCTAGGTGCATTTTTCTTGAATCTGACATATAGTAGTAGGTATTTCCCTATCATTTCTATTACATCACTTATTTTCATTGCCATCTACATTATGCCTTAGGTATGATCCCATCAGGTTACCCTAGTTCAACACCTCCTTGCCATATTAGTGTCCATGCTACATCCTTTCATCCCTCCAAAATCCCTCCTTTTGACCAATTGTGACTTTGAATATGAGCCTCATGTCCTCTTCTTTGTCATCTTCTAGATATACCCCAAGAGGATTCCATCATTACTTTCTACCTTGCGATGACTCTTATGCATGACAATTTTCTCTACTCTCATTTTCATCATTCCAGTCACATTGCCCTTAGCCTTATTTCTAGCCTTCTCTTCGTGTGTTTATCATTCTTGGAGGGACATTTATACTGAGTGGTTCTCCTTGCCAACCTCATTGCTTCTATCTACCTAGTGTGGTTTTTTCAGCTTGAAACAAGTTTTTACCCTTTATTCCACTTATTCCTCCAAGATGAGATTCCTTTGTGTCCTTCCCATGCTTGTTAAACATTAGAGGGTACCAAGCATCCTTTTACCTTTTTATGGGCTTGTTAAAACCTCACAAAAAATACACCCTATATCGAGCAAACTACTACCTCTTTTATGAGCTCATTAAACCATGAAGAAGACACCTTATCAAGTGTCCTTTTATCTCTTTTCTCAAGCTCGTTAAAAATACACTATCGAACTTACTTGTCTTCTCTTTCATGCATGTTAAACCATGAAGGATATACCAACAAATAAAAAGAGAAAAATGGGGGGAAATCACTCTTGCCCATTTTATTAGTCAAAATAGTAGTGTCAGTTGCATCACCTTCGAACATTGCACTTGTTTGCATCTATACCTTGCAGTTGGGTTTTAGCTTTCCTAGGAGTTGTACCACACATATGATTTTTTTACTCCTTTGACTAGTTACTCTTCTAGTCACTATGGAGCATGCTTCTCTGCCTCCTGCGTTATTGCATGATATCATGTGGTGGACATCAGACAATGCTACCAAGTCATATTTTTTTTTTCCTGTAACTCGATACTCCTACATTACCTTAAGGAAATGGATTTGACAACTTAAGACCTTATTGACTTCCCTAAGGTGCTACAGGACCTCCAGGAGCAACCCAGCCCCTCTAGGTGTCCAACCCCTGAGATGAATCTCTTTTTCACTGATCTAGAGCCCAATCGCTCCTTTGCCAAGACATGAAAGTGAATGTAGCCCTCTAGTCACACTGATAAGCCTGCCTCCATGTGACTATGAAATTTTCCATTCAATCTTATGTCAACGACCCCGAATTTTGAGCCACCTTTTTAAGGCAAGGACTCAGGCCTCTGCCCATAACTTAGTGAAACTTCCATATATGAAAAATGACATAGAAACAAAGCTTATGAACAAAAAATTGAACCAGTACTTGACCTGACCTCTCCCAACCGGGACTGACATTCCGTCAAACACATTGTGAACATGCAACCTATAGGTCATGAATGTAATCGAAACATAATGCTTTGAACACCTATCTGAGGATAAACAAGAGGGAACAATGCCTTCTCACAATAGTTGTCACAACACCAACTAGGCCTTGCATTCATTATCCAAATATTCTTTAATAGAAATGTGCTAAGAGCCATACTTAGATATGTCAATTAACCATGCTTATAACCAATATATAACCAGATAAATAACAATGAGAGAACTATCGTTAAAGCCGCATAATAACAAGTACATTTACTTATCAAAAGTAAGAGGAACTTAGTTCTTAATAACCGCATGCAAAATCCAACCAAGTCAGGGACTTCCACGTACCACCCGACCATAGATTGGGTTGAACCAAATCTTTATTTTAGCCAATAGCCCTTGTGCCATATTCGAATCATGAATATGGCATCTCATGGGATAAAACCATCCATAAACGACTAAGGGAATCCAAAGGTTAAACCACCTCCACCCTCACCATATCGTGATCTCACCTAAACTAGTCCTGAGATCACAAAACCAAACCAAGCTTGGATGCCTCAAAATTCCTTCACCATCCCTTGAGGAATTTTCCTATCTCCACCCACCTATTGAGGGTTTCTCAGAGAAACCAATCTCCACCCCCAACCCTTGGGATTTTCCTTATACCACCTCACTTGGATCCAAAAAATTTCGGTAATCTATAGCTCAACCGAGAAAGAATCCCATCACATAATGGCTATCCGGAAATGGCAAGGCAAGGCTGAAACCACTGTCAAAAACCTGGAAAAATCCATGCCACCAACAACAAAGAAACCAAAATACACACATGCATATGTCATGCATGCTAAAACCAGCTAGGAAATCATACATGCAATCTATTACCTGCAAGTATTCCTACTGAAGTTGCTTGATCCAACCTTTCCTTGCTTGGTCCTTGCTTTCCTTTGCTTTCCTTGTCCTTCCTTTGCTTGCTTGATCTCCTTCTCTTCTTGGTGCTCTTCTCCTCTCTGAGACTAACTCTAAAACTGAACTAACAAAAGGTTATAAACAGATGCTCTGATGTATTTTTATTATTGATTCCTTTTAATTTCTTCATTTGCCATAATTTTCCTCCTTACATGCAACCTATGACCTTTCACCTCCATTTTCTCCTAATTTCCTTTATTTTCGTAAATAAAGTGCAAATAATACTTTTTTGCCTTTTCAAAGTCTTGACGAATGCATTTTCCAATTTCCCCTAGCCATAGACACAACAAGTGATGCCCAATAGGATATTTTCCCAACATTCAACTTGGAATAAGTGTCCCTTGACCTTGGTCTTATTTTGCCTTTATTACATGAAATTTTAACCCAGGGCTATTACAGTATTGTCTTTTTTGATTCAACCATCCCTATGCCAATTGTACTTCATGAAGTTATGCATTTACATCATCTCTCGATCCGTTCTATGTCAATTAATGGGGGATATCTTAAGTCCATCATGCAATGGATATTCTCCTATTGATTTTGGCCCATTATCTAGGAGTTTGATCTAGGAACTAGTAGTACCTTGGAGTTTGTAGACCTCAATGACAGGCTTCCTTGTAGTCAAAAGTGGGTTTACCTCATTGGATCTTACTTGGATAAATCCAATAGTGTTCGACATGATCACATTTATTCACTCTTTGTGGGTTGTGCTAGGTGCCTTGGGGTCCATTTTCATCATTCTCGGGTCCCCTTACATCTATTAATTATATACCTCAATGAACGTAATTAGACAATTTATACCATGCTCAAAATCTTCTCATTAATTCACATGTTGTAGAATTATACCATTGGTTTTGAGTAGAATACCTTGGGATAGGGACATCTCACTCTTATATTCCACCCTTCCTAGGTTATGTTAGAGTTATGTATCATTTTAACTACTTTGAGAGCTAGTCTAGGGAACCTCTCTTTTATGTTTTCATAGTCCTATTGATGTATATTGTGACATAGATCCAAATTATATTTGTTGTTGGCTATCACCTTTTAGTTTGTCACTTAAATACACTATGTATGTTTCATGGCCATGTACTAACATTTCATGACATGGATCCATAATGTATGGTTGGCGGCATTGTTTAATTTCTTTTTATGCCAAGCATGGGTATGCTAACACTAGGGATGATCATCATAAGATTGAGACTTTATTGCCTATGTGGCTCCAATCCAATTCCTTGGTATAAAATACTCCCTCACATTTTGATACATGTTTTTGAATTGCCTTCCATCCATTAGTTTCTCTTCTAATATCATGCATTATGGGGCATATATTTGAGCCATTTTTCCCACCTTATTGTTAGAGAAAGGAACCCTAGATCAACCAATTAAGTTATTTTCCTAGATTAATTCTTCTCCCTCCTTGATTGTTCCCTTTTACTAGTCCATTTCTCCCATAGTCCTGTCATCCTAACACCCATTGCTCCATTATAGTGGGATATCCTGACACCAAAGTACCCTACATGTCTTTGGCATAGGATCGATGGAGGTCAAATTTCTAGAATAGGTCACTCCTGAGGATATCAACTCGGCCCACAAAGTGACCTTATCAAGAGGAGAAGGGGGTCATACAAAGTGTATATCTCAATGATGCCATTGGATTTCTGCCATAACTTCTCTTGCATGTGAGATGAGCACAATATTCTAATAAGTCGAGGTAAGGGTGTGCCAAGGATTGGAAAAGTGCCTAGTAGCACACCAAGGTATAGTGTGCTTTTATCATTTTGAGTAATGAAACTAATCGTGAATTATTTCTTGCATATCTCATGTTCTTTTATATATGAATGTGGTTTTGTTATTTCTTTTGCAAGCTAACCTGCATTCTATGGAGGTAAAAACCGTCTTGTTTGGTGATGCATGTGTGTATGTCATTGGATCGGGAATCTTGGAGCAAGATCTTTAGACTGAATCAGGGTCTCCAACGCTTCGACGTGGTCTTCAAACTTCACTGTTGAGTGTGGAGCCTGATTATCTTCTATATTCATAGGTATAGCCGCATTGGACCCTAGTTTGAAATGGTGCGGCAATGCCGCCCATAAAATATTCGCTGCAGGGGGGGTCTAGGGGGGTGGCTATGACCTTTTGGGATCCCCCCTGGTGGGGGGATCGGGGGCAGCGCCCCTGAAGCTAAGAATACATGTAAAATTTCCTTGTAAAATGTTGTAATTTCTTAGTCAATCTGGGTCGTTCATTAGGCAGATATCTGACGCTAGAAGTTATGTTTAATTTAGGCTTTTTTGCCCTAGAAGGCAACCCCTCACTATATATGAGGGAATTGTATTGCCTCTATATACATCTGTATTCTGAGTGAGGAAGAGAGAGGAAATTGAGAGTGAAGAGGGAATTACAATGGATCTGTTGTAGGTTGTATCTCTTCAGTTTGCTCGATAATATAAAAGGAAGGACTGACTGTTTCTCCGTGGACGTAGCCCAAACTAGGTGAACCATCTATATCTGTGTCTCTCTTGTTTTATGCATTTTCTGTGTTTATATTTCTGCAATATTTTATGTGTTCCATTGCTCTGTAATATATAATTTTCTAACAACTAGTATCAGAGCCGAAGGTCTATTTGGCTGATAAACTCGCAGGGAAGAAGGGTTCCTGGTTCAAGTTGGAGCAATGGCGGAAGATGGTAGGTTTAGGGTCGAAAAATTCAACGGCCAAAACTACCAGCTGTGGAAGATGCAGATGGAAGATTATCTATATCAGAGAGATCTGTACCAACCATTGAGTGGAAAGACAAAGAAGCCGACGAGTATGACAAACACAGAATGGGATATTCTCGACAAAAAAGCACTTGGAACAATACAACTATGCCTAGAGGCGTTGGTAGCGTTTAATATTTTGAAGGAAATGACAACAGAGGGTTTAATGTCGACATTGGCCAAACTATATGAAAAACCCTCGGCCTCAAATGAGGTATTTCTTATGAAGCATTTATTTAATATGAAGATGTCAGAAAGTGGATCTGTTGTTGATCATTTAAATGAATTTAATACAGTTACCTGTCAATTAAGTTCTGTAGGGGTAACTTTTGATGATGAAGTTAGGGCTCTTTTATTTTTGTGCTCATTGCCAAAAAATTGGAATGGTTTAGTTATGGACATTAGTAACTCTATCTCTGGATCTAGTACTTTAAAGTTTGATGATGTTGTTGGTGCAATCCTTAGCGAGGAAATGCGACAGAAAAGCTCCGCTGAGACATCAGGTAATGCTTTGACTGCAGAGACTAGGGGAAGAAAAATGGAAAGAGGAAAGAGCATTGGATATCGAATTAAGTCAAGAAAAGGTAGATCCAAGTCCCAATCGTGGATAGTGTGCTGGAAATGCAGGAAGAAAGGACACCTGAAGAAAGACTGCAAGTCTCGAAAGGGAAAAGAAGGAGATGTGCAACAAGAAACTAATCATGAAGCGAATGTAACAGGTGATGTGTTGCAAGATGCTTTAATTCTTTCATTAGAAAATATTATTGATGCCTGGGTGGTAGATTCAGGGACCTCATTCCATGCCACACTTGATAGGAAACATTTTTATGATTATGTTCAAGGAGATTTTGGACAGGTTCAATTGGGTGATGATAAACCCTATAAAATTATTGGAATGGGTACAGTTTTCATAAAACATAAAAATGGAAATCAGTGGCTATTGAAGGAGGTAAGGCATGTTCCAGATTTGAAGAAAAATCTATTTTCAACAGGGTAGTTGGGAGGTGAAGGTTGCGTAACTACTTTCACAGATAAAACCCGAAAGGTCACAAAAGGATCCCTGGTAATAGCGAAAGGAGGAAAGGTTGGTACATTGTATTTATGCAATGGTATTTCTAATTATGTTAGTTCTTTAACCTCTACAGGAGAAGATACAACGTTGTGGCATCATAGGCTCGGGCACATGAGTGAGAAGGGGATGCAGATTATTCACTCAAGAAATTTGTTGCCAGGTTTGAAGCATGTTGATTTAAAATTCTGTGAGAATTGTGTTTATGGAAAACAGAAGAGAGTCAGATTCCTTAGAGTTGGGAAAGAAAAGAAGAGTGAAAAATTAGAGCTTGTGCATACAGATGTATGGGGACCTGCTCAGGTATCATCTCTTGGTGGCTCTCATTATTATGTTACTTTTTATTGATGATGCAACCAGGAAAACCTAGATTTATTGTATTCAAAATAAATTTGATGCATTTGATACTTTCAAGAAATGGAAAGATTTGGTTGAAAATGAGACAGGAAAAAGGTTGAAGTGTCTCAGATCAGACAATGGAGGTGAATATTGCAGCAAAGAGTTTGATAGGTACTATTTTGAGAATGGAATTCGTAGAGAGAAGATAGTTCCAAGAAAACCACAAAAAAATGGTGTGTCAGAAAGGATGAACAGGACAATCATGGAGCGTGCAAGGTGCATGAGATTGCATGCAGGATTGTCTTTACAATTTTGGGCAGATGTTGTAGATACTGATGTTTATCTAATAAATATAGGGCCTTCAAGTTCCTTGGATGGTGGTATTCTAGAGGAGGCATGGATGGGTAAAAAGGTAAACTACTATTTTTTAAAGAATTTTGGTTGTGAAGCCTTTGTCCACATTAATAAATAAAATAGAACAAAGCTTGAGGCAAAATCAAAGAAATGTACCATTATTGGATATCGTGTTAATGATTTTGGTTATCGCTTTTATGATTATGAAAAACACAAAATCATTAGGAGCAGAGATGTCATATTCAATGAAAAGGTTTTGTATAAGGATCAGTTGCAAGAAAAGAAACAGGAAAAAGAAAACAAAGAATACATAGTGCTTGACGATATCACAAAAAAATTGATGGTGCCTGAAAATCATAATGATCAATAGCTAGAACAACAACCACAATAGCAACACACACCTCAAACACCTGAAGGTGGTGTTAGAAGATCTACCAGGATAAGTAGACCCCCTGAACGATACTCTCCTTCATTATATTATGTATTGTTGACTGATTTTGGTGAACCAAAATGTTATGAAGAAGCAGTGCAGGTAGAAAGTAGGAAGAAGTGTGAGCAAGCCATGAAAGAAGAGATGGACTCCTTAGCACATAACCAGACTTGGGACTTAGTCAGGTTGCCTGCAGGTAAAACAACATTGCAGAATAAATAGATTTACAAGTTGAAGGAAGAAGATGGAGGTAGGAAAAGGTATAAAGCTAGACTTGTGGTAAAAGGGTTTGCATAGAAAAAGGGTATAGTCTTTGATGAGATATTTTCTCCTGTTGTTAAAATAACTTCAATCAGAACTATTTTAAGTCTAGTAGTAGCTGAAGATTTTCATCTTGAGAAGTTAGATGTAAATACAACCTTTCTCCATGGGGATTTGGAGAAAGAGATATATATGCAACATCCACAAGGATATGAGGTAAAAGGGAAGGAGAAACTAGTGTGCAGGTTGAAGAAGAGATTGTATGGCTTCAAACAAGCTCCAAGGCAGTGGTATCTAAAATTTGACAGGTTTATGTCTGAACAAGGTTATACTAGATGTCACTCTGACCATTGTGTTTATCTTAAAAGGAAACATGATGGAAGCTATATTATATTGTTATTGTATGTAGATGACATGCTTGTTGCAGGTTCTAACATGCAGGAAATAAATGTGCTCAAAAGAAATTTGGCAAACTCATTTGCAATGAAGGTTCTGGGTGCTGCAAAACAAATCCTTGGTATGAGAATAACTAGAGACAGGAAGAATCACAAATTAACATTGTCTCAAAGTGAGTACATAGAAAAGGTGTTGAAAAGGTTTAATATGCAGAATTGAAAACCAGTTAGTATACCTTTGGCTAGCCATTTCAAATTAAGTAAGGAGGAGTGTCCCAAAACTCAGGAATAAATGGCTCATATGTCTAAAGTTCCATATGCATCAACAGTTGGAAGATTAATGTATGCAATGGTATGCACAAGGCCTGATATTGCACATGCAGTGGGAGTTGTAAGCAGGTACTTGAACAATCCAGGAAAAGAACATTGGATGGTGGTGAAGTGGATTCTCAGGTATTTGAGAGGTACCACAAATCAAGCATTATGCTTTGGTGGTTCAAACATTGCTCTACAGGGATATGTTGATGCAGATATGGCGGGTGATAGAGATAACATGAGAAGCACAACAGGGTATGTGTTTACTGTAGGTGGAACAACTGCCAGTTGGGTCTCAAAACTACAAAGTGTTGTTGCACTCTTAATAATAGAAGCAAAGTATGTTGCTGCTACAGAGGCTAGTAAAGAAATGATTTGGTTACAAAGGTTTCTGGATGAATTGGGTAAGAAGCAGAAGTTGGGCAGGTTATACAGTAACAGCCAAAGTGCAATACATCTTGCAAAGAACTCTGCATTTCATTCCAAGACTAAACATATACAGCTCAAGTACCATTTCATACGGTCAGCGTTGGAAGATGGATAGTTGAAGCTGGAAAAGATACACACTAGCTAGAATCCTGTAGATATGTTAACAAAAGTTGTAACCAGGGAGAAACTGAGAATCTGCTTAGTTTCAAATGGTCTTCAAGTATGATGAAGAAGATGAGAAACAACTAGGTCCAAAGTGGAGTCATTGTCCAACAAATGAAGCATCTGTGGAGTTGCTATAATCAGTCTCCAAGTGGGAGATTGTTGGGTGTGGAGCCTAATTATCTTCTGTATTCAAAGGTATTGCCGCATTGGACCCCAGTTTGAAATGGGGCAGCAACGCTGCCCGTAAAATATTTGTTGTAGGGGGGGTCTAGGGGTGGGTGACTGCGACCTTTTGGGAGCCCCCCCTTGGTAGGGGGATTGGGGGCAACGCCCCCGAAGCTAAGAATAGATGTAAATTTTCCTTGTAAAATGTTGTAATTTCATAGTTAATCTGGGCCGTTCATTAGGCAGATATTGGACGGTAGAAGTTATGTTTAATTTAGGGTTTTTTTCCCTAGAAGGCAACCTCTCACTATATATGAGGGAATTGAATTATGTCTATGTACATCTGTATTCTGAGTGAGGAAGAGAGAGGAGATTGAGAGTGAAGATGGAATTACAGCGGATCTGCTGTAGGTTGTATCTCTTTAGTTTGCTGGATAATATAAAAGGAAGGATTGGCTGTTTCTCTGTGGACGTAGCCCAAACTGGGTGAACCACGTATATCTGTGTCTCTCTTGTTTTATGCATTTTCTGTGTTTATATTTCTACAATATTTTATGTGTTCCATTGCTTTGTAATATATAATTTTCTAACATTCACCAACCTATGAGGGATGCAAGTATGATTCTCTTATCTTTCTTGATGAGATGAATGACATATGGTTGCATTAGGTTTTGAGAATTCTTTACATTTTGTCACACATTGTGTAACTAATATGGAGGTGAGAACAGTGGAGCAATAAATCCTTAGCTCCTAAGTAAAATTTGAGCTAACAATTATCACATGAACTTTTAGGTGTTTCCAACTCTAAGGATATGACAAATTCCTAGTTCAATAATTTTAAATGATAGGTGCAAGTGACAAGTGTTATGGGTTGGGGTTTACTTCATGACATGTGCTATAGTCTTATACTAAGTTATGCAAACCATTTTCCATGACTGCCTTTATAGAGGGAGAGCTTAGTTGCTTGAGTTACCTTCCCTTTCCTTTTTATTTTCCAAGCCCCCATACTTGTCTTTTTCTTTCTTGATTTGATATGGCTTGTTTAACAAGCTTTATGAATTTAGAAACTAATAATAATCATACAATCCCATTTTAAACATGGGTAATTTATTGCTTCATTGGGGTCAAGATTTTTACTGATTGTCCCTTTTAATTTTATAGGCATGATATGCATGGATAATCTTAGGGATGAGTGGCTATATAAGAGGGAGTAAAACTTAAGCTAAAATTGGTTTTTACTTCCTTTATGTACCTTTACATTATTTTGCATTTTAACACTCGTCTCATGCTATTTATTTTCTTACAGTTGCATCAAACTCGTTTATATTCAACCCCTTCTTCTTAGAGGACAAGGCTAATAGGGAACCAATAAGAGAAATTGACAACAACTAATCAAATGATGGGAAAGTGTTAAGTATGAATATCATGGAGTGCTACAAACATCATATCCTCCTGTTTAGGTCCCTCCTAGATAGTGAAAGAAAGACCCTAAGAAAGGTCACACTAGACTAGGGACACATGATAGTCATGAAGGTGAAATAAGGGAACACGTACACAATGAATAATGGTTTATAATCCAATTTAAACTTGTGTTCCATACTAGAATGCCTTAAAACATTAAGTGAAAGCAATTGAATGTAAAAGTGGTTAAAGTACCTCATAATGGATGATGCACCTTCATTGAATGAGTAGGATAGAACAAAAAATGCACAAGATGAAGTAGAAAGATGCATCCAAGACTAGATATTTGTGGATCACAATTGAGCTACTAGTTGGCAAGCTGCAATGTAGGAGAAAAGTTTCTCCTAAGGTTACCATGTATTCAAATGGGTAACATCTAGCTCCAACTTGAGGATATGTGCTCACCATAGAGTGCATTATCCATGTGCTTGAATGAGGACTGCATGAGAATCTTAACAATCCTCGGTGCTCACACATCCATATCTTGTACCAACTTAACATTAGATAGATTATACAAGAAAATATTAGAGATATTGCAGTGGGGTGATACCAATACCCTAGAACAGGAAACATTACAAAACTACATATCAATATATAAACTAAACTACCATATCATTTTTTTTTATGAGCGAGTAACTATGTAATAAAATAAATATGATAAAAGCAAGGAAAGATGCAAAATCAATAATGCATGACCCACAACCTATCCTAATCTACTTAGCATATCAAAATCAGTCAAGTATTATCATACAACCAATGAAGCTAGGTTACTATAATATCAAAAACAAGAGCCTTACCCTTATGCTTGATTATGAAATAAAACAATGATATGTAAAGTATAAGGCAATTAAAAGATAAAATCCATTTCACACAATGATCAAGGAAAAAATCAAAATCATAAGGATGGGATACCATAGGGTTGAAATAAAATAATGTTGGCTCATCCTTGCTCCAAGGAAGGTTTTCATGATGAGACCTATCATTTTAGATGAGTAAGTCATTTTGCCCAGGATGTGATCTACATGGCTTCCCTTGAATCATCCCCAAAGTCTCGAGGAAGGAAGATAATGAAGCTGCAAATTTTTCAGGGATGAAAAGGAAGGATAAATTTAGGTCTTGAAGAAAATATTTGCTCCAATTTTAAGGTTTGTTGCATCCCTATGCATAACTTGAAATCTTGGGAACAATCTAAAAATTGAAAACAACTCTATTATGTAGCTATTTCAATGCCAAATATATGAATTTTAGTTACGTATTCAATGGCAAGCTTATTGACATGTTTCCATGTCACACATCAAATAGAGTGATTCTAAAACAACAAGCTTTCAATTAGTTTTAATGTTGCAAATATTCTTTGTGCAAGGCTAGTAATGATGGTTTCCCTTTCGAACAAAGAGAAAAAAAAAAAAGAAAAAATATTATAATGAAAGCAATTTCTCATGTTCATTCTTTCAATTGATAGCCCTATGGCTCAACTTCGTTCAAAATTTTACAGAAAAAATAAAAAAGAAATGTCATTTTATAGAATAAAAAATAAATATCCTATGCCAAAGACATCCCTGTTTTCCCTACATATTTCCATTACTTAATTTTTCTTCATTATTTCCATTATTCATGTCATTTATATATTTAGTATTTTCACAACTAATTATTATTTTCACGAGGAATTATCTTACCTCCTCTTCTCTTTTTAATTAGTCATTTATGTGAATATTTCCCACACTTAGACATTTTCTAAGTTGTGTGAAACATTAGACCATCCTTCCTCCGCATTATATTATTTCTCATATTGTTTTTATCCTAAGTTCCTTTGGACTATCTCCTTATGACATATGGAAACCAACTCAACATATCACGGGGTGACACTTGTCATATATTATTTGGACATAAATGACTAGGAAATGACTTAGCACAATGACTAGGCAATGAGATGGCAACCAAAAACTACACTATGCATAAGCTAAACAGGGTTTTGTGGCTTTTTCTATTTCACACAAACATGATATAAATATTCCATTTTTTTATCGATAATTATATCTCTCCTCCCATAATGCATATGGAAAAATTAAAAGACGGACTTATAAATCAAAAGACCAAGATCAGTTGTTGGTGAGTCACTTTGCGTAGTTTAATGGTGGTCAAGTCAAAAACTTGAGGCCATAACTAGAGTTACTGATGTATGATTAGGGAAAAAGTGAGCTCAATGGAAGGTAGAAGCAAAAGGAACACATTGAGAGTGGTTTCCATGGCTAAAATTATAGATATCAACCCACGAAATTAAAATAATAGCCATGACCAACTTTGGGCTTATTACCAAATTATTTTTGAAAATTATTTATAAAAATAGAAATCTGGAATATCTAAAGTGGGACCACACTTGGAGGATGAATTCCAAGCTTCATATTTTCATAATGGATCTCTATTCAATTAACACAAATAGGAAAAACCTAATTTTCCTACCAATGAAGGATTACTTTGAAGATTGCTTTAAAGATATTTAAGTGAAATTGATTAATCCTGAATAAGTACACAATGGTTAGATAACATATACATGAAGCCAATTTATAATTCAATAGTGAATGCCACAATTTTGTGGGTATTATTTATCTATTTTTGAAGTAATTCCCTTTCTTTCTCCCTAGTCTTTGATCATCCAACATTGTGAATTGTTTTATAATACCTGACTACAATTTCTCTCCTTCTTCTAGGTACACTCATATTAACTAGTCCATGGGATCTCAATCCTAGTAACTCAGGGACAAATTCCTTTACATTTAAGTATCGAGATTTTGTTAAGTGCAAAGAGCACTTTATTGAAAATCCTAAAGTCTTAAAAATCATTCTTTGACTCTCTTGGAGAACTATTTTCGGGAGGGCATGCCATTTGTGGTTTTGGAGACTTTTGAATGAGCAAAGAAATCTTGTGAATGTTCTCGTATGATTCTTTATTCACTTTAAATGCATGAAATCATTTTGTTGCTCTTTGGATATCTAGACCATATTCTCTATATATCTATTGATTTGTTGCAATTGTGTTTTTTCCTTGATGTGTGAATGACTATATACAATGGAACGAATCTTGAGAGTATATTTATTTACGGTATCCTTATTTTATTTTTCTTTTAAAACACCTAATCTACTCATAGGTGAATGTGTTGAATGTTTATATTTCTATATTTGAGTTATTTGAACATATGAGCAACTAAAAAGATAACTATTTTTGAATTTAAATAATGTATAAAAAATCTTGTATATTATTGAATGTAATAACAAATCCAATTAGAAAGGTAATGAACATAAATGATTTAAATATGGCATAGCAGAGCCTCTACGTGGGGACAACTAGGGTTTGACCCTAGTCGACCTTTTCCTTCTCTCCCTAAGCATCTGATGGTGCTCATGGATTTCAGCTTCATGCTTTAACCCATTCCCCTCTTCAACTTCTTATTGGTGGGTCTTCAAAAATGGGTAAGAGCTCCTCTCTTCACTCGTCCGTCTCTCCTTCCATGGCAACTGGTTCAAAGTCTCTAGTCCCAGAGATTAGTTCTTCCTCCCTTGCAACATTTGGCCTCCTATCTCCCGTTGCACCCTTCGCTGACTTTGGGCCCCTTTCCCGTGCCTCGATAGTATCAACTCCTTTGTCTTATTCTATTGCGAGTATGAATTGAATCAGAAATGCTTTAGGCATATTTTATTGTCGTAGTCTAGATACCAAATACTATCTGAAGCCCACATATGCTAGCATTTCTGTGAAAATGGACTTCAACATGGGTTTGCCCACTGAAATAAAGCTTACTGACACCATGCAAGAATCCCCATTCTTGGGCAAAGGAAAAGAAGCTACAGTTCCCATTGGGACCGTGTTTCCAATACGCATCATCATAAAGGCATTATCATGGGTAGACCAGGTGGAGGTGATCCTCCTTCCCCCGATCAAAAGATAGATTCTAATAGTAGAAATTCCCCAAAAAAGGGCGACTCTGCAGATCCAACAAAAATTTGGGCTTGGACCCAAGTTAAAAAAAAATCGAAAGGTAATTCTCCAACAAAGGTGAAATCCCAAACAAAGTTTTTTTTTATAAAAGGAATGTGCTGTAAATTTGTCTGGATTTTAGGAGTTTTTTGGAAAGTGTTTAGTTGGAATGGATTCAATCCTCAAGCAAACAGGTGTCACCGTGCAAGGTTTCAGGTTGTTCCAATGTGTTATAACCCAAACCTTCAAGGAATTTTGAAATTCCCAGTCTTTTGAGGAAATGTAATGGTTTGGGCCAGATCCCATCTTTATTAATACAAACTTCTAACCATGTTTTTTTTTCTTTCAAATATTGAATGTATTATTTAAATTATACATTATTGGTGTGGAAATGACAACTATTTGATAAACATAAAATTGGGCTTGCATTGAAATTGCAGACGATGACAATACATCTAAATGGTACTATTAATAATGGTGAAAATCAAATCACATTTTCAATTGTAACCATGAATTTGACATGCATTATGCTTATATGCTCTTCACTTGAACTAGAGGTCAACCAATAAGGCTAACCATAAGGTTGATGATTATGTATCATTTCAACAAACTTGTGTTTGGACATCTAACAATCTTAGATGGTTTTGAGAATTAGGTGTCATTTCTTTTGTATATTTGAATGGCTCACATCTCTTGAAAAGAAAATATTGTTTATAGGATTAAAGTAGAAATTGATGTTAAAGAAACAGTTGAGGGGTATTAGAACACCATTCCATCCACCACTGAAGTTTTTATTAAGTTAATTGAGGAAAATGTTAAGGTTAATTTTTCTATTTACAATTATAGGGATGATGAAGTGGTTGATCAACAAGTAATAGAATATGTTTTTGATCTAACACCAACCAAATAAGTAATACCATGTTCTTCATCACAGCTAAACTTACTAACCCATATAAACCTTTGTTGTCCAAATAATACTTGAAAAGTAACTAGATTGTAAGGAAATTTGGCAAAATATTGATGCTCTCAAAAATCATAACCATGTGCTATTCTTCTTTTGTTCTTAATTAATAAGGAAAAAAGAAAACATTAAGCTCCTTGTAGGATGCTTATAGCTATGGTAGGAAATGCTCGGGGTTCATGTCCAAGTTCCTCTATCATGATTCATATATCTTTTTGTTTCATTTTTTTTTTAATTTTCAAATTTTTGAATTCACGCTTGCTTCTGTGATCCATATTACATTAAGGAGAGTCTTTTCGGTAGAAATCACATAGGAGAAAAATTTTCCGACATGTTTTGAACCAGCTAGTGTGGTTCATCATTAGGACGAGATGAAGATGCAGATCATGGCACATGCTTAAATAAAGAGTGATGTAGAGACCAAAATATCATCTAATGGCTAGTTTAAGAATAATTATATTATAATTTATAATAATAATAATAATAATATTAATATTAATTAAGAAACACACAATCCAAGTCAACTAAATACAGGAACATAGTCAAAAAAATAAAAATAATAAAATAAAAAAATAGGAGTCAAGATCTTATAACAAAAATAATAATTAAATGAGACTAAAATTAAAACAAAGCAATCGAAAAAGAGAGTAAAATTATTATTATTATTATTATTTTTAAATTTAAAAAAAAAATTATTGATTTTTTTTAACAGGGAGTTTAATGATTATTAAGATCAAATAATATTCTTATAACTATTACTTTAAGAATAATATATATATATATATATAACGAAAAACATAAACATTAATAAGAAACACACAATCTAAGTCAACCAAAAACAGAAAACATAGTAGATATATATATAAAGAACAAAAAACATAAACATTAATAAGAAGCACACAATCCAAGTCAACCAAAAATAGAAAACATAGTATATATATATATATATATCATCTCTCTGGTTAGTGAATTTCAATGATTCGTTATATTTACGGAGGAAGAATATTAAATTTATGATTTTTCAACAAGAAAGATACTTGAGGAGAGCTAACTTTTAAAATTATAATAAAATAAATTTTATCTTTATTCTCATAAATGTCCAAAAAAAAATCTAACTATTTAAAATTTTAATTTCTTTCTAAAAATTTTATGTTATAATTTTAACTAAAATTTTATTAAAAAAAAAATATTATTTTAAATTTATATAAATAAATTGATTACTATAAAAACGATTCAAACAAATCTTACCAAATTTAATACAAAATCTACCAAAAACACATACCCAAAAAAAATCAAAACTTCCAAGATTCATGTTGCAAGGGTTCCCCACATGGTACATCTAATAACTTCATCTACCCATTTATTAGGATTTTACTTTCTGCAATTATGTACATTTATTAGGATTTTACTTTCTGCAATTATGTACATATTTTGCTATTTTTATTTTCAATAAATATTATTTTTATAAATCTTTCTGAACATAAATATCATTTTATGGATCTATTTATAAGCAATAAGCTTTTTAATTAAACTTAAAAACAAATTATAATTTTTTTCTGGAAAAATTAGAATTAAATAACTTATTTTAATCATACAAGTAATTATTAATTTTTTTGTTTTTATGTGTTGGTGGTAAATATATGAAATAATATTTTAATGTTCACTGAACTAAAACTAATCTATAAGACCATCAATTCTCTAAAACTAAAACTAATAATCTATAAGACCATCAATTCTCTGTTTTTCGCGAGTAAGTATGAAGTAGGTGAAAGGTGTTAAAAGCCCAAATGTATGTTTGTGTGTTGTTGGAATGTCATAGGATAGGATAGGACAGGACAGGACAGCCTTGGTTGGCAATGTGTGAATCAAGAGTGATGTGACGGAGGAGTTGAAAATGAGTTTTGTTTGTTTATACGAAATGGGGAAGAAAATGTTTGGAGTTTAGTATTTATGTGATTGGAACCATTGAACAGAGTCAGTTTGAAGATCTGTTAATTTGAATTAATGAATTATATGGTAAGATGTGAAGTATTGGAGTGATAAATGTTGAGTAGAACATTCAACAAAATTATAATCATTTAATAATGAATGTTATGTGGATATGAAATATGGAATTATATTCTGGAATAATGAAAAAAAATCTATTAATTTTAATATATTAATTAAATTTATATTTATTAAATTTATTTTGATAAAATTTAGAATTTGTTATAATTTTTTTGAAAATTACATATTAATTTTATAAAAGATATAATTTAAAAGTGTAAATTAATTTTATATATGGTAATTTGATTTTTTTTTATTTTTCTGGTAGGATTTAATAATTTATTTGTTTGTTGACTATTATTAGTTTAGTATTGACCAATGTAAGTTATAATGTTTAATTTTAAAAAATAAATATTTATTTTTGCTTTCAATTTAAGGTGGATGAAGATATGTTGACTTTTTATTTTTTTAATTAACCACCTAGATTGATTCTCAAGGGAATATGCTCACCATATACTTAGTCTTAATGTTTATCAACCACTGTAGTGTGTTACACAGTGTGTTGAGTTTGTTAGGTTGCATTGGTTTTTAATAAATAAAAAAATATATATTTGTGTAAAGTGCCTCCCTGCCTAATTTCCTAGCGATTTGAGATTATTCCAATTCTAATGTGTTTATATTCTAATAAGATGAGGAAATTAATATATAAGCAAGATGGTCTATTTTATAATAAGATGTGTAATTCCTTTTTTTTCTCGAGTTAAAGTTGACCCATAATTTTTTTTATACATGGATGGTCCATTTTACAATAAGATGTGTAATTCCTTTTTTTTTTCTGAAGTTAAAGTTGACCCATAATTTTTTTATACATGGTTAATCAGGTAAATGTGTGCATTTATGAAGCCTTCATCTCTATCAACCACATTAACATTTTTAATGTGGTTTCATTTCATTAGACCATAACTTTGAAGGTCTTATTGCATCCTTTGTGCCATGTGGATAATGACCTCAAATTGTTTTGCCATAATTTCTAGATATAGTTGCAATATTTATGCCATGATTTTTAAATATTTGTGCAATCATTTTTTATTGTTAAGCTTATCACCTAATTACTGCCCACCATAATTTAAGCAAGTATTTGCATAAAAAATGAATAGGAACAAGATGGAAATAACTAGCAATTGGACCACATGTTGCAAAGGAAACGTCGTATGGCAGGAGTGTAGGAAAGAGTAACACAAAATATAGAAGATAGAAATAGGAAAGAGTAACACATAAGATAGAAGATAGAAATGTGTTGGCGCTTTGCAAGTTTGATATTGCAAATGAGTGAGTTTTCCAAATAATGGCTTATGGCCATACAAATTCTTGTTTGTCATTTATTTCTCCTTGCATCTGAGGGGTTGATTTCTTATTAGAGATTTGGTAATTCCATTGATGTAAGAAGTTAAAGTTTTCCTTTCAATACAAACACTGGAAACCCAAAGCAAGAGAAGTGTCAAGCTGGTCTCAGACTTTAATTTTGCAAATTAAAAAAATACAATGACTACAAAATTCTTGATAGAGAATAGACCTTAGAGGATGCAAGGAGCGACATCGATCATCAAGAAATTGACTTACAAAGGTTAGTTGAGGTAGCGTGTTGAGGCTTTGTTGGCATCTTGTCTCTTCCTGTTTCAAAATGCGAGTAGAAAACACTTCTCAGAGTCTGTTTTCAACAAAAAATGCATTGTTAGATGAGGCCAAGGCTACCCATACAGAAAGCTTTAAAAAATTGATTTCCTTTGCTTACATGTTTGTGGGATTCCCAACATTGAGAAAAATGAACATTGAGAACAATGTCAACATGAAAAGTAAAATTGTTTAATGTTTATGAGCTAGAGCAAAAGAGGGTTTTGTTAGCATTAGGGTTCAGAGCATTCTTCTTGAAATTGAAATGAGCGGGGTTTGAGAACATTGGTACAGTGGTAAATGAATATTGTACATTGTTTGAGAACATGTTATAGTCTGTGTATCATATTGTTCTAAGAGGACCGTTCACCTAGAGTTGGATGGGATAGATCTAATTAAATCATTAATGACACGACCATCCTTTGTAAACTATAGATTATTATCTATGTATTGTCTTAAAGCTTTATTTTTAGCATTATCAAAAATTGAAAACTAACATTTTGATGTGTCAAACCTTTCCTAGTAGCATTATCATGTGCTATATAGCCTATAGCTATTTAATAACTTATACAACTACATCCTATAGACTACTAATAAGTGATCTAACTAAAAATCTAAATAGAATATTAAAAAAATAAAGACCAAAATCTCTAATGTTATTTGCTTTGGATTTCAACATGTGAAGGCAAGTTGACACAAGACCTGTTCCAATAGCATGGGGTATGTTTCCAGGTTTGAAGGATCCATTTATGTGGTGGATCCAACATGGATCTAGGTGGATCCATATCCAAAATGAGGATCCACAAATCCGACACCCCTTGGATCTAGGAACATAACTCAAATCACTTCAAATCCAAGTTTAAGGAAAATAGAAGAGTCAATATAGATCATATCCTTAATGTAGCCACTACTTTTACCAGATTCATTGATCAGGGAGGAAATTATCAGCTTATGGTAGACGTTACAAAAGAAGAATTTGAAAGAATCCTACACAAATTACAAAGAGGGAAAAGTCATGGTCAAGAAAGACATATGATTGAATTTGATCAAGAATGTATTAATTTTTCTTGGTCAAGGTATTCTAAAGGTTGTCAAATTATCCAGTACTTCGGGTCAAATTTTTGCTCCCTTCAACTTAACCTTCATAGTTGTCAACCCAAAAAATGACTCCCCTTCATTACTTGAACATTTCAAGTTGATTTACCTTTGCAACCCCATTTATAAAAATATTTCTAAACTTATTGTTGTTCGTATCAACGACACTTTCTCTGAAATACATCCTCTGAACATTTTAGGATCTTCAAGGGGCACTAAATCCATGAGGCCATTGGTTTGGCCCAAGAAGACTTCATTCTATTCAGCTGTGTTGGCATTATGATACATGTGTTGTACTTGATGGCAACCCTCTCACAGAAGAACAACTCACTTACATATAACTAGATCAATCTACAGATGTGACTAAATGCATGGGATGCAGGACAGCTCAAAGGAATAAGAAGATCAAGTTCTAAGTGTGACAAGTTAGCTTTGCCATCAAGTCCAAAGGGGGAGATTGTTGGCATTATGAGACAAGTGTTGTCCTTGATGGCAAATCACACTGATGACAAATCATAGTGCAGAAGGATAGCAGCAAGGAATTGATGATGAAACTACAAGTATGAAGAGAAAATATATATACGCAGGTTCACTATATACCAAGTAGGGTATACACGCAGGTTCACTATATACCAAGTCGCGTATACGCAGGTTCACTATATACCAAGTAGGGTATACAAGCAGGTTCACTATATACCAAGTCGTGTATACGCAGGTTCGCCATATATCATGTAGGGTATACACGCAGTTTCATGCACGGAAAAGCGCGTACATGTCGAAAAGCTTACTTTTGGTCCGTGGTAGTTAGTCCTCGGTATTTGAACCTATGGTTTCGGACCATTGTATCTCAACAGACGTGTTGATCCCTAGTATTGAGTTGATGGTATTGGTTTATTATGGTTTTGGACCATGGTATTGAGCAAGGCCTAAGACTATAAAAGGAGAAGAAGATCATTAGGCAAGAGGATCCGAAAAGGCTTGAATATCTGAAGAAGTATGAGATCCAGTATGGAGGTTATGGGTTGATGATGCATTGCTTGATCTGAGCTAAGGAGGGATCTCACCTGTTGATGGAGAACAAGATCTAAGGAGAGATCGGGATCAAATGGTTTGAAATGAACTATCTTTATGATGCTTATTCTAGATCTACATACTGACGCATGTATTGTTCTATAAGTATTATGAGTATGACTAATGTCTGGTACAGCTGCAAGTTATGAGAAATTATTTTTAGATCTATACGCGGGTTGTCTATGGAAAAATCGCGTATGTACGCGGGTTTGATTCAGCATAGTAGTGTATACATTTTAAAGTTTGATATTTGAAGTTGCAGTTCGGTCTGAAAGATTTTGCAGAGTTCTGTGTCTGCTCTGTGTTCTGGTGACTGACAGGGTTTCAGTGTTGCAGCGATTCAGAAATTGATAATGCTAGTATTGACTGTTTTGTGCTTCAGTGATATTTATGGGTCCAGTATGAAAATTGGATGAAACATGGCCTTTCAGATTATGTGTTGTGCTTCAGGAGTATCCAGTCTGAAAATTTATGAAACGTGTTACCTGGAGGAGAGAAGATTGTAGGTCGGCGCCTACGTACTAGTATCTTAGCTAGTACAAGAGCAAAGGGGGTTGGAGCTCCCTTCCAGGAGAGTCTAGAGAACGAGAGAAGGTTGTAGCCTTCTGCAGGTTGTAGCCTGCGTGCTGGTAAAGGACTGCACCAGTACATTGTAAAAGAAGTTTCTTAATAAAGGAAGATAGAAACGAATTGCAGCAGGTGGTTTTCACCCACATTGGGTTTCCACCTTATATCATGGTGTTCATGTGGGCTTCTTGTGTGTGATGATCTGTTCTGTTTTTACTGCACCTGCTTACTGTTCATATGGTTAATGAAGTTCTGATGTGCTAACTAAAGATCAACATTTAATGGATTAACTGAATTATAAGTATTTTGGATATACGCTAGTTGCTTTAGACACAACTGCATATACACGTAGGTTCCCTTGAATGAAGTAGCGTATATGTATCTAAGTATGGAAATGAAAAAAGTTTTATTGATCTGATAATACTGATTCACCCCCCCCCCTCTCAGTATTATTTCCAACAATTGGTATCAGAGCAGGTCCTTTGATAGAAGCTTGATCGCTTGAAGGAGATCCGTGGAACAATGGGAAAGAAGCTTAAGAAGAAAGCTTATAAGAAGAATAAGACATCTCAGAAGGACTATGACAGTGGGAGAATCGATTGGGGATTAGGTATAAGAAGCTCTTCAGATTCAGAATCATTATCAGGTATGAATGTGTTATCCTCTGATGTTCCAGCTATATTTCCTTATGAAAGAGATGGAAGTGATAGTGAAACTACTGAACTTGCTCTTATGGGTGAACAAGAAAGATATCAAATAGAGGCAGAATTTAAAAGGCTGACGACAAAATTAGATATCAACAAGATCTATTGAACAAAAGGGAATGTGACTTCAAAGAAGAAGCTACCAAACTGAAGGTCCAACTAGAAGAAGGAAACAAGGTAAGAAAACTACTCAAGGACAAGGAAAATCAATGTCAAAAGTTGCAGGGTGAAGGGACATCATTAAGAGATGAAGTCAATGAAAGAAGCACAACCATCAAGAAACTTAGAGATAGATCCAGTTACTATGAAATCCTTGAAGCCATGATCCGCTCACTAAAGGAAGATCTTGAAGAATCAAAGAAGCAGAATGAAGATCTACACCAAGAATTTGAAAAACAAGACAACGAAGTCATCAGCTTAAAATCCCAGTTGGAAAGTGCCTTAAGAATTCGTCAAATGCAGCAGGATCTGAATGAAGAACAAGAAAAGGAGATTCTCAAACTAAGGCATCAGTTGGAAGAAGGAAGGAAAGTTGAAGAAGACATGAAGAAGCAATGTCTAGAAAAGGAGGAACAACTTCAAGTTGAGGTAAATATCTTGAAAGGTAAATTAGAACAAAAGGATAAACTGTTGAGATTTCAAGACAGTACTAAAGCCTTGGATGATATTCTTAGTAGTCAAAGGTCTCCTGCTATCAAGACTGGTCTTGGTTTTCATGAATCTATTGAAGGTGAATCTAGTTCACAAGGTGAGGCAAGAAACTCTAAAGAGAAATCTAAAATGATCATCAAGGAGATGAGAGGTCAACCCCATCAACATTCAAGGAAAGAGACTCCTCAAAGAAAATCTTTTACTCCTCCTATGAATAATGTTGAATGTTATGTATGTCATAATCTTGGACATATTGCAGCTAGATGTGGAAGAAGAAGGGTTCAAGAGCATCATGTAGAAAGATCATCACATTCAAGGTACTTCAATGGATATTGCTTTTCTTGCAATATGTTTGGTCACAAAGCTGTTGATTGCTACAGGAGGAATATGAAACATGTAAGATGTTATGCATGTAACAAACTTGGACATATAGCAAAGGAATGCAGGAACAAAGGACGGACATCACACCAAAAGGAGAAAACATCATCACACTTGAAGATATGGAAGAAGAAGGAAGTATAGTCAGAAAGATGTAGCACGGCCCAATGTACTCAGATACAACACAACACAGACATAACAGACTCAGAGGGAGCTGAAAGTGTAAAACTTCAGTATCCTGAATCTCATACGCAAGTTCCATAAAGGGAAGTCACGTATATACGCGAGTTAGACACTGCAAAGTCGCGTATATGTCAGTCTGAGGAAAAGCAACGGGGACAGGCTCAGAAAAAGGACCTGATATGATTCAGTCTATTATCTACTCTATTGATTAATAGTTACAGTCTACTAAGGATGTGTGGAAATGTTTTGATACTTGTAAGATGTCTAGAAGCATTTTGATCCTGACTTGATGATGTCTTGATGCTTATTGTTGATATATGCATGATCAGATCTAACAGATGGCACAAGTTGAGGGGGAGCATATGCCTTTAATAATTCATTGTTGGCATTATGGTTAATAGTCCTTGGTGATGATGCTTATATGGCTAAATGATATATCTTGCTATGATGTGGTTATGAGTTGTCCATGATAAAATATCATATGATTCTTGGGGATACGTAGTTGATGTTCAGATCAGATTTATGGTTGATTCTTTGATAATGCATATATGGTGCTTACATGGTGATCTTCATAAGGATAAGGAGAAGTACAAAGCTTGAATACACATCTTCCTCACTTGATGATGAGTCACTCATATGCTGCTGTCATCATATGCATACAGTTACGATGCAGGCACTCTTGTGGATAAGGATTGTTGATGTTGATGATATCAAGAAGTTTTGTCAAATGAGCTTGAGCTCAAGATACATAGTGCTGATACATGGATGACTACTCAAAGTTGCTTTGTTGGAGACATGGTGATGAGTTCTTATCTATATGATGATAGGTTGATACTTACATATGTTGATTGATGCACATGTTCCCAAGTAATGATACTTGGATCATGTAGATCTTGACGTTGATGTAATGGCTATGGTGGTTTCACATATAATGTGAATGATTTCATGATGATGACATCTATGTTCAGACATACCTTGTTGTAGGACATTTACAGGTTGCTAATATGGAAATGGTTGTACGCGAGTTTCATAAGGCCTATCCGCGTATATACGCTTGTTTATGTGGATGCAGATGCGTATATGGAGTTTTGAAGGAAATCAGCAGGGACAGATGTTGGTTGCAGAGAGTCTGATATGGGTCTGACAGAGACCATCTGGCACAGGTTCAGGGGGAGCAATTAATCTTCTAATAATGCATTGTTGGCATTAACTTAGAAGTTCTTGGTTCTAGTACTCAAGCTGTTTTGGTTCAGGTGGATCAGCTGCAGAAAGGGATCAGAAGGAGAACTTGATTGCTGATATCGACAGTGATTGTCAGATGATAATTGTCATTGGTGTTTGCTTAGTCTTGATATTTCGTCTCTATGTCATGTATATTCTTTTATCAAGGTCATGTAACGGCCTATTTTGGTTTCCCCATTATGCCTGGGATGATTGATGCAATTGATTGTCATATGTGAATTTCTATTGTATCTCCACTTGGTTGGATGATCCCCACTTGGTTGGGAAATGGATGTATGAGTCTTTTGGTGATAGGAATGTCTCTTATGATGTATAAGTCATGGTTCTTCTTGAAGAACATCTTTTTGCAGATCTTGCCTTCAGTCAAGAAGAGCATGAACAACACACTTCAGCAGTACAGAGGCTTGGCATGTACTCAGGGGGAGCATGGACAGATTGGTACACTTTGGCATATACAAAGGGGGAGCACATTTGGAGATTTCAGCAGGTACTCAGGGGGAGTATGGACAGCAGAATGTTTATCAAGGAAAGAGAATATGTTGGTCCACCCTTTGCCCTTGATGTCAAAGGGGGAGAGTGATTTGGTGTTGTTTCCATCAAGTCCAAAGGGGGAGATTGTTGGCATTATGATACATGTGTTGTACTTGATGGCAACCCTCTCACAGAAGAACAACTCACTTACATATAACTAGATCAATCTACATATGTGACTAAATGCATGGGATGCAGGACAACTCAAAGGAATAAGAAGATCAAGTTCTAAGTGTGACAAGTTAGCTTTGCCATCAAGTCCAAAGGGGGAGATTGTTGGCATTATGAGACAAGTGTTGTCCTTGATGGAAAATCACACTGATGACAAATCATAGTGTAGAAGGATAGCAGCAAGGAATTGATGATCAGACTACAAGTATGAAGAGAAAATATATATACGCAGGTTCACTATATACCAAGTAGGGTATACACGCAAGTTCACTATATACCAAGTCGCGTATACGCAGGTTCGCTATATACCAAGTAGGGTATACAAGCAGGTTCACTATATACCAAGTCGCGTATACGCAGGTTCGCCATATATCAAGTAGGGTATACACGCAGTTTCATGCACGGAAAAGCGCGTACATGTCGGAAAGCTTACTTTTGGTCCGTGGTAGTTAGTCCTCGGTATTTGAACCTATGGTTTCGGACCATTGTATCTCGACAGACGTGTTGATCCCTAGTATTGAGTTGATGGTATTGGTTTATTATGGTTTTGGACCGTGGTATTGAGCAAGGCCTAAGACTATAAAAGGAGAAGAAGATCATTAGGCAAGAGTATCCGAAAAGGCTTGAATATCTGAAGAAGTATGAGATCCAGTATGCAGGTTATGGGTTGATGATGCATTGCTTGATCTGAGCTAAGGAGGGATCTCACCTGTTGATGGAGAACAAGATCTAAGGAGAGATCGGGATCAAATGGTTTGAAATGAACTATCTTTATGATGCTTATTCTAGATCTACATACTGACGCATGTATTGTTCTATAAGTGTTATGAGTATGACTGATGTCTGGTACAGCTGCAAGTTATGAGAAATTATTTTTAGATCTGTACGTGGGTTTTCTTTGGAAAAATCGCGTATGTACGCGGGTTTGATTCAGCGTAGTAGCGTATACATTTTAAAGTTTGATATTTGAAGTTGCAGTTGGGTCTGAATGATTTTGCAGAGTTCTGTGTCTGCTCTGTGTTCTGGTGACTAACAGGGTTTCAGTGTTGCAGCGATTCAGAAATTGATAATGCTAGTATCGACTGTTTTGTGCTTTAGTGATATTTATGGGTCCATTATAAAAATTGGATGAAACGTGGCCTTTCAGATTATGTGTTGTGCTTCAGGAGTATCCAGTCTGAAAATTTATGAAACATGTTACCTGGAGGAGAGAAGATTGTAGGTCGGCGCCTACGTACTAGTATCTTAGCTAGTACAAGAGCAAAGGGGGTTGGAGCTCCCTTCCAGGAGAGTCTGGAGAACGAGAGAAGGTTGTAGCCTTCTGCAGGTTGTAGCCTGCATGCTGGTAAAGGACTGCACCAGTACATTGTAAAAGAAGTTTCTTAATAAAGGAAGATAGAAACGAATTGCAGTAGGTGGTTTTCACCCACATTGGGTTTCCACCTTATATCATGGTGTTCATGTGGGCTTCTTGTGTGTGATGATCTGTTCTATTTTTACTGCACCTACTTACTGTTCATATGGTTAATGAAGTTCTGATGTGCTAACTAAAGATCAACATTTAATGGATTAACTGAATCATAAGTATTTTGGATATACGCTAGTTGCTTTAGAAACAGCTGCGTATACACGCAGGTTCCCTTGAATGAAGTAGCGTATATGTATCTAAGTATGGAAATGAAAAAAGTTTTATTGATCTGATAATACTGATTCACCCCCCCCCCTCTCAGTATTATTTCCAACAAGTTGGGCCATTCAAAAGTTGTCGTATACAAGGTAGACATCTTTAAGGCTTTTGACAAAGTAAATTAGTTATATCTCAAACATTTGCCTATCCATTTAGGTTTCTGTCATTCCTTTGCTTCCCAGGTTATGAAGTGCACCAATTCTACTTCTTTGTCCCTTCTTAACAATGGAGCAACCACACCCTTCGTTAATGGAAAAAGGGGTCTTCGTCATGGGTGTCCCCTTTCTACGTTGACTTTATTATTGGTAGCTAAAGGGCTTAGTAGACTGATAAATGATGCAAACTCCAAGAATAATAATAGAGGTATATCTATAAGTAAAAAAAGCTTCTTCACACATCTATTTGTGGATGACATCCTGAACTTCTTGGATGGAAATGTAAGAAACTCGGTGTGTTGTCAATTTCTCATTGGCAACCGGCATGTTTCCAAATCACAAACATTTCAATGGAGTCTATCTAAAGAGGAACATGAAAGGATTGAATTACTATTCTCCTTACAACTTATGGATATCAGGAGAGGCCTAAGATACTCGAGCTTCCTCCTCCAACCATCCCATTATTTAAAGGCAAACTAGGGATGGATTCTACACAAGATCGAAAAGAGGGTATATATTTGGTACAATAGGTGGCTTTCTGAAGCTAAACAACTAGTTTTAATAAAATCATAGAAACAACTCCTGTCTATTAGGCCTCTCTAGCATAGACTTCAAGGGGCATTCTAAAAAAAATAAGACAAATTTTCACTAGATTCTTATGGGTAGGTAAACTGGAAGAATGCCCCTTTGTCTCATCTTCATGGAAATCTATTGCATTCCCAAAAGCAATCGAAGTGTGGGTACTAAAAAATCCTCCCTGGTTCGCATCAAAAATAGCAGCAAAATTTGTTTGGAGATTAATTCAAGGGGAAGGATTATAGGCCAAGGTGATTCACCATAAATACATCAATCCTTCCTCTACCATTGACTAGGTAAGAGATCCAATGAAAACACCTAATAACATCTCCATTATCTGAAGACCATCATCCAAGCTTTTCCTATTGTGAGCCAAAGGCTGCAATGGAATATTGGAGAATATCATAGGGCAGAATATCATAGGGAATATATGTTTTTGTCTTTTCAGAAAAAATAAGTCGACAACCTATATGTTGTTATATATATATATATATATATATATATATATATTGATCCAAAACAAGGATAAGATATTGCAAATGGATGGGATAGTTGAAATATTTTTGAGAGTGGCATGGGGCCTCAATATATAGCAAGAGAAATAAGCAGCTTCTTTGAGACAGTGGTTAGTAGCAAATTTTATGACACAATTTTTTTTTAACTTTTTGATAAGCTGGACACCTGAGGACAAACACATTTCTAGGAAGAAAAGTATAGCTCAATAAATATTTAAATCATTATCAATATGAAACCCCCTAAAAACATGTTGTAGTGTTCATGTAGCAAACAAAGTTAGCTATCCCATTCAGACCAAATCCCCTAAAAACATGTTGGAGCATTCATGTGGCCAACAAAGATAACTATCCCATCTATATCGAGTAACAATGGTGGCAAGTCCAAGGCAAGGTTACTTCTAAAGTCTAACCCAACCAATTGACCTTGGTCAGTTAGTAAGCTCAATTGCAGTGTACTTGATCATAAACCAATACAACAATGTATACATTTATCAAATCACCCAACTCTTCAGACAACCTTTTTACTCTAGAAAATATAATTCTCATAATCATAATAAATTATTAAAACTAATAAAACATTTCCATAGATGTATTCAAAATTATCAAAAAATGTAGAAGAAAAAAGAACTACATATGTGATGCAAACTTGCCTCTTTAAGTCTTGGGTTTGTAACCTAAACTGATAAGAATACTAAAGGTTTATAACCAGATCCGTTAACTCATGACTTTATCTCAAGTATCTCAATTCATTTACATTGGAAAAATAAAAGTCATGTCTCAACCTCTTAGCTTTGGAAAGGAAGAAAGGAAATCACACTTTGAAAAATACAACTCAAATATTTTATTGCATGTTCCTTCCACTTTTATCAAGTTTTAAAGTCTAAAAATTGTCATCGAGTTACAAACTCTAATTCAAAGTATCTCCATTTTCACTCAACAAATACATTAGATCTTTTGAATTTTAACTGCATGTCGTTATCAAATTAATTGAGTCAAAAATTAAGATATACATCGTATCAAACAGATTTATGCTTCCAAATTTTTCAAATTAACATATTAGGTACCTTTTTTCAAAAAGGTCCCCAACATAACTCAAACTTGTCAATTTGAATATCCACTCCCTTCCTTTCCTTTTGATAACCAATTTTCACAGATCTTTGTAGTAATATCAACAATTAACTTAACTTGCACTCGTAAATTTGAATCTCTTTCCATCTCCTTTTGGAAACCCATTTTTAGGTTGACAGTTAATTTGCCGACAAGCTCAACTATTGGGACCTATTACAAGAATCCAAACATATAAATGATCAACATCACCCATGAGAATAATGAGTTTCACCTCACTCTATCCACTTGTTAGTGTTATCATAATTCACAAGCCCAAACTAAGATGTGGGAGGCTCAACTTGACCTTTCATGTATATGAACCCCGTTTGTTAATGAGTAGAACTTATTTCAAATGAAAATGTCAAGTACGAATATTGGAATTTGTTAATAGGTGTGGACAATCTTCTTAGCATACTGAAATGATTAAAGTTGAGTTTTGGACATACCCATAACTGTCACAGTCTTCCTAAAGAACATTGGTATATAAACATCCACTAGGAATTTTGAGAGATCCTCATTATCTCATGGCTCTGGCCCATAAAGTTAGTTGTTTCAATTTGGACATGGTTTTGATATTTTAATACAAAGTTCCAATATCTAATTGGTAATTTATATGATTTAATATGGATGTCTTCTTTTTGAATGTTGAACATTTCAACATTCTATTATACTATTCCATGACCACAATGAGGTATTTGGACGGGGAAATATTGGGATATTTCTAGCCTATTTTGGAACCAAAATCATGTGGGAAAATATGGTGGATCTAGCATTAGATTGGGAACTATGGAGAACCTAAATCTTGGTTGGTACTCAACATCAATCCTGAGTCTGTAAAATAATCACAGATGAACAAGTTGGATTATGTAGCTTGAGTTGAAGGCACATTCCAAAGGCGATACTATCTCCAACAAGGTTAATACCTTGCCAAAATTTTGATGATCATCCAACTCAAGGTACTGCATAATATGCTCCTAGAAACAAAGAATTTCTATAACAACTGGCATTTTCTTGAATCGGTAAGGATGGAGTTTGTTGGGACCCAAGTCACTAGATGCAGGGTGTGAATCTGGTATGTGGTGTAGTGGGCCCCTAAATTTATGGTGTTGTTTGCAACATACATGATTTTTTTGATATGAGGAGTATTTTGTTCTTTTAAAGTTATAATATATTCTTATTTTTGAAAGTGATAGTGCCAACTGTGAGTCCAAAGAAAACTTTCAAAAACCATGGCTATGAAAATTCACTGCCTAAAAATATCTTATTCAATTCACAGGCCAACTTTTGTGTAAAATAATATTATCATATGCTACAGATAAATATTTGTGCTTTTAGTATTAATCATGAAATTTTAACCTCTTTGAGCAGAAAGGGGCTCATAGCACTACTCTTGTGTAATTTTATACTAGTGTGTTTTATACATGTGTGTTTCTGTTGGAAGGTTCTCAACAAGAGGCTTTGGGTCTAGTTCCAAGGTAATTGCAAGTTTATCCTCCACCTGGTTAAAACATCCCGTTTTCTTTTTGGGAATGGGCCAAGTTTTGCCATCCCCTTTTTCATATAAATTCAAACAAGTTTTGAGATCCTATGTGGCAAAAGTTCATTTCAAAGTGGAACTGGAATGTGTGCTCTTTCAGTGAACAATCTATCACAAGACCCTATGTTAGAAGGATTTTGAAAACCAATGTTTGCATTAGAAGGGTTGATAATGACTTTACTGAGTTGATTGGAATTTTGATGATAAACCAGCTCAAGGTACATAATCTGTGCCTAGAAACAAAGAATTTATATAACAACTCACATTTTCTTGAACCAAGGCAGTTAAAAGATAAGAATAAGTAAGGATGGATTTTGTTGAGACCCAAGTCACTGGATGCAGGGTGTGAATGTGAATCTGGTATGTGGTGTAGTGGGCCCCTAAATTTATGGTGTTTTTTTCAACATACTTTTTTTATTATATGAAGAGTATTTTGTTCTTTTAAAGTTATAATATATTCTTATTTTTGCGAGTGAGAGTGTCAACCGTGAGTCCAAAGAAAACTTCCAAAAACCATGGCTATGAAAATTGACTGTCAAAATAGGTTATTCAATTCGTAGGCCAAATTTTGTGTAAAATAATATTATCATATGTTACGGACAAATATTCGTGCTTTTAGTATTAACCAAGAAAGTTTGAAGGGACTCATAGCACTACTCTTGTGTAATATTATAATAGTGTGTTTTATACATGTGTGTGTGTTGAAAGTTTCTCTACAAGAGGCTTTGGGTCTGGTTCCAAGGTAATTGCAGGTTTATCCTCTACCTGGTTAAAACATCCTGTTTTATTTTTGGGAATGGGACAAGTTTTGATATATGAATAATGACATAAGAACAATGAAGATAGTGAGAAGATCTCAATAAATTACCTAGCCACCTCCATGCTTGATCACCTCCATGACCAAGGACAATTATTGCACATCAGATAGCAGAAGGGACTCCACAGTCTATGCCTCCCTTAAGGTGTACTATTTGGCATTCATCTCATCAAGTCTCTCTATAGTGAATGGATAACCCTTAGCACCATAGTCTTGAATGATGTCCACGGCTTTAGTGGTTAACTTTGCCCTCATTTTCTAGAACATCAAGGCACAAAATTCCATTGACTTGAAAGACCCAGTCAAAATTTTTCTTTGTATTTTCATCTGAGAATGATAGGGCAAGCCATGACATGGTGTGGTGGTATTCCTTAAAATATCACTCATCGTGATCAAAGCCAACCATGGAATTCTTTTGTAGTAATCTTCAAAAGACTCTTAATAAAACATAATAGATGACTGGCCCAGTGGTTGGATCATTCCACTTCTTCCTCTTGACCAGTCCCACTTCTTGATCAAATCATAAGCACCTTTTTTTTATATTACTTAAAAGAAAAACAAACCAAAAAAAGAGAAAGCTTGGAGAACGATTGGAATTGATTTCTCCTTCCTCAATTAATGGGACGGTGGTTCATTCAACCCTCTTGACCGACTGCTTGCTTGAATTAAGAGATGTTGGACACACGAAGCATTTTCAGGAGCTTGAAGTAGTTAGACTATTATATTCCATTTTACTCTTGTTACTATACACTATGGCAAAAAAATTGGGAGCTCTTAATCTAAAAAGGACACGGGACGAGCCCTCCTCCAACCAAGTCAAGATTGAAGAGTTCCGCTGAGTTGCACAACACTGATGGACTCTTATTGAAACTAGGTGCCTGTACTCTAGCACCAAATTGAATGGGTAACACACAGTTGCAATAAGAGCTCCAAAAATCAACAGGATATATTCAATGAGTCATTTCCCATTAGGTGATTTACCATGATTGGTCCTACATATTTCACTCATCGTAGCATGGATCGGGACCCACCAGGTCGTTGAGAAATGAGGAGCTGTTGTAAACCAACCGACCAAGAAAGAATCTATGCTGCAACATGGAGGGGAATAATCCAATGGGAATAATCATCAATGGGAGAATCCTATATAGGGGATGGGGTATGCTAGTAGGTCTAATTCAATCTACTGAAGGCTAGATCAAAACAACACATGAAAGTGGAGGGAAGAATCTAACATATCTATAGTGAGTAAGTGTCTTGTGTGTGAGAGAGGGAAAGCAGGGATGGTTGGGCTTGGGGAAAACAAGATTAGACTCTTGGATATGCCTAGAAAGGTCCTTCCAGACAAGCACTGACCACATTCCAAGATAGAATGGTTCGTTCGGTGGATCACTTTCTTTGGCCAAGCAAGAAGCCTGCGGCTCACTCTTTGAGGAAATAAGGGAGGGAAGGACTTATCTTATACTAATCTTGGGATAGGAAATGTGTATGGATCGATGGGTTATCCAACGGGATCAAACAATGACCCCATACCCTATTCCTACCATTAGGTTTCATTTCAAAGGGATGCTGAAACAAAAGACCATGATGGTTTCTATGCCTACCTAACTCAACATGGGAACTGGGTTGCCAATGGGATCATTTTTCCTAATAAAATTAGTGAGAATCTAAATGAAAATGACAAGTTTCTATTAGTTTGAAGCCCGACCCGAAAAGAATAGTGATGTACCTCACTTCGTGCCTCAAGCAAGTGTTATTGAAGCTCATAAAATAGTGCGCTAAGAGATTGAGGACTTGGAGGGACTCACCATTAGTAGTAGTCGAGGGGGAGGTTTGATTTGTTGTATATCTATTGGGACTTGTTACAAGAATCAAAACATTTAAATCATCCACGTCACCGATGAGAGTACTGAATTGCAACTTACTATGTCCACTTGTCAGCGTTATCATGATTCACAAGCCCAAACTAAGACGAGGAGTCCAATGAGGGACTCTGCCTGACCTTTCGTGTATATGAATCCCCTTCGTTAACAAGTAGAGATTATTTCTATTATTTGATACTTGAAAAATGACATGATAATAATGAAGATAGTGAGCAGATCTTACTAACTCACTTGGGCACCTCCATTCGTGGTCACCTCCATGGCCAAGGACAAAATCTCGTTCATCAAATAATAGAAGGGACTCCACATTTTGTGCATCCCTTGAGGTGTGTCCTCTTTGGCCTTCAGCTCATCAAGTCTCTATATAGTGAATGGAAAACCCTCAACACCATATTCTTCAATGAACTCCACACCTTCAGTGGTTATAAATCTGCCCTCTTTTTCCTGAACAACAAGACACGGAATGCCATCAACCTCAAAAACCTGATCAAGGTTTTTACTTGTTTTCATCTAAGAATGGCAGGGCAAGCCATGGGATGGTGTGGTAGTATTCCTTAAAATACCACTCATCACAATATGCAAAAATGAGGACAATATCAAAGTCCCCATAGCTTAAGCCCGAAGGTGTGAGATGAAACCCCAGGTTGGGGTTTGCTTCCCATTATAAGTCATTTAAACCTACAATTAAAGTGTGCCAACCTAGAAGAAAACAACGCAACCATAATAAAAAAACCTAGATCTGGGACTAAGGTTGGGTACAAGTTTGAATATCCAACTTAAGAGCAGGTTGGGGTTCCTGTGACCAAGGTAGTGAGAAGAAAATAGAAATAAGATTACTAACAATTCTCTCTATGACCGAAAATAAATTAAAGAAAAGAGATACATTTTTATGTAAATCTTTTTAGAGACATAAATTTCTCACTGTGACCACAATGACTCTTCACAACAGGGTGTCAATCAATGCCTACACCTAATTAGAAGAGAGAAAAGAGGAGGATACATTGATAATGGAAAGACAACTCATGATATCCTTGGTTGTGAACCTCCTGGAAGGGTTCCAAATTGCAAAGATGGTATACACTGAATTGCAGAGATGGCGTACTTGTAGAATAAGGTCAAACTAAAAAATTGATGAGCAAGTCAATTGAGCGACAAGGAATTAGTTGACAATTTTGCGGTGATCAACAGAGGGAAACATTTTAATTGTCTAACACTTGATCTGATGGCTCATAGTGAGGACAACAAGGACCACAGGGAGATTTATTTCAGAGGGAACGCCTTACGACATAAATATAGCTATCAGGATTTCCTACCATTATTTATATTTTCTTCAATTCTTTAACACGTAGGGGTAAAAGTGTAAATTACTACCCTTATGCAAGCCCTACCTCTTAGTAGGAAATAAAAGGATGGAAACTTTTTCATGTTTTTTTTTTGTAAGCTTGGTGGGACTACATCTTCATCATGTCCAATATATCACCCCAATTGGGGTGGGGAATTGAGCTAGTCACTTCACATCAAGAAGTACCTTTGTTGAGCACTAGAGAAGGTATGTTGTTATCATTTATTTTGTTATCTTTTCTTTAAAACTCATAATCCCTTTACATCATGAACTAGGTAGATGACAAGAAAGTATGATAAAATCTAGAAGATTTCTATGCAACATGAAATAACTAATAATTACCCTTTTCTTATGCAGAAAAAGGAGAAAATGAAAGATTACCGCCCCAAAGGAAAAGACAAGACAAATTTAACTGTTTTCCCTTTGACAGGGAACCACATGCAAACAAGGCGATCCAAATTGGAGCATATTAGCCAGGAAAAGGAAAAGGAGATACCAAATCAGCGCAAAAGAACAAGAGGATAACTGAGAGCTAACAGTTTGGCGACTCCCTCAGGATCCTTTGATCCTGAGGGATCGCTACCTTAACGATTTTTTGTATCGTTGATATCTCCGCTCAGTTGTTATAAGAAGGGGCAGCACTGCTAGCCCGGGGGACGAACTTTTGTTGTTTTTATGAAATTCTCCTTTATATTTGAAACTTTGATCATCGACTCTCTTTGAAGAACGATTCACTGTAACTCTGTTTTGATGTTTTAATATATAAATCTGGTTGTCGTTCCATCTTTGATTCTGGAGTAATCTTAAGCAATGTGTCCTTGGAGGCTAAGGGCTCGACCCTGGTGGATCACTTTCTCCTGTACCATAATTTCCGATTCGTGTGTGGTTTGATCTCTTCTATTCGCTATGTTTAGTAATCTGACGTGCCTTGTTGTTTTACATATCGGTTTTGTTATATTTCATTTATACTTGACTAAGTAATGTTATTCTCTGTAACATGAATGCTATGCTATTCATTCTAACTTTACATCTCATTGTTGTCCCTTTAACCATTGATATAACATTGTTGTTCCTTACAAATTTCCATTGTTGTTCGATTACAGAGTAACAGTGTTGTATATGCATAAATCAGTATTACTGTATTTATATATGGTTTACGCTTAAATGTGATTGTTGTTGATTTGGGATTATTGTTCCATCATGATCACAATTGTTGTTTCTTTATAACTTTGATTCATCCTTATTGTATCGAAGCCCAGATTACTGTTCCTTTCAATATTAAGCGTGTCGTGTGTAATATTTGACTCGGTTTGCTATACATTTATATTTGATGCTTCAGGAAATGGAATTGGTGCTATTCTAATAAAAGATGAAAGACCCATTTCTTTTGAAAGTCGTCCAATCAAGGGAATGTTTTTAAGCAAAGCTATTTATGAGAAGGAAACGTTGGCAACACTCCATGCACTTAAGAAATGGCGACCCTACCTAATGGGAAGACACTTCAAGGTAAAAACGGATCATGATAGCCTTAAATACTTTTTACAACAAATATTATCCTCTGAAGAGCAACAAAAGTGGGTCATAAAGATGTTAGGTTATGACTTTGAAATCATCTACAAAAAAGGGAAGCAAAATGTGGTGGCAGATGCACTCTTAAGAAAGGATGAGGATTTGGAAGCATTGTTGTGCGCCATTTCTATTATCCAACCAGATTGGATAAATGAAGCAAGGGAGGAATGGAAGAAGTATGGGAACTTATTCGAAAGTTACAACAAGATTCCAGTACGTCTGATACATTTAGCTGGCAAAATGATTCGTTATGGTACAAAGATCGCTTATACCTCTGTAAGAATTCCCAGCTAAAACAAAAGATTCTTATGGATTTGCACACTTCTCCCTTAGGAGGGCACTCAGGATTTTTAAAAACTTACCACAGGGTTAAGAAGGAATTTTTTTGGGATGGCCTTAAATCAGATATTCAAAAGTTTGTGGCGGAATGTTTGGTTTGCCAACAAAATAAAGTTGAAACAATTAAGACACCGGGTCTATTACAACCTTTATCCATTCCAAGCCAACGTTGGGAGGAGGTTTCAATGGATTTTATCACAAGTTTACCCAAGTCTGAGGGAAAGAGTGTCATCATGGTGGTAGTTGACAGACTTACCAAGTATGCACACTTTTGTGCATTATCACATCCATTTAAAGCCAGTATAGTTTCTACCGCATTTATGGAAACAATTCAAAAGCTACATGGAAACCCAAAGATTATTGTAAGTGACAGAGATCCCATTTTCACTGGAAATTTTTGGACATAATTATTTCTTGTCTTGGTACTCAGTTAGCTCATAGCTCATCTTATCATCCTCAATCTGATAGAAAACTGAGATAGTAAACAAATGTTTGGAAGGATATCTTCATTGCTTTGTATCTGATAAACAGAAACACTGGGTCAAATGGTTGCCTCTGGCTGAATGGTGGTATAACACTTCCTTCCATACAACAACAAAAATGACCCCATTTATGACACTTTATGGCTATCAACCACCATCCATCACATCATATTTAAGAGAAAATTCTAAGGTTCAGGCAGTGGAACATCACATTGAACATCAACAACAAGTCCTCCAACTCTTAAAGGATAACCTCATGTTGGCACAGAATAGAATGAAACAACAAGCAGATCAACATCGTAGTGAAAGAATTTTTGATGTAGGTGATTGGGTATTCCTACGGCTACAACCATATAAGCAAATGTCCCTCAAGCAAGCTAAGAAGGATAATAAATTATCACCAAACTATTATGGTCCATACAAGGTGTTGCAAAAGATTGGTACTATGGCATACAAATTGGAGCTTCATGCAGCTTCTCGATTGCACCCAGTTTTCCATGTTTCATGTTTAAAGAAGGTTATAGGCGACAAGCTCCCAGTTCAAACAATATTGCCAGAACTTGACGAGGAAGGAAAAATTATATTGGAACAGGAAGCAGTCACAGAAACAAGAACTCGACAGCTACGGAATCGATCAATTTCAGAGTATCTTATCAAGTGGAAGAACTTATTCGTTGAAGATTCCACATGGGAGGATGAGAATTTTATGCAGAAGTATCCAGAACTACTCAAGCGTTGAGGACAACACTTTTTTGAAGGAGAGGGGCATGTTTGGTCCCTATAATACTAGTGATTACCCCATTACTATTGTAGTTATACCCCTTATTAATATTGTTGTGCCCCTATTGCCCCCATATTGTTATTACTATGCCCCATAGAATCCCTCTATTGTTATTTTTGTGGCTTTATATTATTATTGTTAGGTCGGTTGGATTATATTGTGACTCCTTAGACTCCTATATATAGAAAGGAGGTTTTGTCATTTGAATCATCCAAGAATTGTTCATTTATGTAATGTAAATGAGGTTGCCCCCTCGAAGAGGCTGAATTCTAAGGCGTTGATCTATCTTTTCTATCTTTTCTTGAGCTGGTTTCATAACAGTCATTATGGTGTGGTAGGAGGTCATGTAGGAGGAAAACCACTACCAAGAAAGTACTGCAACCTCTGCTCTGGTGGCACACTCTATTTAAGGATGCAAAAGAGTATGCCAAAAAGTGTGATTTTTTCGGGTGGTTTGGTCAACCATCGCAGCGAGATGAGCTTCCAATACATATTTTTCATGCACTTAAAGCTTTTTAAAAGTGGACTGTTAATTTTTTGGGTCCCATCAATCCTCCTAAGCAACATTATCATGCTCGATATATTATCACAATAATAGACTGCTTAACTAGTTGGGATGAAGTTGCAATTGTTAAGAATTGTACTATTGATATTGTTGCACGATTTATCTTTGAGAATATTATTACCATATTTATGTGTCCTAGGAGCCTTACTAACAATCAAGTGTCACATTTAGTTAATGAGACTATTGATACATTGTTGTTGAATTGTATGACTCAACACCGTAAGAGAAACCCTTATCATCCACAGGCAAATGGTACAGTTGAAGCTTTTAATAATATTTTGGAGAAAGGAATTACTAATATGTGTTATACAAATGGAGACGATTGTGATGAATGTGTAATAGCTACATTATGGGCATATTGTACTACTATGAAGTGATCGCACAAGTATACTCCATTCCAGATTGTTTACGGTCGAGAAGTTGTAGTACCGAGTGAGCTTATTGTACCTAACCTATTTATTGCAAAAGACACTAAGATGAAAGATGATGAATCCATTGTGGAATGGTTACTGTTAAATCTGCTACAAATTCAGTGTATAAGGGCTAAAATCTGAATTGGAAAATGATGGTTTGGTGATTAAGGAGCTCATGGCAGATTCATTTTACCCTTCCCTTTTTCGTTTTTCCCACTTAATCCTTTCTTTAACCCCGTGTACCCCTTTTCCCTTTAGCCCCGGGTCTTTTTATGTTCAACGTTAAAAACCCTAATAGCTCTTTATAAGTCATATTAACCTATGTTATAACATCACACATATAATATAATTCATAACCATTAGTTTTAATAGAGCCTGGGCCCGCAACTTTACATGTCACATCACCCGTCGTGTCAACAGTAAACCCGTGTAGTTATTCTGTGTCGTTCAATCATCATGCTTCATCATCCGATGGCAGTCGCTCGTCCCTTTTTCGTTACCTGCGCGCCTATTAATTCCCAGGAAAGCGGTTTCCCCACCATCTCGTCTGCCACATGCCTTAACCTTACTGTGTCGCATCACCTTGCACGATTACCACCTGCAGCCCAAAGGCAGTGCCGGGAAGCCACCCACCCATCATACCGTTGTCCTCCCCGTGTGTTAATTATCCTGCATCTTCTACCCCCAATCACTGTCAGATCTGCCCGACGGTGATCCAACGACTTTCATTAAATCCTGATCCTCCGTTCAAATTTCTTCCCGATAACCCCTCAGATCAGATCTTGGTCGTTCATTCATACCATCCGACGGCTATCTTTTGTTCTTAGCTCTTCATTGGTTTTCAATGCAATTTCCATGATTTGGCCTGCCCTGCGCTTCCAAGAGATGAAGGTGATCGTCCTCCAGCCATCTGCGCATTAATTCTTCACCCACCTGCATTCAACACAGCACGGCCAAGGACGAGGAGAATGCTCCTCGAGCAGTTCAATGACAGCAACAGTTATTGGAAATTATGAAGATAATATTTCAATTGTTCAGGAAGGACACTGAAGTACAAAAGAGCCATTTTGTTCATTTAAAACAGTCAGAATGTAGCAGAGGACCCATATCTAATTGTAAATGTGGTTGGTGATCCATTAAGACACCTCCACGCATAGCTTAGCAGAGATATTTTGTAAACAACTTCTATATATACCCAAAAAAATGATGTAATAGGTTGATGACTGTTAGATGAGTGTTATTCTGCTGTGAGCTTCAACTTCTGGAGACTGTAACTACTATGTAACTTGCAGATTCTGGTCTTCATTTCCAACTAATACAAGCTTCTTTTGCTGTCAACTGCTCACCTTTCACTTCTTCTATGTTCCAGGTTGTGCCTGTATTGTATTTATTCATCTACTGTGAATGTTTAGCATCAGAGGGGCTGTCATCCCACCTCTATGTTATAATTTAGCTATTTCATTGAAATTGCTAGTAGGTTTCTATTGTTTTAATGCATAGAGAGCTGTCATCCTGTCTATGTATTAAATAATAGATTTACAGACCTTTTAACTGGTTGCAACTGGCCATCACAGGGTTCTGTGTATCTTTTGGTGTAGTCAGTCTTCTCCATCATCACATTTTGTTTAAACTGTGAGTAATTGGTGGTTAAAAGCCTTGTAGTCTGGGGGTGTTCACCCATGTCTGGGGTCAATCATAGTAGAATTGGTTATCTGGCTTGAATATGCAGCGTTTCTTTCATTCATCCATCATTTTATCCAGCAAATTTTTGAGGTTGTAATGTTCCCGAGCATTACTGATATACAACCTAGGTGAGTTTATTGGGGTGTTAACAGTTACAGGAGTTATGGGAATTGGATGAAGTGTGGTTTTTGGTATATTTTCACTAAAATGTTGAAAAGGAATGAAACTGGCATGACCCACACATAAATATTAAGTCTTTCTTTATTGGCGATTGGGTCTTGCTCTATGATAACAAATATTTAAAGCATCCAAGGAAATTACAAATGCATTTGCTTGGTCCTTTCCTCGTTGCGGAGATACGAGATTCAGGAACCATTAAAATTTCACAACTGGATGGAATTCTTTTGCCAGGGTGGGTGAATGGCACACACTTGAAGCCCTTCTATTACTAATAAACTTCAAGTAATTGTTGATCTCTGAAAGGAGGCCATGGTTAGGTTTAGGATTGAGTCAATCATATCAATTTTTCTTTTTAATCAATTGCACTTATAAGTGTACTTGCATCCATTTTGTTAGCCCAGTTAAGTTGTCGCCCACCGTAACTAATTATGGTTGGGGATGAACACATGTCAATTGTCCTGTTTGTCAAAGTCTATAATAATTAAGGGAGTCTTTTCAATTCATTATTATAATATTTCCCATAATTCCCTCTAACAAATTATGGTTATTCGTTTCTTGAATTTGTCATCATTCCCCATTAATTGACCATAATTATCATCCACCTTTCAAGTTGTTTATGTTATCCAACTGAGATTTGCATCCTAGTCATCATTATTATCCTGATTTGAATCGATTTTGGTAAGTTACTTTATTTATTAGTTAATGCTCCATTCACCCCACATCTTGTCAGATTTTCCTATATAATATACACGTCGTTGTTGAAGTTCTTCATTGTTGTGAAAATTTCACTATTGAAATCCTATTGCAGCAGCTAAAATTTCTACACCAGCAGGAAGGGTGATGATAATTTCTACACTAAGTATGGTACTCAGTGGGTGGGCAAGGATTTTTTATTGACATGATTAATAATCCCTAGATAAAGCTTGCAGGCCACATTATAGCTCAAAATATTATGTGTCATTACACCTAGGGTGATTGTACCTTAGATGTCATCTCTGTTGCTAAATCCTGCAACCATGGTGAGTAGCGGAATTGGTGTATCTATTTGTTGAATGAATTCTTTGAGGCCTGTCCAGATGTATATAAGCGGGTTACCTATTTTACTTCTGGATACTTAGTAATAACTATCGCAATGATGAAATGGTGCACACTCAAATGGAGACAACCAACTCAAATATTAGATGATAAACTATTGGTCCTTGCTTATATCCCATGGAGAGCACAAGGTGACCCCAATAGTAAGGGAATTAACAAAGAATCTTTCGCCAATTGGTATACCGAGTTGGTGATAATTACAAAGAATATCACCTGAGTACCATGACCAATTATGGATGAATACTCTCACTCTATTTGGTTTGACATCTGCCATGGAACTACTTATGTTCAGCCTAAAGTTGTCAACGTTGAAACCTTCCATATGAAGTTGTTGCCTTTCTACGTTTTTGAGGAAGTATTTCACAATAATTTCCTCTCCTGACTAGAAATCCTTTGTGAAGTACAAGATGGAAAAAATATTTATTCATTTCAAGTAATGATGTCGGGTCTGCCATCTGGGGAAAGTCCTTCATCATCTAGGAAGCATATTGCAGACCAAGTGCTCAACCCCATCCTCAAGAAATTCCAGGAATCTATCTTTTCTACACGTAATAGTTTGGAAACCTTTAGCCCATTGGTAAGCTCTACACCATCTTCTTCTGCTATCAATACTGAAATTTCTTTTAATACTTCTTTTCTCAAAACACTTCCAGTTTCTTTTGCTACCATGGACCTTGCTTTTGTCTCCCAACCAATAGTGCTAGATACTCTTAATTTTTTTGCCCTTTTTCCACTACGGCTCAAAATAATCGGCCCCATCGTCATTCCTAGATTGTAGATCTCACGGATGAAGAGCCCCATGGATTTATTTCCAGTGCTTAGATAATTAAAGTAAACCCTCATTTTCCATCTGCCAACTCTCCCCTATCCCATAACCCATCGTCTCATACAACATCTCCTTCTACTACCATATCTGACATTTCACATACATGAAACCCTCCTATTGATGAGTCTGAGATGGAATTTGATTTATTATTCATGCTATTACTGAGTAAAACCTTGACATATCAGATGTGCATATCACTCCTATTGATACTATCTCTGTATCTGAACCCAATACCTTGCATCCGACACCATGTCAAGAATTTTTAGTAGCTCAGATTGTGCAGCTCAGAAAAAACCCTGACCGGTGTCACGAAGTCTTGGGCCATGTGGCACAAACTCGTAATATTGTTCCTTTATTATCATCACAAAATTTTGATGAGATTCATACTTAGTTTGCAAGGAGAAGAGCCATGAACATGAGACCTCCCCGCGGGGTCATTCTGAATTCCATGGGCAGTGGCCAACCTTTGTAGGCTTGGTTGCCTTTGCCCAATATTATTTCATCTGGTGATTTTAAAAACTAGTATTCTTCATAGATCCTCAATTTTATTGAGGTTGTTTCCCATCATGTGAAAGCTCAACACAATTATTTAGTCTCTAACCATGAACAACAACAACAAAAGATCCTTGCTATTACAACTGAGCGAGACCAATTTCTCTATGAAAAAAAAGAATTAGAGCACTAAGTTGAAGATATTAGTGATAAATTTTAGAAGTTATGGCCATCAATCATTGATGTTATTCCTAATGCACCAAAGGAATTTTCTCTTTGTTCTCTTTCGAAATGTTGTGATCACATTGGAGCCACTTGTACTAAACTTGTTGTTGTCAACCGAGGGTTGCATAACACTATTGCAATTGCTTGAAAGGCTCTCCTAGACCCAACAAATCAATATAATGCAACGATTTAGAATAAAATAGTTGATGCTCCTTCCCTTAAATATTCTCTCTGACAACTTACTGAGGATTCTCAAGAGGTCTTCTGACAAGTTCAAGACTAGGTCGGACTACTTGCAAAGAAGAATCAACCACTATATGAGTTATGCCAGTAAGCACAACAGTTTTTCAATCAAGCTATAGTTACTGGAGATTTCAATCAACAACATGACTTATTTTCTCGTGTTGATTCATTGGAAAAGAAAATTCATCAGTTGGAAGAAGACTCACACAACTCTAAAGCTATGTTGTGTGACCTGAAACTACTTGCTCATAACGATTTTATGAAGTTGTGGTAACTCAATTCTGATGTAGATAGTCGATGGCAAGCCATGATGAATGCATGCCCTGAACACCCCACTATCGAACACACCTCTTAATTTCTTGAGCAGACTATATTTCTTTTGGATTCCTGGAAGTCTCTTATATATAAATATTCTCATTTTAAAGCTAATGTTATCTGGACAGTGCCTGATTCGGATCCTTCGTCTGAAGGTGAACCTGTGACACGATAAGAGGAAACATAGGAAGATGCACCACAAAAACAAGAAAAATATTAAGTGCTAGTAGTAGATTGACTCAAGGACGAGTCAATAGATTGTGGTCGGGCCTATTGGGTCCATTTTTGGGAAAGAAAATTTTGGAAATTTGTGATCAGGTTTTGAGTAGAAAATAGTTGCCTAGGATATCGCCGGAAAAAGGGAAATGAATGGTTGAAAAAAGTAGATGCCAAGAATGATTAGAGAGAGGCGCACAAGAGAAATGAAGAGTCAGTTATGATGGAATTTGCAAAAACCTACAAACAAGGATAAGTGTGCAAGAGAGCAGTCATGACAAAGTTTGTAGAGGTCGCCAGCGAAGAAGAATCGCGCTGGAGTTTGAAGGAATCTAAGGAGATAAGGACCAGATCAAGCAAGCAGGATCACGGAAGGGAATCTATAAAATCTGAAGGGAAGATAGCGGAAAGGGGATATCGAGAGTCCATGCTAAAATGTTACCATTGTTCTCCTCAAAAAACTCGTTACTATTCATGATCTCTCTATGAATTTTGTTATGTAATCTAATCCAATAGTGATTGGTGTTATTGCTTGTAATGAGGAGCCCGTTATGATGTAATGTTGTAATGATCTGGTGGTTAATGAAAGGGAGTTGCGGGAATCATTTGTGTGCTTGAATTATGATGGAGTGTTTGTCTCCCTTTAAAAATTTTAAAGTATAAGCTATAATGATCTCTACTATTTCTATTTATGTTGCAATTCTATCCTTTCCACATATTATATGTTTGTAGATGAGAGACTTATAATATGAATACATGAAATGGAATATCTATTGTGTTTTTCTTTGATTCCATACCGCAATCCCCTATTTTGCTAAGTCTTGGCACGCCTCGGGTGCGACACCTCTCTTTCTCATTAAGTGAGGTGAAAATGCCAGTGTAATGCTAGAATGATGAACTGTTTTGTTGGTGCCTTGTGTCTGAACCCACGGTCTATCCCTGTTAAAATTTTAAGCCAATATATTGAAAGAGGAAGGTATGATTTGTTTGGGGATTAAGGCTAGAAAGTTCAAGCTGGTTCCACCCTCAATTTTTATTTACTTTTGGGAGTAGTGGATCATTTTTAGGAGCTCCTTCTTGATGAGCCCCCAAAAGGATCTATAAAAGGATATGGAGAATCCATCAGGCCTTGGCACTTTTTAGGGTGCAAGACCCATATTAAATTTTGCATTTCTTCCTCTGTAATTAGTTTGAGTAATAATGCATTTTGTTTTACAATTACCATTTTTGGAATTGAGCTCAATATTTCCTCATAATCAGTTAGCTTGGGATAAACTATTAGGATCCTTTTAAAATGTTGACGGGCTTCCTATTTGATCTCTTCCACCCGACCAAAGTATCCCCTTCTTTGTAGATAAAATGAACACTATTTTTATTCCTTCGAACCTTATTTGGTTATGGAAAAAGGTTGTGTTTTTGTGTCGTGCCTAGACCCAAATACTTCTTGATTTGATTCTCCAATCATCTTCCTCTCTTCTATTTATTTGGTAGATTTTCCAGTAGATATTTTTTCTTGCGCTTGGAGTTCTTTTGTCTCTGTTTCATTCTCCAATCTTCGTTGCACTACTTCCAGTTTACTTTGGATGGCACTCTTTTCATGGGTGGGTCCCCTGTAGTTGTTCTTTGCCCAGATATTGAGAGTAGAATTGAAAAACTCAAGTTTTGACTCCCAAAAAAATCTTAGAGAGCCATCTATTTTTGTGTGCTAGGTTTGTTCAACCAAAAAATAAACATCCTTGTTGACTTGACTAAAGAGGATTGTAACAGAAAGGAAGAGGACCAAAGTTTCCTTTTTCGTCAAAGGTTATACTTACAGGCTTGTGATATGATATTATTGTAGATACATTTTTTGGTGATGCTAAGGTAGAGACAACTATGAGATTTGTGTGGACTATGAACCAATCTAGTCATTCTTCGATGTTGCCAAGACCAAGGTGTCTATTACTCAAGGTAAATTTCCAATGTCTTGGCTTGAAGTATATGAAGCTATGATCAACCACTATGTTTTCCAGTTTGTCTCTACATGGGTTAGGGAGATAAAGATTACCTCTTCTCTCTTTGTGATTCATTACCATTTTGAGATCACCTACAAGTATTGTGCAATGACTACCTTCTAAATCTAACTTAAGTGCCAAGGAGTTCCAACATTATTCCTTGTCTACGTAGTGGGCCAAGCCATAGATATTGTAAGTTGTCAAATTCTTTCCATTTTCTTTATTCTTGAAATCATTATTTACCCAATGTTTCTCCTAGTGTGTAATTTTTATATCTATGATTATATGTTACATATTGTACATATACCTCTTGATGTGCCTCTAGCACTGATTTCTATTCCTTTCATATATTTACCAATTTTATTGATTGTAGAGGGCATTTCTTCCTCATTTTATTTGGTTTCATGAATGAGAAGGACTGTGGGTTTCTCTAATCTAACTAGATCTCTTATTGCACTTATTTTTGGAGCAGTTCCAAGTACTATACAATTATGGGAGACCATAATCATTATTTACCTTGGGAAGGGGTGGCAGAGTCCTTAACTCTCCTTGCCTAGGTCAAAGATTCTTTCATTTCTTTCCCTTTCCCGAATGATTCCATGGGTTGTTGAATGCTCAATGCCATGTCTTTTTATGTTGTCTCATCACAAACTTCCTTATGGGACTTTCTTCTAGATCTCTTTTGTGATCCCTCTCTAGGTGTTACAATTTCCTTAGCCTTGGTTCTGGCCAAGATGCCAAAAAAGGAGGGAGTTAATTGGGATGAGGGAATACAGGTCAGATTAGAGGAAGGAAAAATAGAATCATCATGCGTTGATTCATGGATCCTTGGGCTTTCTTCTAGATTTTAAGGAGGGTAGAGAGTATATCTTGTCTGGTCAAGAACACCAATTTAGCAGTTAGAGCATGGGTGGGTTGGGGGAGGTTGACCTTTTGAAGCCTCCTCATCTTCCTGCTCAATAGTTATATTTTGCTGGTCATTAGGATCAACAGGTGTGTTAGCTAGGATTTTAAAAAGTGTTGGAGGAGCAAGGAATGGAAGCTCCTAAGGGACTTGAGAAGTTGGCATTAATGGGATATGGGATAGAAGGTGAAGAATGAGGGGCCGAAGGAGGGATACCAAGTTGAGATTGCCCATTTGGGATTGGGTTTCTTTTGGTATTGATGGCTTTATGTCTGGTTGTTTCCCATTACTCTTCTTTGTTTTCTTGAGTTTCTGTTATTGATTTTTTTGGACATTTATTTGCAAAATGACCATATTCGCGACTTACCTTGCATTTGAAGGGTGATTACTCATAGTCAAACTGCTATATATGCTACCAGTTGTCAACCTTGAGCTTTATTGCTTCAAGAAGACCTTTTCCTAAGTCGACCTCCACGCAGATCCTTGTGCATGCATGCATGTTCTCTTTTGGCTCACTTTGATCTATGCATTTTAGGATTACATTCCTATATCTCTTACTAATTCCTCTCCCCAAAAATGGAGTGGTAGGTGAGGGAGACAAACCCATATCGAAATTACATTGGGAATGTCGATCTATGGATCAAAGTCTCGGTTCCATAAGTTTAAGTAAAGACCTCTCGAGTCCATGAAGTATGGCTCGTTTCTAAAGATTAAATCTCTGTCTTCCTTGGTTTTGAAGTATAAGGTGTAAAACCCTCTTCCACAAAAGCAAGCTGATATTTTCCCCTTGATTTTGGTGGACCAGTTCCACTCAATCCACTTGTGTACCGATTTTAGGGAAGGTTAGAGACAAGTGAACTTCTCTACTAGGCCTTGCTCAACAAGGGAAAGAGATGTTTGTGAGGAACTGAAGGAGGAAAGTCAATTTCAGGGATGGATTCCAAGAATTTGCAAACTTTGAGACTAAGAACTCATCATGCAGAGGACCAAGGGAGGAGATTAGAGTGAGGAAGGTTGCTACTGCAGGGTCAGGTGGGGGTGATGGCCTCCCCCCAAAGAGGATTTCGGAGGGGACATGGAAGTTGGAAGGTAGCAAAGGCGGTCAAGGGTCAGCGCGATCAGGAAGCCAATCAACTCAAGCGATCCTCAAAATTATTATAGATTTTACTACTACTATTATTATAGTATTTTTATGATCTTTAAAGTACATTTTTTGTCAATAAAAATATACAAATTGTATTTAGTATTTAATATTACATTTTGAATAAAAAATAAAAGCAAATAACAATACGAAAAAAACTAAATTTTTTGCACTGAGAGGCGCATTCTACAACCCAGTATGAGGGTGATGTATACTTTCATTCGTGCTCAACGTGGAGTTGACACATGTCCTTTTAATTCATAATATTAAAAATAACAATGTATTCATAATTTTCTATTAAAAAACTAATAATTTATAATATTGAAATGAGAAAATTTAGTTAAAAAATAAAACAAAGCTAAAAAAATAGTTTATAATTTTTTTTAATAAAAAACAATAAATAATAAAAATAAAAATAAAGAGATTTGATTAATTTCTTTTTATATTTAAAAAAAGAATAGAGAAAATTTCTCTATATGAATTAAATATTATATTTACCATCTTAACTCTAGATTTATCATGCATCCAAAAAGATCAAATCCCTTAAAATGTAAACTTTTTTCGATATAAGACTTAAAAAAAAAATTACACCTTGAAAAATTTAATCTTTCTCAATACATAATACATCTTGAATTAAATAAACCTATACCAAATTTAACCATACTTTGCAATTTATCAACGCAATAAACCTAAATAAAAAATACTTATTAGGAAAAAGATTATTATGAAAAGCATTACAATAACTAAGATTACACACTTGCCATCTAAATGCTTGACTAGGCACTATACCCTCCTTTCCTTCTCTAAGTAGCTGTCACGTACCAATTACAAATCTCAATTTTTTTTTAATTTTACCACTATATAATCATGCATATATGTCATATTGATTTTCTTTGCACCACCAACCAATTATAAATACCATGGTTATCGAGCATTCTAATCAAAGTTTACTTATTACAAATTCATTCGAATATTATATATAAATATATATTTCCACCCGCTCATGCAAAGGTTATTAATATTTTCTATATACATCTTCCCATACCCATAATCCGATATCGATTTGACAATGGATAACACTTATTATACCGTGAGTTTGTAACATGCGAAATACAACTACAAAGGTATATACAGATGCATTGAACAGTACTCATTCTTAAATGTTCCTTTATAGCATTTACAATATTTATGTATTGGTTTATGTTTCCGAGGAAGCTGAAGCCGTGGTTCTGACCGACTCCGGCGCTCATCCAGCTGGCTTATTTTACATCGTTCATCTGGCTCGATGAACGGCTAGCTAACAATCCTTCATGTGCCTTTGCGTGCCGAACGCTCCAAATGCCATACGGCCTGACACCTCGAACTTGCCAAAACTTGGTTGCCTTTCCCGGTTCTTTTCCTGCTGATCAGACGATGGTGATAAGCTTGCCCAAATCCAGGGCTGTTATCAAGCCACGCGGCAACGAGAGCTGCTGAAGTATTTATGAAGGGTTTCACGCATTCGGCTTGTTTCTCATTTTCAATATTGAACAACGTTATGGTGCTCTGCCTTACCCTGAACCTTTCGCTTCCAAGTGAACTGGTGCACAGCGGAATGTTTCGGCCACCCTTCACGGATTCATGTAATACTATTTCATATACAAGATTCCGCTTCTCTCTATTCCTGCTTGTGTTTTGCACAGGTGCATGAGCTTCCGCAGCTCGGATATGGTTACTGTCTCTGGTCTCTGCTAACTCGTTTACGTTTTATTGTTTTCTCAGCAATTTTATTAGAGCTCTCAGTTATGGTATGATTGTTGCTCTCACAAGGATGGCTCGATGGCTAACCAGCGACATTGGAAGTCTTCTCCGCTTCGCTGCCATCCCAAAATAGGTAAGAGTTATGCGTTTACCTTCGACCCATTTGGCTTTCCCCAAAGTAGTGGCTGAACAGCTGTTCGTCTGAACAGGAATGTCAGGGTTTGCTCTTTTTTTGGAGTCCCTCGGCCATACTCAAGGGGTTTCCTCGCTTGGGAATTTCTATGTCTCATTCTCATATTTGGTGGTTGTATTATATTGGGTTTTACCGTCCACACTCAGGCGGAAACCGCCGCTAAGAGGCGTTGTACGCCTAGCTTAAGTTGTATAATCGGTCTTTCATTATATGGCCTAACACTCCTGAGCACAGACAGTACTTTTTGTTGAACACTGCTTTTGGTTTTCATAATGCTTTTTCTCAGTTTAATCTTGAATAAGGAATTATTACGATGACACAGGTATCTTTGTATGACTCTAGTCTATATTATGATGTTTTTGGCGTACTCGCCTTTTCAGTGGCTTTACTGTGAGCATGGCTCGATTATCAGTCTCTGTTCGTATCTTTTCAGTGTAAATTCGTTTTATGGTTAGTTCTTTGATATGAATGGAAATATGTTTTTTTTTTATGGTTAATTCTTTCTATATGAATGGTTCGGACATTAAAGCCTGCGGCCGAGTACATACATAAGCTCAGTCACGACGATTCTTTTGGAATCGGGACAATCTGTTAATAACTGCTTTGCATGCATAATGTTAATGGTTCTTTTTTTTAACCCACAGTGACAAGGATGTGTCCGACTGCGTTATGTTTCATCCGCATACATATATATATTCTGTCAAATGTGTTCTGTTATATAGATGCTATTGAATGTTGTTGCTATGAAGCGTGTGCATGGTTCCGCCGACGAGTCGCTCGGCCTGCGGTTCTCATTGGTAAAAGGTTTGAGTAGTTTTCATATGTTTTAATGTTGTTCTCGATTCGGGGTATGAACCCTTTACTTCTGCACAGTGTTAAATTTCTTTTCGTTTTCATTCCTAACTGATTACAGAGAAGGGTTTAGCCGTATTCTTTTCTGCTTAGCATTTCACAGAGTTTTCTGTTTAGTATTTCACAGAGATTTCAGTTCGATATGTTTTCTTTTACCTCTGTTCTTTGATTGAAAGGTCCAGATTCTGTCTCTGCCAGTTGCGCAGAGACTAGAATTCTAAAAAGAAATGATTAGATTATTTTTCCATTATCTTTTCTGCCTATATAAGACCATAAAAGGTTTCCACAGATAAAATGCTTAGCAAGCCATACCTGTTTAGCAGCAAACCTGCTCGTAAAGCTTGTCAACCTCCCGTCCGTAGGAAGATCCTCCTCGATCTTCCACCCCCAAGCACTTCTGCAGATCTTCTTGTCTGCAATTCCTCTGGCTATGCCAGGTCTCGCTATCTGATCCTAACCAGACGTAGCGGATTCAGGAAGTCTTTTCCTTCCAACACATGCTATCTGGTCACTACCAAACATAACATCTCCTCATTCCTGCCATCTAATCCCAACCAAACTTGGCATTCTTCCCCCTTTTCCTCTTGGGGTCTCAACTGTCCCCTGAAGGTAGTTAGGTTTTTTATTTAACTACCTCAACAGTTATTAACCACAATTAATCATACACTCAAATTAAATAGTGATGACACAATTAATTATCATGATAATTAACAATACTAACAACAGAGTTTTTTTTTTACTTATCAAACAGAGTTTTAGCTCACAGTTAAATTTACTATTTTACCCAACATTATCACTTCACGAGGATCATTACATCTCCCCCTCCTGAAGTTCAACATCGTCTCAATCTTGTTGTTCGTCCAAAAACAGTCTGGGATAAGCTTCTTTCATACTCTGCTCATCCTCCTAGGTGGCCTCATCAAGCCCAAAGTGCTGCCATTGCACTTTAACCTGGTTGATGACCCTTTTCCGCAACTCGACTCTTCTCAGATCTAGTATGTTCACTGGCTCGACCATGAACTCTCCTTCCGGTTCCACCTGAATGTCCTGCCAAATTATTATGTGCCTAGGATCATAAACATATTTCTTTAAAACTGATACATGGAAGACATTATGGACCCGGATATGACTGGGTAGGGCTAGCTGATAAGCTATCGGCCCCACTCGTGCTAAAATCTGGAAGGGCCCACAGAAGCGAGGTGCCAATTTGGCACAAGCATTCCATTGGAGAGTACTTCTCCTTGCCCGGATTCTGACATATACATGCTCACCCACCTGATATTCTTTAAATGTTCTTTTTCGATCAGCAAATTTTTTTTGCCTGTCCTGAGCTATTTTTAAATTAGCACGGACCCTCCTGACCATGACTTCCATCTCCTCCAACATTTCAGGACCTAGTAAGAGTTTATCCTCCGGTCCACCCCAACTGGATGGCGTACGGCATCTTCTGCCGTAAAGCACTTCGAATGGACTCATCCGCAAGGATGCATGATATCCATCGTTATAAGCAAACTCTACAAGGTGTAAGTACTCCTCCCATCGGGTAGGTTGTTGCATCACATAAGACCTCAGCATGTCTTCCACCACTTGATTCACCCGTTCAGTCTGCCTGTCAGTCTGCGGATGATAAGCGGTGCTGAAGTTCAATTGAGTTCCCAGACCTTCAAACAAGGTCCTCCAAAAAACTGAAGTGAATTTAACATCGCGATCGGATATTATTGTTTTTGGCAGCCCATGAAGTTTAAATATATTCTGCATAAAAACATTTGCGATTTGAGCCGCACGATATGTAGACTGAACCGGTATGAAGTGGGCTGACTTACTGAGTTTGTCTACTACAACCATTATAGAGTCATTGTTCTTTTTGGATTTTGGAAATCCCATAATAAAGTCCATGGTAATGGTCTCCCACTTCCATTCTGGTATGGGTAATGGCTGTAGTAAACCCGAAGGGTGTTGATGTTCAGCCTTAACCTGTTGACATTCTAAGCATCGCGCCAGATAGTCTACCACATCTCTTTTCATGCCTGGCCAATGGTACTCCTTCCGAAGCGAGGTGATTAATTTTTGGTAGCCTGGGTGTCCCGCATAAGGGCTTTTATGATATTCATCCAGAATCTTTTCTTTAATACCGCTCTGATTGGGTACATAAATTCTTTTCTGGTAACACAGAATTCCGGCTGCATTCAAATTGTACCCTTGTTGTATTATATGGGTATTTAAGTTCTGCACCAGCTGCTTCTTTTGTAGGTAAATTCGATCTTGTGCAGCAGCCTCTTCAATTTCTTTGTCAAGGGTGGACCGTCCTTCACTAATACCAATTTCATAAATGCAATGCACTTTTCGGCTCAGTGCATCAGCTACCCTGTTCTCTTTTCCTTTCAAGTGCTTAATTTCAAAATCGAAATTTCCCAAAAAGTCCACCCACCTAGCTTGTCTAGCGTTCAAGGTTGGTTGACTAAAGTAGCTAGTCAAGCTATGGTGATCAGTCATCAGCAAGAATTTTCTTCCCACTAAATAATGGCGCCACATTTTCAGCGCATGAACAACCGCGGTTAACTCCAGATCATAGGCAGAATATTTCTGCTCATGTTCCTTTAACTTTCTGGATTCGTACGCGATCACTTTACCTTCCTGCATTAACACCCCACCTACGCCCTCCTTACTTGCATCGGTGCAAACTACATAATCCTTTTCCAAATCTGCAACACTCAGCACAGGTGCGGTAGTGAGCAGGTTTTTGAGCTGTTCAAAGCTCCGTTGACAATCTGCTGTCCACTTGAATACCTTGCCCTTCTTTTGCAAAGAGGTGATAGGGTATGCAACCTTGGAGAAACCTTCTACAAACCGCCGGTAATAACCAGCCAGCCCTATGAAAGATCTGATATCTGCCACATCCTTGGGTATTGGCCATTCTATTATAGTTTTGATCTTTTCGGGGTCCACAGCTATACCTTCTTTTGTAATGATATGTCCCAAGTATTGGATCTGTTCTTTATAAAAATCACATTTTCTAAATTTACCATATAGCTGATGCTCCTGTAGTGTCTGTAACACTATTCTGAGATGCTCCTCATGCTCTTTAATATTCCAGGAGTATATAAGTATATCACCAATAAAGATTAACACGAATTTGTCTAGGTACTCATGAAATACACTGTTCATCAAACACATAAATGTCGCAGGTGCATTGGTCAACCCGAAAGGCAGTACCACAAACTCGTAGTGCCCATAACGAGTACGAAAAGTTGTTTTGGCTATGTCCTCATCCTTAATTCTGATTTGATGATAGCCCGACCTCAAGTCGATCTTTGAAAAGATTGTCACCCCCTTCACATGATCAAACAGTTCATCAATGCAGGGTAGTGGATATTTGTTTTTAACTGTCAATTTGTTCAGCTGTCTATAATCTATGCACATTCGGAGAGTTCCATCTTTTTTCCTAACAAACAATACAAGGGCTCCCCAAGGGGATACACTGGGACGGATATACTTCTTGTCCAACAACTCTTGCAGCTGCATCTTTAACTCAGTTAATTCCGGCACACTCATCCGATAGGGTGCTCGGGATACTGGGGCTGCACCGGGTACCAATTCAATGGTGAAGTCCAAATCTCTTTTGGGCGGCAGCCCTGGTATTTCTTCCAGAAATACGTCTGTAAAATCTCGCACTACTGGTATATTTTCCACAGTCGCAACTTTATCTTCAGATCCAGCATACCCTACTTGTATTGCATATATTTGACATTTCTTCCGGACACTTTTAGCTAGTTGTGAGGCCGTAATTGGCCGGATCTGCACTGGTTTTTGGATACCTTGAATTTCCTTTTCCATTCCCAGTTCATCTCGGTAAGAGATTGTTTTTGTCTTGCAGTTTATTACAGACCATCGCTTTTCCAACCAGTCCATTCCTATCAGCACATCATATGATCCAAGAGGGAGTACATTCAATTCTGTTATTATTGTCTGACCAGCTAACCTTAGCGGACAGTTGCTGACCTTAGTCAGCACTCGTCTTTTGGCCCCAGTGGCAAGCTGTACTAACCAAGGATTTTTAAACTTAATAGTTTGCAAACTACAGCTTTCCACGACTTTGGGACTTACATAGCTTAAAGTAGCTCCTGGGTCTACTAAAATGGAAACAGTTCGATCAAAGATCTTACCTTCAAACTCTATCATTGTTGGCTGGTAATCAGCTTGTCGATCCTCAAGTGCTGCATTTATTCTAGGCATGGACCGGGCTACATCTCCCACCGTAGAGGCTTCGTAGATCTGGGACACCTGATCACTTTCCTTCCGATGAGGACAATTTTTAATATAATGGGGTCCGCCACAACCCCAGCACTGAACCGGTGGCCTAACTGAGCCCTCATTATCCATTTTAACTGGTTGTTCACTATATTTAGATTCAGTAGGTGGCTTAAATCTGATCTGACTTCTTGATGGGTTTCTAGTGCTAGCCCCTTTCGAAAATCCCTTGTGAAAGCTGCTGCGAGTTCCCTTAGCTCCTACAGTCATTCTGCTGCTCTTTCTATCTGCCCAGCGCTTCCCAGAATTTTCTCCTTTTTGTTTGCTCTGCTGATAACATATTCTAGCCTTCCGAATTGCTTCGTCCATCGTTTTCGGATTATCAAACTCGATCCTTTCCCGCATCGCCAGGGGTAGGCTGCTAACAAACCGCTGCACCTTAGCCTTCTCCTCTCGAATGTACGGTACATAGCGAAGCAGAGATGTAAATTTAGTTATGAACTCATCTATGGTCTGCTGTCCTAGCCGCAGATCATGAAATTCTCGTGCTTTTTCATCATAGAAGCGTTCTGTCAGGTATTTTTCCTTAAAATATCTTTGAAAAGTCTCCCAAGTCACATCTTGCTCACTCACACCCCACACCATCTTGACTTCTTCCCACCATAAGGTGGCCTTGGCCTGCAGCTCGAAAATAGCCAGTCGTGCCTTAAGATGGTGATCATACTCGTACACTTGGAAATACTTGTTCATATTGATTAGCCATGCCTCTGCGGCTTCTTCTGATTCCCCATCGAAATGAGGTGGTTTAATCTTCCGAAACTCCCCTTGCAATTCTATCCGCGGTCTTTTTGGAGTTTGATATTCAGAAGCGTTAACAGACTTCTCTCCTCGCGTCTCCGCCCTTTCCTCTGCTTCCTCCTGTTCAGTGTGATAACTTTGTTCATCTGTTACTCGTGTCTGTTCAGGCCTAGGATGAGACTGCTGTTGATGTTGTTTATCAGATAAACTTTTCAGAATCCTCTCTTGTTCCATGTTTAATCTTGCGTTGTCCTCACGCAAACGGGCCATTTCGTCCTTCAGCTCCTGGACTGCCCTCAATATAGTCGAATCAGTGTTGCGGCCTTCGACTCCCAGTTGTACCCATAGCTCAGGATTCCCCTGAGGGCGAGCAACATTATCTGGTTGATCCAAATTTCCATGAGGAGCGCTACTTGTTCTCCTCATTCTGTTGTTACCTGTACAAGATTAGTTCATTCAACAGTTGTATTTGTATATTCCAATACACTCTTTACTTGCTTGTTATGATACTATTTATGCATTGTTGTTTTATTAGAATTAACTCGAGGTCACAGAGTTGTAACCTGGGCTTTAATACCAATTTGTCACGTACCAATTACAAATCTCAATTTTTTTTTATTTTACCACTATATAATCATGCATATATGTCATATTGATTTTCTTTGCACCGCCAACCAATTATAAATACCATGGTTATCGAGCATTCTAATCAAAGTTTACTTATTACAAATTCATTCGAATATTATATATAAATATATATTTCCACCCGCTCATGCAAAGGTTATTAATATTTTCTATATACATCTTCCCATACCCATAATCCGATATCGATTTGACAATGGATAACACTTATTATACCGTGAGTTTGTAACATGCGAAATACAGCTACAAAGGTATATACAGATGCATTGAACAATACTCATTCTTAAATGTTCCTTTATAGCATTTACGATATTTATGTATTGGTTTACGTTTCCAAGGAAGCTGAAGCCGTGGTTCTGACCGGCTCCGGCGCTCATCCAGCTGGCTTATTTTGCATCGTTCATCTGGCTCGATGAACGGCTAGCTAACAATCCTTCATGTGCCTTCGCGTGCCGAACGCTCCAAATGCCATACGGCCTGACACCTCGAACTTGCCAAAACTTGGTTGCCTTTCCCGGTTCTTTTCCTGCTGATCGGACGATGGTGATAAGCTCGCCCAGATCCAGGGTTGTTATCAAGCCACGCGGCAGCGGGAGCTGCTGAAGTATTTATGAAGGGTTTCACGCATTCGGCTTGTTTCTCATTTTCAATATTGAACAGCGTTATGGTGCTCTGCCTTACCCTGAACCTTTCGCTTCCAAGTGAACTGGTGCACAGCGGAATGTTTCGGCCACCCTTCACGGATTCAGGTAATACTATTTCATATACAGGATTCCGCTTCTCTCTATTCCTGCTTGTGTTTTGCACAGGTGCATGAGCTTCCACAGCTCGGATATGGTTACGGTCTCTGGTCTCTGCTAACTCGTTTATGTTTTATTGTTTTATCAGCATTTTTATTAGAGCTCTCAGTTATGGTATGATTGTTGCTCTCAGGAGGATGGCTCGATGGCTAACTAGCGACATTGGAAGTCTTCTCCGCTTCACTGCCATCCCAAAACAGGTAAGAGTTATGCGTTTACCTTCGACCCGTTTGGCTTTCCCCAAAGTAGTGGCTGAACAACTGTTCGTCTGAGCAGGAATGTCAGGGTTTGCTCTTGTTTTTGGAGTCCCTCGGCCATACTCAAGGGGTTTCCTCGCTTGGGAATTTCTATGTCTCATTCTCATATTTGGTGGTTGTATTATATTGGGTTTTACCGTCCACACTCAGGCGGAAACCGCCGCTAAGAGGCGTTGTACGCCTAGCTTAAGTTGTATAATCGGTCTTTCATTATATGGCCTAACGCTCCTGAGCGAAGACAGTACTTTTTGTTGAACACTACTTTTGGTTTTCATAATGCTTTTTCTCAGTTTAATCTTGAATAAGGAATTATTACGATGACACAGGTATCTTTGTATGACTCTAGTCTATATTATGATGTTTTTGGCGTACTCGCCTTTTCAGTGGCTTTACTGTGAGCACGGCTCGATTATCAGTCTCTGTTCGTATCTTTTCAGTGTAAATTTGTTTTATGGTTAGTTCTTCGATATGAATGGAAATACGGTTTTTTTTTATGGTTAATTCTTTCTATATGAATGGTTCGGACATTAAGGCCTGCGGCCGAGTACATACATAAGCTCAGTCACGGCAATTCTTTTGGAATCGGGACAATCTGTTAATAACTGCTTTGCATGCATAATGTTAATGGTTCTTTTTTTTAACCCACAGTGATAAGGATGTGTCCGGCTGCGTTATGTTTCATCCGCATACATATATATATTCTGTCAAATGTGTTCTGTTATATAGATGCTATTGAATGTTGTTGCTATGAAGCGTGTGCATGGTTCCGCCGACGAGTCGCTCGGCCTGCGGTTCTCATTGGTAAAAGGTTTGAGTAGTTTTCATATGTTTTAATGTTGTTCTCGATTCGGGGTATGAACCCTTTACTTCTGCACAGTGTTAAATTTCTTTTCGTTTTCATTCCTAACTGATTACAGAGAAGGGTTTAGCCGTATTCTTTTCTGCTTAGCATTTCACAGAGTTTTCTGTTTAGTATTTCACAGAGATTTCAGTTCGATATGTTTTCTTTTACCTCTGTTCTTTGATTGAGAGGTCCAAATTCTGTCTCTGCCAGTTGTGCAGAGACTAGAATTCTAAAAAGAAATGATTAGATTATTTTTCCATTATCTTTTCTGCCTATATAAGACCATAAAAGGTTTCCACAGATAAAATGCTTAGCAAGCCATACCTGTTTAGCAGCAAACCTGCTCGTAAAGCTTGTCAACCTCCCGTCCGTAGGAAGATCCTCCTCGATCTTCCACCCCCAAGCACTTCTGCAGATCTTCTTGTCTGCAATTCCTCTGGCTATGCCAGGTCTCGCTATCTGATCCTAACCAGACGTAGCGGATTCAGGAAGTCTTTTCCTTCCAACACATGCTATCTGGTCACTACCAGACATAGCATCTCCTCATTCCTGCCATCTGATCCCAACCAGACTTGGCATTCTTCCCCCTTTTCCTCTTGGGGTCTCAACTGTCTCCTGAAGGTAGTTAGGTTTTTTATTTAACTACCTCAACAGTTATTAACCACAATTGATCATACACTCAAATTAAATAGTGATGACACAATTAATTATCATGATAATTAACAATACTAACAACGGAGTTCTTTTTTTACTTATCAAACAAAGTTTTAGCTCACAGTTAAATTTACTATTTTACCCAACATTATCACTTCACGAGGAGCATTACAGTAGCATAAGCCATAGAAAAACCTTCCTATTGAGGAATACAAAGAGGTGACATACATCTATGTTAATTGAAATCTTAACAATCTCACTCATGGGTAAGAAAAGAAGGAAGCATGGTAATAAATCAGTCAATTAGGTTCCTTAGCTGATTGAAATGCCTCCTTATCCTTTCGTGGCCCTTACATGATTAGTGATCAACCAACATAACACGTGGAATTATTTTAATTGGCCAAATCACATATTATTCAATCCTCCTTATCCTTTCCTCGCCCTGACATGATTCAATGATCAACAACATAACACGTGGAATTATTTTAATTGGACAAATCACATAATAAGAAAGTTAGATTAAATAGTAAGTCTAAAATGTTTTTCTTTTTGATCTTTATGTGTGGTGGTGGTGTTAGGTTTAAAGTTTTTTTTTGTGTTTTTTTTTTTTTTTTTTTTTCTTTTTGGCTCTAACAAAGTACTTATCATTCATATATATATATTAAACTTAAAGTTTTATAATAAACTTATCTCATTTTTTTAGGTTAGATATATATTTTTTAAATTTAAAATTATATAATAATAAAGTGTTATTTGTGAAAATTGAATTTAAGTAAATAAAGTACTATTTTTTTTTAATTATTTAAAATAAACATTATTATAAATTAATACTTTTATTAAAAAAATTAAATTAAATTTTTAAAATGATAATAATAATTCTACACATCTCATAAAATATATTAATGTAAAAAATATATTTACATTAAAAATTATATGAGATGTGTAAAATTAATATATTTTAATATATGGCCTAGATAAAGCTTGCAGGCCACATTATAGCTCAAAATATTATGTGCCATTACACCTAGGGTGATTGTACCTTAGATGTCATCTCTGTTGCTAAATCCTGCAACCATGGTGAGTAGCGGAATTGGTGTATCTATTTGTTGAATGAATTCTTTGAGGCCTGTCCAGATGTATATAAGCGGGTTACCTATTTTACTTCTGGATACTTAGTAATAACTATCGCAATGATGAAATGGTGCACACTCAAATGGAGACAACCAACTAAAATATTAGATGATAAACTATTGGTCCTTGCTTATATCCCATGGAGAGCACAAGGTGACCCCAATAGTAAGGGAATTAACAAAGAATCTTTCGCCAATTGGTATACCGAGTTGGTGATAATTACAAAGAATATCACCTGAGTACCATGACCAATTATGGATGAATACTCTCACTCTATTTGGTTTGACATCTGCCATGGAACTACTTATGTTCAGCCTAAAGTTGTCAACGTTGAAACCTTCCATATGAAGTTGTTGCCTTTCTACGTTTTTGAGGAAGTCTTTCACAATAATTTCCTCTCCTGACTAGAAATCCTTTGTGAAGTACAAGATGGAAAAAATATTTATTCATTTCAAGTAATGATGTCGGGTCTGCCATCTGGGGAAAGTCCTTCATCATCTAGGAAGCATATTGCAGACCAAGTGCTCAACCCCATCCTCAAGAAATTCCAGGAATCTATCTTTTCTACACGTAATAGTTTGGAAACCTTTAGCCCATTGGTAAGCTCTACACCATCTTCTTCTGCTATCAATACTGAAATTTCTTTTAATACTTCTTTTCTCAAAACACTTCCAGTTTCTTTTGCTACCATGGACCTTGCTTTTGTCTCCCAACCAATAGTGCTAGATACTCTTAATTTTTTTCCCTTTTTCCACTACGGCTCAAAATAATCGGCCCCATCGTCATTCCTAGATTGTAGATCTCACGGATGAAGAGCCCCATGGATTTATTTCTAGTGCTTAGATAATTAAAGTAAACCCTCATTTTCCATTTGCCAACTCTCCCCTATCCCATAACCCATCGTCTCATACAACATCTCCTTCTACTACCATATCTGACATTTCACATACATGAAACCCTCCTATTGATGAGTCTGAGATGGAATTTGATTTATTATTCATGATATTACTGAGTAAAACCTTGACATATCAGATGTGCATATCACTCCTATTGATACTATCTCTGTATCTGAATCCAATACCTTGCATCCGACACCATGTCAAGAATTTTTAGTAGCTCAGATTGTGCAGCTCAGAAAAAACCCTGACCGGTGTCACGAAGTCTTGGGCCATGTGGCACAAACTCGTAATATTGTTCCTTTATTATCATCACAAAATTTTGATGAGATTCATACTTAGTTTGCAAGGAGAAGAGCCATGAACATGAGACCTCCCCGCGGGGTCATTCTGAATTCCATGGGCAGTGGCCAACCTTTGTAGGCTTGGTTGCCTTTGCCCAATATTATTTCATCTGGTGATTTTAAAAACTAGTATTCTTCATAGATCCTCAATTTTATTGAGGTTGTTTCCCATCATGTGAAAGCTCAACACAATTATTTTGTCTCTAACCATGAACAACAACAACAAAAGCTCCTTGCTATTACAACTGAGCGAGACCAATTTCTCTATGAAAAAAAAGAATTAGAGCACTAAGTTGAAGATATTAGTGATAAATTTTAGAAGTTATGGCCATCAATCATTGATGTTATTCCTAATGCACCAAAGGAATTTTCTCTTTGTTCTCTTTCGAAATGTTGTGATCACATTGGAGCCACTTGTACTAAACTTGTTGTTGTCAACCGAGGGTTGCATAACACTATTGCAATTGCTTGAAAGGCTCTCCTAGACCCAACAAATCAATATAATGCAACGATTGAGAATAAAATAGTTGATGCTCCTTCCCTTAAATATTCTCTCTGACAACTTACTGAGGATTCTCAAGAGGTCTTCTGACAAGTTCAAGACTAGGTCGGACTACTTGTAAAGAAGAATCAACCACTATATGAGTTATGCCAGTAAGCACAACAATTTTTCAATCAAGCTATAGTTACTGGAGATTTCAATCAACAACATGACTTATTTTCTCGTGTTGATTCACTGGAAAAGAAAATTCATCAGTTGGAAGAAGACTCACACAACTCTAAAGCTATGTTGTGTGACCTGAAACTACTTGCTCATAACGATTTTATGAAGTTGTGGTAACTCAATTCTGATGCAGATAGTCGATGGCAAGCCATGATGAATGCATGCCCTGAACAACCCACTATCGAACACACCTCTTAATTTCTTGAGCAGACTATATTTCTTTTGGATTCCTGGAAGTCTCTTATATATAAATATTCTCGTTTTAAAGCTAATGTTATCTGGACAGTGCCTGATTCGGATCCTTCGTCTGAAGGTGAACCTGTGACACGATAAGAGGAAACATAGGAAGATGCACCACAAAAACAAGAAAAATCTTAAGTGCTAGTAGTAGATTGACTCAAGGACGAGTCAATAGATTGTGGTCGGGCCTATTGGGTCCATTTTTGGGAAAGAAAATTTTGGAAATTTGTGATCAGGTTTTGAGTAGAAAATAGTTGCCTAGGATATCGCCGGAAAAAGGGAAATGAATGGTTGAAAAAAGTAGATGCCTGGAATGATTAGAGAGAGGCGCACAAGAGAAATGAAGAGTCAGTTATGATGGAATTTGCAAAAACCTACAAACAAGGATAAGTGTGCAAGAGAGCAGTCATGACAAAGTTTGTAGAGGTCGCCAGCGAAGAAGAATCGCACTGGAGTTTGAAGGAATCTAAGGAGATAAGGACCAGATCAAGCAAGCAGGATCACGGAAGGGAATCTATAAAATCTGAAGGGAAGATAGCGGAAAGGGGAGATCGAGAGTCCATGCTAAAATGTTACCATTGTTCTCCTCAAAAAACTCCTTACTATTCATGATCTCTCTATGAATTTTGTTATGTAATCTAATCCAATAGTGATTGGTGTTATTGCTTGTAATGAGGAGCCCGTTATGATGTAATGTTGTAATGATCTGGTGGTTAATGAAAGGGAGTTGCGGGAATCATTTGTGTGCTTGAATTATGATGGAGTGTTTGTCTCCCTTTAAAAATTTTAAAGTATAAGCTATAATGATCTCTACTATTTCTATTTATGTTGCAATTCTGTCCTTTCCACATATTGTATGTTTGTAGATGAGAGACTTATAATATGAATACATGAAATGGAATATCTATTGTGTTTTTCTTTGATTCCATACCGCAATCCCCTATTTTGCTAAGTCTTGGCACGCCTCGGGTGCGACACCTCTCTTTCTCATTAAGTGAGGTGAAAATGCCAGTGTAATGCTAGAATGACGAACTGTTTTGTTGGTGCCTTGTGTCTAAACCCACGGTCTATCCCTGTTAAAATTTTAAGCCAATATATTGAAAGAGGAAGCTATGATTTGTTTGGGGATTAAGGCTAGAAAGTTCAAGCTGGTTCCACCCTCAATTTTTATTTACTTTTGGGAGTAGTGGATCATTTTTAGGAGCTCCTTCTTGATGAGCCCCCAAAAGGATCTATAAAAGGATATGGAGAATCCATCAGGCCTTGGCACTTTTTAGGGTGCAAGACCCATATTAAATTTTGCATTTCTTCCTCTGTAATTAGTTTGAGTAATAATGCATTTTGTTTTACAATTACCATTTTTGGAATTGAGCTCAATATTTCCTCATAATCAGTTAGCTTGGGATAAACTATTAGGATCCTTTTAAAATGTTGACGGGCTTCCTATTTGATCTCTTCCACCCGACCAAAGTATCCCCTTCTTTGTAGATAAAATGAACACTATTTTTATTCCTTCGAACCTTATTTGGTTATGGAAAAAGGTTGTGTTTTTGTGTCGTGCCTAGACCCAAATACTTCTTGATTTGATTCTCCAATCATCTTCCTCTCTTCTATTTATTTGGTAGATTTTCCAGTAGATATTTTTTCTTGCGCTTGGAGTTCTTTTGTCTCTGTTTCATTCTCCAATATTCGTTGCACTACTTCCAGTTTACTTTGGATGACACTCTTTTCATGGGTGGGTCCCCTGTAGTTGTTCTTTGCCCAGATATTGAGAGTAGAATTGAAAAACTCAAGTTTTGACTCCCAAAAAAATCTTAGAGAGCCATCTATTTTTGTGTGCTAGGTTTGTTCAACCAAAAAGTACACATCCTTGTTGACTTGACTAAAGAGGATTGTAACAGAAAGGAAGAGGACCAAAGTTTCCTTTTTCGTCAAAGGTTATACTTACAGGCTTGTGATATGATATTATTGTAGATACATTTTTTGGTGATGCGAAGGTAGAGACAACTATGAGATTTGTGTGGACTATGAACCAATCTAGTCATTCTTCGATGTTGCCAAGACCAAGGTGTCTATTACTCGAGGTAAATTTCCAATGTCTTGGCTTGAAGTATATGAAGCTATGATCAACCACTATGTTTTCCAGTTTGTCTCTACATGGGTTAGGGAGATAAAGATTACCTCTTCTCTCTTTGTGATTCATTACCATTTTGAGATCACCTACAAGTATTGTGCAATGACTACCTTCTAAATCTAACTTAAGTGCCAAGGAGTTCCAACATTATTCCTTGTCTACGTAGTGGGCCAAGCCATAGATATTGTAAGTTGTCAAATTCTTTCCATTTTCTTTATTCTTGAAATCAGTATTTACCCAATGTTTCTCCTAGTGTGTAATTTTTATATCTATGATTATATGTTACATATTGTACATATACCTCTTGATGTGCCTCTAGCACTGATTTCTATTCCTTTCATATATTTACCAATTTTATTGATTGTAGAGGGCATTTCTTCCTCATTTTATTTGGTTTCATGAATGAGAAGGACTGTGGGTTTCTCTAATCTAACTAGATCTCTTATTGCACTTATTTTTGGAGCAGTTCCAAGTACTATACAATTATGGGAGACCATAATCATTATTTACCTTGGGAAGGGGTGGCAGAGTCCTTAACTCTCCTTGCCTAGGTCAAAGATTCTTTCATTTCTTTCCCTTTCCTGAATGATTCCATGGGTTGTTGAATGCTCAATGCCATGTCTTTTTATGTTGTCTCATCACAAACTTCCTTATGGGACTTTATTCTAGATCTCTTTTGTGATCCCTCTCTAGGTGTTACAATTTCCTTAGCCTTGGTTCTGGCCAAGATGCCAAAAAAGGAGGGAGTTAATTGGGATGAGGGAATACAGGTCAGATTAGAGGAAGGAAAAATAGAATCATCATGCGTTGATTCATGGATCCTTGGGCTTTCTTCTAGATTTTAAGGAGGGTAGAGAGTATATCTTGTCTGGTCAAGAACACCAATTTAGCAGTTAGAGCATGGGTGGGTTGGGGGAGGTTGACCTTTTGAAGCCTCCTCATCTTCCTGCTCAATAGTTATATTTTGCTGGTCATTAGGATCAACAGGTGTGTTAGCTAGGATTTTAAAAAGTGTTGGAGGAGCAAGGAATGGAAGCTCCTAAGGGACTTGAGAAGTTGGCATTAATGGGATATGGGATAGAAGGTGAAGAATGAGGGGCCGAAGGAGGGATACCAAGTTGAGATTGCCCATTTGGGATTGGGTTTCTTTTGGTATTGATGGCTTTATGTCTGGTTGTTTCCCATTACTCTTCTTTGTTTTCTTGAGTTTCTGTTATTGATTGTTTTGGACATTTATTTGCAAAATGACCATATTCGCGACTTACCTTGCATTTGAAGGGTGATTACTCATAGTCAAACTGCTATATATGCTACCAGTTGTCAACCTTGAGCTTTATTGCTTCAAGAAGACCTTTTCCTAAGTCGACCTCCACGCAGATCCTTGTGCATGCATGCATGTTCTCTTTTGGCTCACTTTGATCTATGCATTTTAGGATTACATTCCTATATCTCTTACTAATTCCTCTCCCCAAAAATGGAGTGGTAGGTGAGGGAGACAAACCCATATCGAAATTACATTGGGAATGTCGATCTATCGATCAAAGTCTCGGTTCCATAAGTTTAAGTAAAGACCTCTCGAGTCCATGAAGTATGGCTCGTTTCTAAAGATTAAATCTCTGTCTTCCTTGGTTTTGAAGTATAAGGTGTAAAACCCTCTTCCACAAAAGCAAGCTGATATTTTCCCCTTGATTTTGGTGGACCAGTTCCACTCAATCCACTTGTGTACCGATTTTAGGGAAGGTTAGAGACAAGTGAACTTCTCTACTAGGCCTTTCTCAACAAGGGAAAGAGATGTTTGTGAGGAACTGAAGGAGGAAAGTCAATTTCAGGGATGGATTCCAAGCATTTGCAAACTTTGAGACTGAGAACTCATCATGCAGAGGACCAAGGGAGGAGATTAGAGTGAGGAAGGTTGCTACTGCAGGGTCAGGTGGGGGTGATGGCCTCCCCCCAAAGAGGATTTCGGAGGGGACATGGAAGTTGGAAGGTAGCAAAGGCGGTCAAGGGTCAGCGCGATCAGGAAGCCAATCAACTCAAGCGATCCTCAAAATTATTATAGATTTTACTACTACTATTATTATAGTATTTTTATGATCTTTAAAGTACATTTTTTGTCAATAAAAATATACAAATTGTATTTAGTATTTAATATTACATTTTGAATAAAAAATAAAAGCAAATAACAATACGACAAAAACTAAATTTTTTGCACTGAGAGGCGCATTCTACAACCCAGTATGAGGGCGATGTATACTTTCATTTGTGCTCAACGTGGAGTTGACACATGTCCTTTTAATTCATAATATTAAAAATAACAATGTATTCATAATTTTATATTAAAAAACTAATAATTTATAATATTGAAATGATAAAATTTAGTTAAAAAATAAAACAAAGCTAAAAAAAATAGTTTATAATTTTTTTTAATAAAAAACAATAAATAATAAAAATAAAAATAAAGAGATTTGATTAATTTATTTTTATATTTAAAAAAAGAATAGAGAAAATTTCTATATATGAATTAAATATTATATTTACCATCTTAACTCTAGATTTATCATGCATCCAAAAAGATCAAATCCCTTAAAATGTAAACTTTTTTCGGTATAAGACTTAAAAAAAAAATTACACCTTGAAAAATTTAATCTTTCTCAATACATAATACATCTTGAATTAAATAAACCTATACCAAATTTAACCATACTTTGCAATTTATCAACGCAATAAACCTAAATAAAAAATACTTATTAGGAAAAAGATTATTATGAAAAGCATTACAATAACTAAGATTACACACTTGCCATCTAAATGCTTGACTAGGCACTATACCCTCCTTTCCTTCTCTAAGTAGTTGTCACGTACCAATTACAAATCTCAATTTTTTTTTAATTTTACCACTATATAATCATGCATATATGTCATATTGATTTTCTTTGCACCACCAACCAATTATAAATACCATGGTTATCGAGCATTCTAATCAAAGTTTACTTATTACAAATTCATTCGAATATTATAAATATATATATATTTCCACCCGCTCATGCAAAGGTTATTAATATTTTCTATATACATCTTCCCATACCCATAATCCGATATCGATTTGACAATGGATAACACTTATTATACCGTGAGTTTGTAACATGCGAAATACAACTACAAAGGTATATACAGATGCATTGAACAGTACTCATTCTTAAATGTTCCTTTATAGCATTTACGATATTTATGTGTTGGTTTACGTTTCCGAGGAAGCTGAAGCCGTGGTTCTGACCGGCTCCGGCGCTCATCCAGCTGGCTTATTTTGCATCGTTCATCTGGCTCGATGAACGGCTAGCTAACAATCCTTCATGTGCCTTCGCGTGCCGAACGCTCCAAATGCCATACGGCCTGACACCTCGAACTTGCCAAAACTTGGTTGCCTTTCCCGGTTCTTTTCCTGCTGATCAGACGATGGTGATAAGCTTGCCCAGATCCAGGGCTGTTATCAAGCCACGCGGCAACGGGAGCTGCTGAAGTATTTATGAAGGGTTTCACGCATTCGGCTTGTTTCTCATTTTCAATATTGAACAACGTTATGGTGCTCTGCCTTACCCTGAACCTTTCGCTTCCAAGTGAACTGGTGCACAACGGAATGTTTCGGCCACCCTTCACGGATTCAGGTAATACTATTTCATATACAAGATTTTGCTTCTCTCTATTCCTGCTTGTGTTTTGCACAGGTGCATGAGCTTCCGCAGCTCGGATATGGTTACGGTCTCTGGTCTCTGCTAACTCGTTTACGTTTTATTGTTTTCTCAGCATTTTTATTAGAGCTCTCAGTTATGGTATGATTGTTGTTCTCAGGAGGATGGCTCGATGGCTAACCAGCGACATTGGGAGTCTTCTCCGCTTCGCTGCCATCCCAAAACAGGTAAGAGTTATGCGTTTACCTTCGACCCGTTTGGCTTTCCCCAAAGTAGTGGCTGAACAGCTGTTCGTCTGAACAGGAATGTCAGGGTTTGCTCTTGTTTTTGGAGTCCCTCGGCCATACTCAAGGGGTTTCCTCGCTTGGGAATTTCTATGTCTCATTCTCATATTTGGTGGTTGTATTATATTGGGTTTTACCGTCCACACTCAGGCGGAAACCGCCGCTAAGAGGCGTTGTACGCCTAGCTTAAGTTGTATAATCGGTCTTTCATTATATGGCCTAACACTCCTGAGCACAGACAGTACTTTTTGTTGAACACTGCTTTTGGTTTTCATAATGCTTTTTCTCAGTTTAATCTTGAATAAGGAATTATTACGATGACACAGGTATCTTTGTATGACTCTAGTCTATATTATGATGTTTTTGGCGTACTCGCCTTTTCAGTGGCTTTACTGTGAGCACGGCTCGATTATCAGTCTTTGTTCGTATCTTTTCAGTGTAAATTCGTTTTATGGTTAGTTCTTTGATATGAATGGAAATACGTTTTTTTTTATGGTTAATTCTTTCTATATGAATGGTTCGGACATTAAGGCCTGCGGCCGAGTACATACATAAGCTCAGTCACGGCGATTCTTTTGGAATCGGGACAATCTGTTAATAACTGCTTTGCATGCATAATGTTAATGGTTCTTTTTTTTAACCCACAGTGATAAGGATGTGTCCGACTGCGTTATGTTTCATCTGCATACATATATATATTCTGTCAAATGTGTTCTGTTATATAGATGCTATTGAATGTTGTTGCTATGAAGCGTGTGCATGGTTCCGCCGACGAGTCGCTCGGCCTGCGGTTCTCATTGGTAAAAGGTTTGAGTAGTTTTCATATGTTTTAATGTTGTTCTCGATTCGGGGTATGAACCCTTTACTTCTGCACAATGTTAAATTTATTTTCGTTTTCATTCCTAACTGATTACAGAGCCGTATTCTTTTCTGCTTAGCATTTCACAGAGTTTTCTGTTTAGTATTTCACAGAGATTTCAGTTCGATATGTTTTCTTTTACCTCTGTTCTTTGATTGAAAGGTCCAGATTCTGTCTCTGCCAGTTGCGCAGAGACTAGAATTCTAAAAAGAAATGATTAGATTATTTTTCCATTATCTTTTCTGCCTATATAAGACCATAAAAGGTTTCCACAGATAAAATGCTTAGCAAGCCATACCTGTTTAGCAGCAAACCTGCTCGTAATGCTTGTCAACCTCCCGTCCATAGGAAGATCCTCCTCAATCTTCCACCCCCAAGCACTTCTGCAGATCGTCTTGTCTGCAATTCCTCTGGCTATGTCAGGTCTCGCTATCTGATCCTAACCAGACGTAGCGGATTCAGGAAGTCTTTTCCTTCCAACACATGCTATCTGGTCACTACCAGACATAGCATCTCCTCATTCCTGCCATCTGATCCCAACCAGACTTGGCATTCTTCCCCCTTTTCCTCTTGGGGTCTCAACTGTCCCCTGAAGGTAGTTAGGTTTTTTATTTAACTACCTCAACAATTATTAACCACAATTAATCATACACTCAAATTAAATAGTGATGACACAATTAATTATCATGATAATTAACAATACTAACAACAGAGTTTTTTTTTTACTTATCAAACAGAGTTTTAGCTCACAGTTAAATTTACTATTTTACCCAACATTATCACTTCACGAGGAGCATTACATCTCCCCCTCCTGAAGTTCAACATCGTCTCGATCTTGCTGTTTGTCCAAAAACAGTCTGGGATAAGCTTCTTTCATACTCTGCTCATCCTCCTAGGTGGCCTCATCAGGCCCAAAGTGCTGCCATTGCACTTTAACCTGGTTGATGACCCTTTTCCGCAACTCGACTCTTCTCCGATCTAGTATGTTCACTGGCTCGACCATGAACTCTCCTTCCGGTTCCACCTGAATGTCCTGCCAAATTATTATGTGCCTAGGATCATAAACATATTTCTTTAAAATTGATACATGGAAGACATTATGGACCCGGATATGACTGGGTAGGGCTAGCTGATAAGCTACCGGCCCCACTCGTGCTAAAATCTGGAAGGGCCCACAGAAGCGAGGTGCCAATTTGGCACAAGCATTCCATTGGAGAGTACTTCTCCTTGCCCGGATTCTGACATATACATGCTCACCCACCTGATATTCTTTAAATGTTCTTTTTCGATCAGCAAATTTTTTTTGCCTGTCCTGAGCTATTTTTAAATTAGCACGGACCCTCCTGACCATGACTTCCATCTCCTCCAACATTTCAGGACCTAGCAAGAGTTTATCCTCCGGTCCACCCCAATTGGATGGTGTACGGCATCTTCGGCTGTAAAGCACTTCGAATGGACTCATCCGCAAGGATGCATGATATCCATTGTTATAAGCAAACTCTACAAGGTGTAAGTATTCCTCCCATCGGGTAGGTTGTTGCATCACATAAGACCTCAGCATGTCTTCCACCACTTGATTCACCCGTTCAGTCTGCCCGTCAGTCTGCGGATGATAAGCGGTGCTGAAGTTCAATTGAGTCCCCAGACCTTCAAACAAGGTCCTCCAAAAAACTGAAGTGAATTTAACATCGCGATCGGATATTATTGTTTTTGGCAGCCCATGAAGTTTAAATATATTCTGCATAAAAACATTTGCGATTTGAGCCGCACGATATGTAGATTGAACCGGTATGAAGTGGGCTGACTTACTGAGTTTGTCTACTACAACCATTATAGAGTCATTGTTCTTTTTGGATTTTGGCAATCCCGTAATAAAGTCCATGGTAATGGTCTCCCACTTCCATTCTGGTATGGGTAATGGCTGTAGTAAACCCGCAGGGTGTTGATGTTCAGCCTTAACCTGTTGACATTCTAAGCATCGCGCCAGATATTCTACCACATCTCTTTTCATGCCTGGCCAATGGTACTCCTTCCGAAGCGAGGTGATTAATTTTTGGTAGCCTGGGTGTCCCGCATAAGGGCTTTTATGATATTCATCTGGAATCTTTTCTTTAATACCGCTCTGATTGGGTACATAAATTCTTTTCTGGTAACACAGAATTTCGGCTGCATTCAAATTGTACCCTTGTTGTATTATATGGGTATTTAAGTTCTGCACCAGCTGCTTCTTTTGTAGGTAAATTCGATCTTGTGCAACAGCCTCTTCAATTTCTTTGTCAAGGGTGGACCGTCCTTCACTAATACCAATTTCATAAATGCAATGCACTTTTCGGCTCAGTGCATCAGCTACCCTGTTCTCTTTTCCTTTCAAGTGCTTAATTTCAAAATCAAAATTTCCCAAAAATTCCACCCACCTAGCTTGTCTAACGTTCAAGGTTGGTTGACTAAAGTAGCTAGTCAAGCTATGGTGATCAGTCATCAGCAAGAATTTTCTTCCCACTAAATAATGGCGCCACATTTTCAGCGCATGAACAACCGCGGTTAACTCCAGATCATAGGCAGAATATTTCTGCTCATGTTCCTTTAACTTTCTGGATTCGTACGCGATCACTTTACCTTCCTGCATTAACACCCCACCTACGCCCTCCTTACTTGCATCGGTGCAAACTACATAATCCTTTTCCAAATCTGCAACACTCAGCACAGGTGCGGTAGTGAGCAGGTTTTTGAGCTGTTCAAAGCTCCGTTGACAATCTGTTGTCCACTTGAATACCTTGCCCTTCTTTTGCAAAGAGGTGATAGGGTATGCAACCTTGGAGAAACCTTCTACAAACCGCCGGTAATAACCAGCCAGCCCCATGAAAGATCTGATATCTGCCACATCCTTGGGTATTGGCCATTCTATTATAGTTTTGATCTTTTCGGGGTCCACAGCTATACCTTCTTTTGTAATGATATGTCCCAAGTATTGGATCTGTTCTTTATAAAAATCACATTTGCTAAATTTACCATATAGCTGATGCTCCCGTAGTGTCTGTAACACTATTCTGAGATGCTCCTCATGCTCTTTAATATTCCAGGAGTATATAAGTATATCACCAATAAAGATTAACACGAATTTGTCTAGGTACTGATGAAATACACTGTTCATCAAACACATAAATGTCGCAGGTGCATTGGTCAACCCGAAAGGCAGTACCACAAACTCGTAGTGCCCATAACGAGTACGAAAAGTTGTTTTGGCTATGTCCTCATCCTTAATTCTGATTTGATGATAGCCCGACCTCAAGTCGATCTTTGAAAAGATTGTCACCCCCTTCACATGATCAAACAGTTCATCAATGCGGGGTAGTGGATATTTGTTTTTAACTGTCAATTTGTTCAGCTGTCTATAATCTATGCACATTCGGAGAGTTCCATCTTTTTTCCTAACAAACAATACAAGGGCTCCCCAAGGGGATACACTGGGACGGATATACTTCTTGTCCAACAACTCTTGCAGCTGCATCTTTAACTCAGTTAATTCTGGCACACTCATCCGTTAGGGTGCTCGGGATACTGGGGCTGCACCGGGTACCAATTCAATGGTGAAGTCCAAATCTCTTTTGGGCGGCAGCCCTGGTATTTCTTCCGGAAATACATCTGTAAAATCTCACACTACTGGTATATTTTCCACAGTCGCAACTTTATCTTCAGATCCAGCATACCCTACTTGTATTGCATATATTTGACATTTCTTCCGGACACTTTTAGCTAGTTGTGAGGCCGTAATTGGCCGGATCTGCACTGGTTTTTGGATACCTTGAATTTCCTTTTCCATTCCCAGTTCATCTCGGTAAGAGATTGTTTTTGTCTTGCAGTTTATTACAGACCATCGCTTTTCCAACCAGTCCATTCCTATCAGCACATCATATGATCCAAGAGGGAGTACATTCAATTCTGTTATTATTGTCTGACCAGCTAACCTTAGTGGACAGTTGCTGACCTTAGTCAGCACTCGTCTTTTGGCCCCAGTGGCAAGCTGTACTAACCAAGGATTTTTAAACTTAATAGTTTGCAAACTACAGCTTTCCACGACTTTGGGACTTACATAGCTTAAAGTAGCTCCTGGGTCTACTAAAATGGAAACAGTTCGATCAAAGATCTTACCTTCAAACTCTATCATTGTTGGCTGGTAATCAGCTTGTCGATCCTCAAGTGCTGCATTTATTCTGGGCATGGACCGGGCCACATCTCCCACCGTAGAGGCTTCGTAGATCTGGGACACCTGATCGCTTTCCTTCCGATGAGGACAATTTTTAATATAATGGGGTCCGCCACAACCCCAGCACTGAACCGGTGGCCTAACTGAGCCCTCATTATCCATTTTAACTGGTTGTTCACTATATTTAGATTCAGCAGGTGGCTTAAATCTGATCTGACTTCTTGATGGGTTTCTAGTGCTAGCCCCTTTCGAAAATCCCTTGTGAAAGCTGCTGCGAGTTCCCTTAGCTCCTACAGTCATTCTGCTGCTCTTTCTATCTGCCCAGCACTTCCCAGAATTTTCTCCTTTTTGTTTGCTCTGCTGATAACATATTCTAGCCTTCCGAATTGCTTCGTCCATCGTTTTCGGATTATCAAACTCGATCCTTTCCCGCATCGCCAGGGGTAGGCTGCTAACAAACCGCTGCACCTTAGCCTTCTCCTCTAGAATGTACGGTACATAGCGAAGAAGAGATGTAAATTTAGTTATGAACTCATCTATGGTCTGCTGTCCTAGCCGCAGATCATGAAATTCTCGTGCTTTTTCATCATAGAAGCGTTCTGTCAGGTATTTTTCCTTAAAATATCTTTGAAAAGTCTCCCAAGTCACATCTTGCTCACTCACACCCCACACCATCTTGACTTCTTCCCACCATAAGGTGGCCTTGGCCTGCAGCTGGAAAATAGCCAGTCGTGCCTTAAGATGGTGATCATACTCGTACACTTGGAAATACTTGTTCATATTGATTAACCATGCCTCTGCGGCTTCTTCTGATTCCCCATCGAAATGAGGTGGTTTAATCTTCCGAAACTCCCCTTGCAATTCTATCCGCGCTCTTTTTGGAGTTTGATATTCAGAAGCGTTAACAGAGTTCTCTCCTCGCGTCTGCGCCCTTTCCTCTGCTTCCTCCTGTTCAGTGTGATAACTTTGTTCATCTGTTACTCGTGTCTGTTCAGGCCTAGGATGAGACCGCTGTTGATGTTGTTTATCAGATAAACTTTTCAGAATCCTCTCTTGTTCCATGTTTAATCTTGCGTTGTCCTCACGCAAACGGGCCATTTCGTCCTTCAGCTCCTGGACTGCCCTCAATATAGTCGAATCAGTGTTGCGGCCTTCGGCTCCCAGTTGTACCCATAGCTCAGGATTCCCCTGAGGGCGAGCAACATTATCTGGTTGATCCAAATTTCCATGAGGAGCGCTACTTGTTCTCCTCATTCTGCTGTTACCTGTACAAGATTAGTTCATTCAACAGTTGTATTTGTATATTCCAATACACTCTTTACTTGCTTGTTATGATACTATTTATGCATTGTTGTTTTATTAGAATTAACCCGAGGTCACAGAGTTGTAACCTGGGCTCTGATACCAATTTGTCACGTACCAATTACAAATCTCAATTTTTTTTTATTTTACCACTATATAATCATGCATATATGTCACATTGATTTTCTTTGCACCGCCAACCAATTATAAATACCATGGTTAACGAGCATTCTAATCAAAGTTTACTTATTACAAATTCATTCGAATATTATATATAAATATATATTTCCACCCGCTCATGCAAAGGTTATTAATATTTTCTATATACATCTTCCCATACCCATAATCCGATATCGATTTGACAATGGATAACACTTATTATACCGTGAGTTTGTAACATGCGAAATACAACTACAAAGGTATATACAGATACATTGAACAATACTCATTCTTAAATGTTCCTTTATAGCATTTACGATATTTATGTATTGGTTTACGTTTCCAAGGAAGCTGAAGCCGTGGTTTTGACCGGCTCCGGCGCTCATCCAGCTGGCTTATTTTACATCGTTCATCTGGCTCGATGAACGGCTAGCTAACAATCCTTCATGTGCCTTCGCGTGCCGAACACTCCAAATGCCATACGGCCTGACACCTCGAACTTGCCAAAACTTGGTTGCCTTTCCCGGTTCTTTTCCTGCTGATCGGACGATGGTGATAAGCTCGCCCAGATCTAGGGCTGTTATCAAGCCACGCGGCAGCGGGAGCTGCTGAAGTATTTATGAAGGGTTTCACGCATTCGGCTTGTTTCTCATTTTCAATATTGAACAGCGTTATGGTGCTCTGCCTTACCCTGAACCTTTCGCTTCCAAGTGAACTGGTGCACAGCGGAATGTTTCGGCCACCCTTCACGGATTCAGGTAATACTATTTCATATACAGGATTCCGCTTCTCTCTATTCCTGCTTGTGTTTTGCACAAGTGCATGAGCTTCCGCAACTCGGATATGGTTACAGTATCTGGTCTCTGCTAACTCGTTTATGTTTTATTGTTTTATCAGCATTTTTATTAGAGCTCTCAGTTATGGTATGATTGTTGCTCTCAGGAGGATGGCTCGATGGCTAACCAGCGACATTGGGAGTCTTCTCCGCTTCGCTGCCATCCCAAAACAGGTAAGAGTTATGCGTTTACCTTCGACCCGTTTGGCTTTCCCCAAAGTAGTGGCTGAACAGTTGTTCGTCTGAGCAGGAATGTCAGGGTTTGCTCTTGTTTTTGGAGTCCCTCGGCCATACTCAAGGGGTTTCCTCGCTTGGGAATTTCTATGTCTCATTCTCATATTTGGTGGTTGTATTATATTGGGTTTTACCGTCCACACTCAGGCGGAAACCACCGCTAAGAGGCGTTGTACGCCGAGCTTAAGTTGTATAATCGGTCTTTCATTATATGACCTAACGCTCCTGAGCGCAGACAGTACTTTTTGTTGAACACTGCTTTTGGTTTTCATAATGCTTTTACTCAGTTTAATCTTGAATAAGGAATTATTACGATGACATAGGTATCTTTGTATGACTCTAGTCTATATTATGATGTTTTTGGCGTACTCGCCTTTTCAGTGGCTTTACTGTGAGCACGGCTCGATTATCAGTCTCTGTTCGTATCTTTTCAGTGTAAATTCGTTTTATGGTTAGTTCTTCGATATGAATGGAAATATGTTTTTTTTTTATGGTTAATTCTTTCTATATGAATGGTTCGGACATTAAGGCCTGCGGCCGAGTACATACATAAGCTCAGTCACGGCGATTCTTTTGGAATCGGGACAATCTGTTAATAACTGCTTTGCATGCATAATGTTAATGGTTCTTTTTTTTAACCCACAGTGATAAGGATGTGTCCGACTGCGTTATGTTTCATCCGCATACATATATATATATTCTGTCAAATGTGTTCTGTTATATAGATGCTATTGAATGTTGTTGCTATGAAGCGTGTGCATGGTTCCGCCGGCGAGTCGCTCGGCCTGCGGTTCTCGTTGGTAAAAGGTTTGAGTAGTTTTCATATGTTTTAATGTTGTTCTCGATTCGGGGTATGAACCCTTTACTTCTGCACAGTGTTAAATTTCTTTTTGTTTTCATTCCTAACTGATTACAGAGCCGTATTCTTTTCTGCTTAGCATTTCACAGAGTTTTCTGTTTAGTATTTCACAGAGATTTCAGTTCGATATGTTTTCTTTTACCTCTGTTCTTTGATTGAGAGGTCCAGATTCTGTCTCTGCCAGTTGTGCAGAGACTAGAATTCTAAAAAGAAATGATTAGATTATTTTTCCATTATCTTTTCTGCCTATATAAGACCATAAAAGGTTTCCACAGATAAAATGCTTAGCAAGCCATACCTGTTTAGCAGCAAACCTGCTCGTAAAGCTTGTCAACCTCCCGTCCGTAGGAAGATCCTCCTTGATCTTCCACCCCCAAGCACTTCTGCAGATCGTCTTGTCTGCAATTCCTCTGGCTATGCCAGGTCTCGCTATCTGATCCTAACCAGACGTAGCGGATTCAGGAAGTCTTTTCCTTCCAACACATGCTATCTGGTCACTACCAGACATAGCATCTCATCATTCCTGCCATCTGATCCCAACCATACTTGGCATTCTTCCCCCTTTTCCTCTTGGGGTCTCAACTGTCCCCTGAAGGTAGTTAGGTTTTTTATTTAACTACCTCAACAGTTACTAACCACAATTAATCATACACTCAAATTAAATAGTGATGACACAATTAATTATCATGATAATTAACAATACTAACAACAGAGTTCTTTTTTTACTTATCAAACAAAGTTTTAGCTCACAGTTAAATTTACTATTTTACCCAACATTATCACTTCACGAGGAGCATTACAGTAGCATAAGCCATAGAAAAACCTTCCTATTGAAGAATACAAAGAGGTGACATACATCTATGTTAATTGAAATCTTAACAATCTCACTCATGGGTAAGAAAAGAAGGAAGCATGGTAATAAATCAGTCAATTAGGTTCCTTAGCTGATTGAAATGCCTCCTTATCCTTTCGTGGCCCTTACATGATTAGTGATCAACCAACCTAACACGTGGAATTATTTTAATGGGCCAAATCACATATTATTCAATCCTCCTTATCCTTTCCTCGCCCTGACATGATTCAATGATCAACAACATAACACGTGGAATTATTTTAATTGGCCAAATCACATAATAAGAAAGTAAGACTAAATAGTAAGGCTAAAATGTTTTTCTTTTTGATCTTTATGTGTATGTGTGGTGGTGGTGTTAGGTTTAAAGTTTTTTTTTTTTTTTTTTCTTTTTGGCTCTAACAAAGTACTTATCATTCATATATATATTAAACTTAAAGTTTTATAATAAACTTATCTCATTTTTTTAGGTTAGATATATATTTTTTAAATTTAAAATTATATAATTATAAAGTGTTATTTGTGAAAATTGAATTTAAGTAAATAAAGTACTATTTTTTTTAATTATTTAAAATAAACATTATTATAAATTAATACTTTTATTAAAAAAATTAAATTAAATTTTTAAAATGATAATAATAATTCTACACATCTCATAAAATATATTAATGTAAAAAATATATTTACATTAAAAATTATATGAGATGTGTAAAATTAATATATTTTAATATATTAAAATATATTAATTTTACACATCTCATATCATTTTTAATGTAAATATTTTTTTTCCAATATGTAAAATACTTTTTTGGTTTTTAGGATCTAAACCATTACATTATAGTTAATTATGTTACTTTTTTAATAATTCTTCTTACTCACTCAACGCAATATAAATCATATATATATAGTTAATTAAGCCAAAAGCGTGGTTTATATTAGAATTAAGATTGAGAAATTTCAAAATTTTAAATTATGAATAGCCAAGATTTAATAAAATGGGAATATTCTTCGTCATATATAATCCAATAAATACTATAAAAAGTATGTGAATGGTTTTTCATTTTTTTGGTTTGATGAAATGCTAAGTTACTAAAAAAATTATTTATCAAAAATTACTTTGGCATTTGAGCTTGGCTTCTTTTGGAGTGATCATTGACTGCACGTCCATTAGTTTATAACATTTAGTTTATTAAATTTATTATTATGATTAATGCATTGTTACAATCAATATGAGAAGGTATTTTAGAAAGGATCCAGGTTATGTTTCAAAGGTTTTAGCAGTAGAATTCATGGGTTTAACTCTTATCTAAAGTGTATTTTAAATGTTTAACTCATTATTTTTGAAATATTTTTTAAACATTTCACATATTGTTTTTTTTTTAAATATAATTTCATGATAGGATATATTTTATTTGGTGATTAATACAATGTATTCATAGTTGTTGTTGTTGGAGATTTCGGAAGTGAACTATATAATGCTTTTTAATTTGTCTAACCTTTGGGATGGTTACTCCTTCCATCGTCATGGACTTCATGATGGATTTTGAATCATGAGTAACCATCCAAAGCATTTTATAAAAAAAACATTACACAGTTCACTTCCAGAAATCTCCAACAACAATATGAATAATTGTGAAAGTCGACTTCATGATGGATAAAGTAACCATCAGAATCATGAGTAATTATCTAAAGCATTGGATAAAAAAAAACATTACACTTCGAGAAATCTCTAACAACATTACACTTCGAGAAATCTCTAACAACAATATGAATGATTGTTGACAACAATATGAATGATTGTTGACAACAATATGAATAATTGTGAAAGTCTCTGATCACTTGTATTCATAGTTATTTACAGAGAACTTTGTAATACTTTAACTATTTACAAAACTTTGTAATACTTTTTATAAATAATTCTAGTGTATTTATCAAATTTTGGAATTTCATCTTCTTGTCAATCATATAAAAATTTGGTATTTTGTCTATTTTGATCTGTTATGATTGTAGGAAAAGTAAAAGTAATTTATCAATGGAAAATAAAAATATCACATTCAACTTATACTTTGGAGATTAAAATTAGGTTTTATGTTTTATATTACTTTAATATTAATAATATTAATATAATTAATGACATTAGCGTTTTTATTATAAATAATATTAATATTAATAAATTATATTAAATTATATTGATCTGCCTTATTCATAAAGACGGATTGATATATAAACAAGGAAAATGACACTTTTTATGATATCAATCATATTTACTAATGTGACTTGGTTTAGACTTTTTACCATTTTGATTGATTTCAAATTATCAAAATGTCATGCACAAATGCAAATATACTCATACTTATCTATAAAAAAAAAATTTATCGTTTTAAATAATTTCCAATTATCCAACTCCCGACTACAAAAATTTATATATATATATATATATATATATATATATAAACAATTTTATCATTTTTTATGGCCTTTTATAATTTTGAATGATCTATGATTATCAAATTGTTATACTGAGGCATTTCATGATACAAACATAATCATACTTATCTATAATTTATTTATCTATTTATTTATATTTTTTGCTTTTGTCCGAGGAAAAATCAAACTTTTTATTAAGAGGAGAAAAAGTTACATAGTAGATGCTATTAACCATTCTGAAAAGTAGTATATCCGCCATGAAAGAGGAAAAACATCTACATCAAAACCTAGCAAAAACCAGCCCACAGTTCCATCATGAAAAAAGATATCCGCCATGAAAGAGGCAAAACATCTACATCAAAACATAGCAAAAACCAACCCACAGTTCCATCATGAAAAAGGATCCTGTCCAAAACTCAGCCCTCCCCTTATGAAGAAAACTACCCTTATAAATACCAGTTTTACAAAAGATAACTGTTATATACAAAAGTACAAATAGTCCGATAGAGAAGTATCCAAAAGTACAAAACTGGAAAAACTGAACAGAGAGGCTAGACTAGAGATTGTAGGGCTGTTGATCTTGCTGATCCGACACACGAATTGTCCCATATGTATGCTCTGCTATACGCCAAATCCACTCCCTATAGATATGGCAAACAAATATATGATCATAAATCATTTTGATTTGAAAAAATTCTTGTGAGAGTGGAATCAAAATATGATTTTGACATCTTTGCAAACTGTTGAACCAATTTATAACATTCAACGAGTCACCGAAAATTTGTAGGATCCAAATCCCAATTGTTTTATCCAACACATTAAGAATTTTAATGATTGTAATTTAGGATAATTATTAGTTCCGGGTCTTAGACCTACTGAAGCTTTGGAAAATCTCTTTTCATGAATGTTGATAACCAGCCCTGCCTCGCACCTATTATGTGCATCAGAAGCACCATCAAGGTATGCCCAAGGGATATTAGGTCTAATCTGTTCTTCTCTATAATCCTGTGAGCCTGAGAAAAAAAATTACAGAAATAAAAGCAAAAATCGAAACACATTCTACTACTAGAGAGAAATTGCACGATCCTAAAAGATGTTGTTGTTTAGGGCTAGCCAGATGCCCCATGAGATGATCGAAGGAATGTTTCTTAAGTTTTCATAGCTAACAAATTAAGTATTGGGGTTTTCGCAGTGCATTATATTAGATATCATTTTGGGATTCAACTGCGTTAAGTAAGTCATTCATCTATGACTTACTTAACGCAGTTGAATCCCAAAATGATATTATAAGTAAGTCATTCATCTATGACTTACTTAACCCAATTGAATCCCAAAATGATATCTAATATAATGCACTGCAAAAACCCCAATACTTAATTCAAAAAGAGTGAAGGGAACTCTACCTGAATGGTTCATGAGGTACAATACTTGCTAAGGTTTTGCAAATGGGATAGCAAGCTAAGTGGGCTTGATTATGGTGAAAACTCCACAGTTAAGCGCACTTGAGCCAGAGGCGATCTGGGATGGGTGATTCATTCTGGAGAGTTTTAATTACCGAGTGCAAGCTCCGAAAGTGATGATTGATTGACTCTGTTATTCATTTCACTAGTTTCAATCTCATTTTTATTATATTTTTTTTCCAATTTAAATTTTTTATCATTTTAAATAAATTCAAATTATCAAACAGTCAACCACAATATCCTCATAAAACTATATATAATCTTGTTATCCAACTGTACCCCTTGAAGCAGTGGTATCTTCCCATTATCATACTGTCACCCACAACAAACTTGTTACATGAAACAATGGTATCCTGCAATTATCAAACTATCACCCACAAAGTTCTGATAAAGCAATGATAGCCTCCCTATGCCCATGTGGCCTCACCATTGTTTAGTCTTCCAAATGATCTACTTTTGAGAGTTCAGCAATCGCGTGCCAATTAGATTCTTCCCAGGACAATTTTGTCAACTTCACCTTCCCATCGTGTCGATAATTATCACCATCACCTTGCAAACCCGTGAATCTCACAGGCCTCCCATCCTTTCCAGCACAGGGGTATTCCTTCCAGGACCTCACTGTTGAAGGCTACCAAACAATTCTGCCGACAAAATCGTGCGAGTCCGTATGTTCTCACTATTTCCCCGACCTGGAAATACAACTAACTTTTGCCCCCCCCCAAAAAGCCTGTAGATAATATCAATTCCGGTTACTCAGAATCCCTCTATTTCAGACAAAAAAAAATCATGGGAAACAGCTGCTTTTTTTTTATTTAGGTTTGTAAGTTGGGTTGTTTCATTGAAGAGACTTACAAGGAAACAATGGTTTCATCCTCTGGAGTGCTGGTGTTGTTCTTGGCCTTGGCCTTGAATTGTTGTTTTGCTAATGTTGGCAATGGCCAGAAGCAGAATTTGAATCATATTTCTCGAAGTTTGCTTCAGAATGGATTGGCTAGGACTCCTCCCATGGGGTCAGACTGCATACTTCTATCCCTCTGTGTTTTCTGTGATGATTTGGCTGTCATACCTTCTGCTCTGTTATGGTGGTTTTGTGAGATGTTACAAACTCTCCAGATATTTTATTACAATGGCATAACATAATCCTTATGTTAGATGTTCTTCCACATTAATACTCCCTTTCCATCCCATTTTCTTGAATTGTAACATTCTGTCTCTGCATTAGATATAGAGATGGATCAATGCTGATTTGATCATTTTCTATTTGCAGATGGAATAGTTGGAATCACTTTGGCTGCGATATTGATGAGAAGATAGTTAGGGAAACTGGTATGTGATGTGATTATCACTTAATTATATTTCTCAGAAACTACTGATTTTTTATTTGATTCTTTGATTTTCTGTTGCAAAAGCTCCATTTCCCATTGACATTAAGCATGTTCAATTCAGCTAAGTTTTGTTTGGTGGATTACTTTTTTTACTGCTGCAGCTGATGCTTTGATCTCATCTGGTTTCAACAAACTTGGATATGAGTACCTAAATATAGGTAAACATGTTCTGCTGTCCTCCAGTCTGAAATGTATCTATGGATCTTGAAAGTCATAACTATGTTATATGTGATATGAAATACTAATTTGGCTACTCTCTTGATGATCTGAACTCTGCATTTTGGCTTAACTAGATGATTGTTGGGCGGAGCAGAAGCGTGATAAAAATGTACATGCTCAACCTGATTGTCGGACTGACTCAGTTTTGACTTTCAGTTATGAAGGTATCTATGTGTTGGTCAAGGCAACTGATTATGTGCTGCTGGTCTTTCTTTATGACTAATCTGCAGGGAAGATTAGTTGCAAAAGCTTCAACATTCCCATCTGGGATCAAGGCCCTTGCGGATTATGTGCACAGCAAAGGGCTCAAACTGGGGATATATTCAGATGCCGGGTACGAATTGTAGGAAATTCTCCGGAACTCTCACACTATTCTCAAAATTTCAAACGAAATCTCTCTACTATTCTCCCATTATTGTTAATGTGGATTTTTCTAAGCTTTTATGTACTTTGCAGGTTCCGTACCTGTTCAGGGAAACAGCCAGGCTCATTGGGATACGAGCAAATAGATGCAGATACATTTGCTGAATGGGTACATTAAAACATTTGCCTCTTCGTACAGTTCCATAGTGGTTTACTTTGTAAATTTGAATTTTTTAAATTATTTTACAGACTAATTCTCCTACACCTCATGACAGGGGGTTGATTATCTAAAATATGATAACTGTAATACTGATCGCAGCAAACCAGAAGTCCGGTAAGTTTCTGTTTCTAATCTTCAATCCAACTCTCTTATATTTGATGGATCATTAACTGTTCCTTTCCAGCCTGGACAGTACTCAAATTTCCAGGCTATCTACCATTCTCTTCTCAATTTTTTACTGCTTGCTATGTAATTCTTTGTCTCTGCACTTATCATCCCCTTTGAAAGGGTGGGTGTTCATGGATTGGAAGTAAAGAATGCATTCAATCCTTTCTGTTAACAAACTTCCAATTTGTTGATTGTTTCCTGATGGTCCATCTCTATTGCTTTGGTGGATTGTGGTTCTTGTTCTCTGAGAAGCTGCCGGATCAGTTTTAGGGCTTTGTAAAACTGTAACTTTGCATGATTAATATCATTATTAGACTTTAACTACTGACTGCAATAGGAAAGAGAATGCGGTTTATTTGGGGATCCAGGAATTGGGAAATTGAATCTCTGTGTTAACTTATAGGTACCCAAGAATGAGGGATGCACTTCTGAGAACAGGACATCCAATATTTTATTCATTGTGTGAATGGTAGGTTTTGATTTCAGTAGATCTTTATGAAATCAGTAATAAGTTCTATATTTCTCAATCATTGATGTCATAATTTGGATATCTTTAGATGCAAACTGTTCTTTTGCAGGGGAAGAGATCATCCGGCTACCTGGGGAGCCAAAGTTGGAAATAGCTGGAGGACAACACAAGACATTAACAACAGTTGGATTAGGTGATCATAGGCTCTACTGTCACACCCACTTCATGGATTGCTCAGAGAACATTGTATGTTGGACTGATTGTTTTTGGCCTGGGGCCGACTGAATGGTTCATCTGGTGCAGCATAGCTTCTCGAGTGGACCTGAATGACAGATGGGCACATTATGCAGGACCAGGTGGATGGAATGGTAGGGCTCCATTCCAATTTCTATGCCAGATATAAAACTGGTTACTATATATCATTTTACTTTTTGATCAATGCTATTCCAAGTGATTCATTGGGCATTCTGTGGATCAGATCCTGACATGTTGGAGGTAGGAAATGGCAAATTAAGCAGAGAAGAATACCGGTCACATTTCAGCCTCTGGGCCCTGATGAAGGTACTTATCATATCTTGTTCTTTGTTCCTGCTGATATGATGATGATGATATCGGCATTGCCCTTAAATATTCTACTCTATTGTACCAAGTTAAATTAAACCCTTTTTTACCATTGAATCATGCATAGCTATATGCAGGCACCATTGTTGATAGGGTGTGATGTGAGATCTATGAGTTCTGGGATTGTGGAGATCCTCAGCAATGCAGAGGTGATTGCAGTCAATCAAGGTGAGAGAACTTTTGGAATTTGTTATCAACCATTAACTACAATTATAATATATATGCTTCTTTCAAGGTGTAGTCCAAGCAGTTAACACTCATCATTTTTACTAGGTTGACACCTCATGCTTTTGTGTTATCGTTATCATGTGCAGATCCATTGGGAGTACAAGGCAAGAAAGTCTACAGCAATGACAATCTGGAGGTATTCATGGCAAAGATGAGCGATGGTTCCTTATAATTTAATATCTTTCCTTTCCAGACCATCTATTTATGTTACTGTATCTCGATTGTTTTGTAATGTAATGTGTATCTTTCTCTTAATGCATGTTTGCTTACAGGTATGGGCAGGTCCTTTATCCAACAATCGTATGGTAGTAATCTTATTGAACAGAAGAGAGTCAAGAGCTTCAATTACAGCCAAATGGGAAGATATTGGCCTCGAATCTTCCCATGAAGTCCAAATTAGAAATTTGTGGAAGGTATATTTTACAGGCTAGAATAAATATACCAGAAGGTTTGAACTTTTGCATTAAATGCATTCTAATTCTGAAGTGTATCCTTATTCTGCAGGAATGTAGTCATTTCTTGGAGTGTATATGTGACTAGAGTTGAGATTAGGATAAGCTATGCAGAAAGACTTTCAACATTACTAATGGCATTATTGGTAATTTGCATTTGCAGTACCAGTCTCTGGCGAGAACATATAAGGACAGCTTAACATCATCAGTCAAGCCACATGCATGTAAGATGTATATTTTGACAAGTGCTTACAATTAGATACATAAAATGATGCTGGTTCAACTGTTTTCTCGCTCATCTATTTCAACCCACATAAAAGGATGTTGACTCAACTGTTTCAACCCCAACTTGAGCAGATTATTATTTGTTGCCATTTCACATTATAGTAGCACCAAACCAGTTTAGAGAATTCCGTATAAGATTCTTTTTCTATCAAGAAAGGATCCATTTCATTTCATCATATGATCTCAGGTTCAAAATTTATGAACCTTATTAAGGAATGTAAAAGCTTTGTGTCATTTCTCATAATATTTCTTATTATTGATTAATTAATAATTCATTACCTTGGTTTAAATACCTTGAATACCTTCGTTTCATTTAGTGATCACTCTTGATTTCCATGCACATACTTGAATACCTTCATTTCACTTGGTGGTCACCCTGGATTTACTTGCACATCTTACTTAAAAGAGTCATTAATATTAACTATTACAATAAAATAAAAAGAGTCACTAATATTAACTATTACAATAAAATAAATGTTTGTATTAATTTAAAACAAAATATTAATTAAAATTAATCTCATTCCATCATTGTAATTGTTTTTTCCCTATATATTAACTATTACAATAAAATAAAAAGAGTCACTAATATTAACTACTGCAACAAAATAAATGTTTGTATTGATTTAAAACAAAATATTAATTAAAATTAATCTCATTCCATCATTGTAATTGTTTTTTCCCTATATAAGTTTCATTATAGGTATAATTCATAATGATCCCATCTAGGCAAGTTCCTTTTCATAGGATTATCATTGTTTTTTCTAATGATTTTGTTTATTATCTTTTCTTTTTGAAAATTGTTAGTGTTTTTTTAATGATTTTGTTTACTATTTTCTTTTTTATTGAAAATTAGTCATAATGGTTTCTAAAGTGGGTATGTTTGAGATGTTTTTTTAATATATATATATATATATATATATACTCAATATTTTTCTTCATTTATGTTTTATTTAATATTTATCATTATCATTTATGTTTTACTTAAAACTAATAAATAAAATAATAATAATAATAATAATAATAAATAAATAAAATGTATTAAAAAAACTAAACTAAACTAAGGAAGACAAGGCAGGGATCCAATTATCTTTTAACAGGGGTTAGATCTTTGCTTTTTTATTTTAGTTTAGTTTAGTTTTTTTTAATACATTTTATTATTATCATTATTTAGTTTTATGGTTTAAAACAATTAAATTTGACCATATTATTCAATTTTAGTTATTTCTATAAGACTTTTTTATTTAAATAATAATATTAATAATAATAAAACTAATGTAATTCATGCTTTCTATTTATTTTATTTTATTTTTAAATTTGTATTCTTTCTTAGTGTTATTTATTTTATTTACTTTATTAGTTTAACCATATTATTATTTAATTTTAGTTATTTTTATATGACTTTTTATTATTATTAAAATATTAATAATTATAATAATAAAATTAATTTAATTCATTATTTATAACTATTTGTTAATTGTTAATTAAAAAAAATATTTATCACTAAATAATAATTCTTAGTCAAAACTAGCTATTATATTATAATAGCTAGAAAACATCTCTCTACATCTGGTTAATTTGATGTCAGGGTCTTCATCTTGTCCTAAAGATGAATCACATGGTTCAAAAAGCATGGACAATTTTTTTTCTCTTATGTGATTTTCACTGAAAGACTTCTTAGCATACAAGAAAAGATGTTGTAAGACAAATATAAAGATATTGATTTGGTCAAATAAAATTAAATTAAAAGATAAAATTAATAATTTACTATTGGTATCTTCCATGGGGTGAATTCTTCCAACTCTTAGTTTTCATTTGCATGTTTGATGATATAGTATGTAATGTGGTTCTAGACTATTGGACAGATGTTGATGTTTTTATTTTATGATTTTGAAATTTTGTTGATATTTAAATTTTGGGCTGGATACCAAGTGAACAGATAGTTAATAGACCTGGTTCCCCACTCGGCAAACCACTTGCAAATAATGAGTGGATCAATGTAATATTTTTCTGATTAATGAAAGAGACCACGAAATAAATTAAAAAAATTAAGATTAATAACCTAGTTCTCCATTGGGCAAACCACTTACAGATAATGTATAGATAAATGTAATATTTTTCCGATTAATAAAAGTCACCACCCAGTAACTCAACAAAAAATACCTTTTATTTTTTTTCTCCAAAGTTTTAACTAGTTTTTTTTGCCATAATATCACTGGAAAAGATTGATTATGAGATAAAACATACCAACTTAAATACATTTTAAATTCGACCTTAATACCTTTCGGACGTTTAATAATATATATAATGTCTCTGTAATGGGTCGAAATCATACCATTTCTCTAGTGGTCCATACCATCTATGTAGCGTTCTCAGTGGGGTACAAAGTCAGAGCGGTACAAAGTCAGAGCACATGCACCTTTGCGAAGAGTGAAATTAAGTTACGACTGGTTGAGTCTATTAATTGTACATACGATTTTTTTTAAATTTGCATATGTACCAAAATTTAGGATGCAAAATTGAAACAAAGGGAATTGAGAGTTGATAATTTGTTTTAATTGATTAAGAATCGTGAAAATTTTATTATTATTAATTTTTTTAATAGTTGTATTGAAAGTGTTTTATAATCTAATAAAATAATGTTTATAATAATAATTCAAAAAATTTAGTAATTAAAAAATAATAATGTCTATTATAAAATAAAATATTTTAATTTTATATATATTTAATTAGCATAATTTGTTGAATATGGGAAAAGGTCACTTAGAATCAAATTTCACAGCGGTGGTTGTGTCTTGTGCTAAGGGGAGAAGATATGCTAAAAAATCTAGTTGGCTAAGGGCTAGTGTGGATCACACCGGGTGGGAAGCCAAATTCACGGAGGATTCTAGATCAGATCTTTCTAGATCTCTAGGATTCTAGATCTTTCTACACCGCTATTAGTTTCTATAATCACATGTAGGATTCTAGATTCTCCTACACTGCCAGTGGTTTCTAGATCATTCCAGATCTCCATCTGAATCACACCCATGATTCTAGATCCTTCTTTTGCCTCTATAAATTTGTAATTTCTCTGGCCAAGGAAAGCAAGCCAAGGCCCAAGCCTATTATGTAATGCAAAATGATTTCTGTTCTCCAGTAATTGTTTTATCTATTCTGCTATTTCTGACTAAGTAATCTTGTTGTTTCTCCATTTGTTTGTCTCTATGAATTATTCTCTGACATTGCCGTCTAAGTCTCTGAGTATAAATTCGTTGTGTGTTATGTATGCTCTAGTCTAACAACTGGTATCAGAGCTAAGTTCGAATATCCACGGTGCAAGCCACTTAGTGCCATCGCCTTACTCTGACAGCGTTCATTAAAACATTGGTTGTTACCCCTTGAGTTGTTGAAGGATATGTCCAGGAAATAGCTGGGGAATGCTGGAACTAAAAGATAGTTGCTGCAAGAAAAACAAGGTCATGGACCTATGTTGAAACATGTTGCTGGAGTTTGAAAAGTGGAGATCCGTGGAAATTGGAGTTGAAACATGGTGTTCGTAAGTTTTTTTTTTCTCAAACCAACATATGTATGTGTGAAATGTGAAAAGGTTAAAACATTATATATGTTTTTATATTTATTATGAAACATATATAATTATATGTTGGAATTTTGAAAAGTATATTTTAAAAAGGAGCAGGAATTTTGAAAAGGGTATTTTAAAAAGGAGGAAGGTCATTATTACTAAATATTAAAGAGTAATAATTAAAGTTTTATTTTTTAAGTGGAGTTTTTTGTGTTTTGGGGCATGAATTTGATTGAAAATGGAGACAATAGTTATAGATATGGAGAAGTTGAGCGGGGCTAATTTTTCCCTATGGAAATCACAGATGGAGGATATACTGATTTTAAAGGATCAGTATTTGCCGATTGAGGGCACAACAAAGAAACCCTCATCGATGACAAATGAAGAGTGGAATAAGCTAGATAGAAAGGCGATTGCAACAATCCGCCAATATTTAGCAAAGAATGTTTATTTCAATGTGTCTGGAGAAAAGACGGTTGAAGGATTATGGAAGAAGCTCCATGATCTATATGAGAAGAACACAACATCAAACAAAGTGTTCTTGATGAAGAAGCTTTATAATCTCAAAATGAAGGAGGGTGCTTCAGTTACTTGAATGCATTTAATATTATTACTAATCAACTTGCCTCTGTTAAAAATCATTTTAGATCATGAAATTAGAGCTATTTTGCTAATGTGTTCTATGCCAGATAGCTGAGAAAATTTAATTGTAGCTATGAGCACTTCAACAACTACAGGGACCCTGAAGTTTGATGATGTCAGCAACAGTTTAATGAATGAGGAGTTGCGACGCAAGTTAATTGCGGAAAACCAGGGAGGAGAGGCTCTAGCTCTAGCTGATCATGGTAGGAGAATGGATCGAGGCCAGCAAGGGCGATCAAGATCGAGAGGCCGATCAAAATCAAGGAGAGGAAGGATCATCTGCTTTCATTGTGGCAAACCTAGGCACATGAAGAAAGAATGTCGATTCTGGAAGAAATGACAAAAGGATCAGAGATCGTCTAGTACAAATCACAAGTCATCTAGCACAAATGAAGGTGAGACTACTGTTGTAGCCACAGATGGTGATGTGTTGTTTACTGTTTCAGTAGAGGATGCATGTGTATATACATCTAGCAGTAGCTTTGATTGGATCCTTAACTCTGGGGCATCTCACCATGTAACCCCATGTAAAGATAGTTTTGTTTCATATAATCCTGGTGATTATGGTAGAGTGCATTTGGGGAATAATCATTTTTGCAACATTATTGGAGTGGGAGATGTCCAGATCAAGATGAAAGATGGAAAAGATATATTGTTGAAACAGGTCAGGCATGTACCAGAAATGCGCATGAGTTTAATCTCTATGGGACAACTGGATGATGAAGGCTATTCGACAAGCTTTGGAAAAGGAGGCTAGAAAATTAGCAAAGGTGCATTGGTCGTGGCCAAAGGACCCAAGACAGGAACATTATACACATTGAAGACACTGATAGGAAAATCAGATTTGGCTGCTGTCACAAAAGAAGGAAATTTAGCAGATCTGTGGCATAAGCATTTGGGTCACATGAGCGAGAAGGGTTTAAAAATCCTTGTTGATAAAAATTTATTGCCAGGTTTGAAATCCTACAATCTTGATCTTTGTGAGCATTGTATATATGGTAGACAAAGAAGGGTTTCATTCCTTAGAGGTGGCCATGACAGAAAGAAAAATGTGTTAAAATTAGTACACTCGGATGTGTTTGGGCCTATTAACATCAAATGATTAGGAGGAGCATCATATATTGTAATATTTATAGATGATGCATCCAGGAAGGTTTGGGCATATCCTATGAAAAATAAAAGCGAAGCGTTTGGAATATTTCAAAAATTCCATGTTGCTGTTGAAAGAGAGACTAACAAATTGCTGAAGTGTTTAAGAACAGATAATGGTGGAGAATATTGCTCAAATGCATTTAAGGAATATTGTAACAGGTTTGGCATAAAGCATGAGAAGATTGTGCCTGGTAATCCTCAACAAAATGGTGTTGCAGAAAGGATGAATCGCACCATTATGGAAAAGGTGCGAAGTATGTTGTCCAATTCTGGTTTGGAAAAGAATTTTTGGGCTGAAGCAGTCAAGACCGCTTGCTACCTCATAAATAGATCTCCAACTACAACCTTGGATGGTGGTATCCCTGAAGAAGTGTGGACTGGTAAGAATTTGAATTATTCTCACTTGAAAATATTTGGATGTGAAGCATTCGTACATATTCCCAAAGAAAATAGAACTAAGCTAGATGATAAATCTATGAAATGCATTTTTTTGGGATATGCGGATGAAGATCTTGGTTATCGTCTATGGGATCCAATGAAACATAAAATTATTAGAAGTAGGGATGTTATATTTAATGAGTCATAAATGTTCAAGAGGACTATAGGTGAGTTGGAGGTTAAGAAGGTTATTGACAGGTTTGAAGAGCAGCAGGAAAACATACCACCAATACAAGAAAATGAACCGCAAATTCAGGAGCATGAAGAACAGCAAGTGGAAAATAATGAACAACAAGAAGAAGGAATCTTGCAGGAACCTTTATAGGAGATTCAACCTGATAATGCACCACCACAATTGGTTCGCAAATCTTCTAGGCCTCATAAGCCTTCACAAAGGTATCCTCCTTCAAACTATATTTTGTTGACTGATGAAGGTGAACCTAATTGTTTTCAAGAAGCTTGTAAAGTTGAGCACAATAAAGAATGGAAGAAGAAATGAACTCTTTGCAGGAAAATAAAACTTGGGAGTTGGTAAACCTCCCAAAAGGTAGAAAGGCTCTACAAAACAAATGGGTGTACAGGATTAAGCATGAAGGTGACGAAAAGAAGGAGAGGTATAAAGCAAGACTGGTGGTGAAAGGTTTTGCCCAAAAAGAAGGTATTGAATTCATTGAAATTTTCTCACCTGTTGTTAAAATGTCATCTATTAGAGCCATTCTTGGTCTAGTTGCTACTTTTGACCTAGAATGTGAACAGTTAGATGTAAAAACTGCATTTCTTCATGGTGAATTGGAGGAAGAAATTTATATGGAGCAGCCAGAAGGCTTCATAGAAAAAGGCAAAGAAGGCCTTGTTTGTAGGTTGAAGAAGAGTCTCTATGGGTTGAAACAGGCACCTCGACAATGGTACAAGAAATTTGATTCATTCATGTTGGAACATGGTTTTTAGAGGTTGGAAGCTGACCATTGTGTCTATATCAAGAGGTATGATCAAGGAAAGTATATCATATTATTGTTATATGTGGATGACATGTTGATTGTTGTGCATGATAAGAATAAGATCAATAGGTTGAAGAAAGATTTGGGTAGCAAATTTGCAATGAATGATTTGGGACCAGCACAACAGATATTGGGCATGTGGATTATGCGTGACAGGAAAAACAAAAGGTTGTGGCTATCATAAGAAAAATATATCAAGAAGGTGCTTGACAAGTTTAATATGAAGGATTCCAAGCCAGTTGGTACACCCCTTGTAGCCCACTTCAAGTTGAGTACTGAACTATGTCCTAGTAATGACAAAGAGAAAGAAGAGATGAGCAAAATTCCTTATACTTCAACAATTGGCAGCTTAATGTATGCCATGGTATGCACACGACCACACATTGCATATTTAGTGGGAGTAGTGAGCAGGTTCCTTACCAGCCCAGGCAAACAACATTGGCAAGCAGTAAAATGGATTTTAAGGTATCTCAAGGGTACTAGTCATTATTGTTTATGTTTTGGTCATGATGAGATTGTGCTTGAAGGATTTACAGATGTGGATATGGCTGGAGATATGGATACCAGAAAGTCCACTACAGGTTATTTGTATACATTTGCAAGTGCAGCAGTATCTTGGGTGTCAAGGCTACAAAGAATAGTAGCCCTCTCTACAACAGAAGTAGAGTACATAGCTGCAACAGAAGCTTGTAAAGAGATGTTGTGGATGCAGCGATTCCTAGGAGAGATAGGAATAAAGCAGGACAAGTATGTGTTATATTGTGATAGTCAGAGTGCCATTCACTTGGCGAAAAACCCAGCATTTCATTCAAAAACCAAGCACATTGACTTAAGGTACCATTGGATCCGGCATGTGTTGGAGGAAGAACAGTTATCCTTGGAAAAGATCCATACAGATAGGAACCCTGCTGATATGCTCACTAAGATTCTACCACAAAATAAACATGAGTTATGTAGAGGCATGGTAGGACTCGGTGTGACTTGATGACTCTTATTTGGCTTCAAGTGGGAGAATGTTAAGTGTGAAGCCAAATTCACAGAGGATTCTAGATCAGATCTTTCTAGATCTCCAGGATTCTAGATCTTTCTACACCACCATTAGTTTCTAGAATCACATGCAGGATTCTAGATCCTCCTACACCGCCAGTGGTTTCTAGATCATTCCAGATCTCCATCTGAATCACACACAGGATTCTAGATCCTTCTTCTGCCTCTATAAATTTGTAATTTCTCTGGCCAAGGAAAGTAAGCCAAGGCCCAAGCCTGTTATGTAATGCAAAATGATTTATGTTCTCCAGTAATTGTTTTATCTATTCCGCTATTTCTGACTAAGTAATCTTGTTGTTTCTCCATTTGTTTGTCTCTGTGAATTATTCTCTGATATTGTCGTCTAAGTCTCTTAGTATAAATCCACTGTGCGTTATGTATGCTCTGATCTAACAAATATAGAGATAAAATAATTGAAAATAAAGCTCTATATATGTTTGTTAAAAAAAGTTTAATATAAATTTGTTATAATTAAAAATAAATAAAAATAAAGAAGAGAATTCATAGCCTCTCAATAGTTTTTTTAATATGTAGATTTGTAATTCATTTTTTTTTTTTTAAATTTGGAGTTGACATGTAATATTTTAAATATTAATAATACAAATTATGTGTGTAAAATATTTAAAACAATATTTATAATAAAAATAATTATGAAGAGGTAGAGTTATATGGACATATGTTTTCTATTTCTAAATATGATTGTAGCATGTATTAACATTTCAATGTATAAAATGTGAATCATAAATAAAATATTCCAATATATATATATATATATATATATATATATATATAATATTATTATTTAAAAAAATTAATATGAATTATCATTTTTTTCTAAGTAAAACTAATCTATTAATAAAAACATAATGTACAGTGAGGCACCGGCCTCTACGGGACTAGGTCAACCATATGACCATTTTAAACAGCAAGTCTTGAAGTCTAGACTGCCCCAGATGGGGAAACCAGTCCAAGAACGAGATAAAATTCGATTCATTCTGCCCACGCAGGGGCAACAATTCCAGAACTCAAAATTTACTAACAAAAAGACTGTAAAATTCAAAAAGGTCTGCCAAAATTGACCACTATAGAATTCAAAAACACTGGCCAGTATTAACCATTGTAAAACTAAACAAACAAAACTCAAATCCTGAACAGGACACATGACCTGTAGCATGCAGCTGCAAGGTGTCTTAGGATGGTAGCTTTTCTTCCATGATCAGACACCAACCATAATCTTCAGAGTCAGTTTCCGCTGCCTGTCTGCCACCTGCAGTGTCCTGAGGCTCATGTTCGTCCACCTGTTTTCCTTTATCTTTGCGGGTGGCATTGCCTCTTGGAGTCTTTTGGCTGCTACTAGATGGGTTGTCCATTTCTATCGGAGCAAAGAAACCTGAATTGAGCCTGCTGGGATGTAGCAGAGAAATCTGTGTGTTGGGTGGTTCCACCGGCGCGCCGAGCCTCATGGGAGCCAGCTCGACCTCGGCCGCTGCGAGTATCCGGATATCTCCCCTGGAAGCAGGAAGAGGAAGGGCTGGGGGGCGGGGAGGCTAAAGGGGAAGTAGAAGCAGATGGAGGCGAAGACAGGGGCCGAATGGCATTACCACGACTGCCACCTCGCCTACTTCGCATGCGATGGCGTTGCCGCATGATTCTCTGGGTTTGAAGCCGCAACGAGGAATGAGCCAGAGGAGCAGGGAGTGGTGTAAGAGCAGCGGAGGGAAAATTGAGTTGAACAGGTGAAGTCAAGTCTGGGCCAGAGACAGGGGCCGAGACCTCAATTTGCAGGGCGCAATGGAGGGACTGAGAGAAGTGCAGACCATTTCCCAGGTCGACGCAGTAGAGGAGTCTGCAACGTCTACCCGTAGCGGTGCGAAGGCTAGGCTCTACGGTTGCAGGGTGGCAAGCGCAGCTCAGAGGTCAAATGGAAAATTGCAGAGGGTATGGCTCCATGGTTCTGTTCTGGGAGGGGATGTCTCGATCCTCCCAATGCAATGATGGCACCAGCCGAGGGACAATGGTCTGCGTTAAATTCCCACAAGGGAAAGCGCAGGTTACCATGTAGTACCACCACCTGACTTAAATGCTTATCTACCACCCGCATCCGGGGTAATATGAATTATCATTCTCTTAATAGGATTTTTTATTTTTTGGGAGATATTTAATTTATTCATTTTTTAATATGGAGTTGACATGTAACATTAAAAAAAATATTTATAACAAAAATATTTATATAGAGAGAAATAGTCTTATGGATATATTATAGTTCCAAATATGATTGGAGAATATATTGACACTCTTATATATAGAATGTGAATTATAAGTAAAAGATTTCAGATATATATATATATATATATATATATATATATATATATATATATATATATATATATAATTTTATTAGTGTGTTGCTCAAAATAAAAATAGATCCATCTTAACTTGGAATTTACCAAGGAACAAGAGGAATCAAATATTTCTACATGCAAATATTTAATTAAGTTTTACATTCAAAAAATGTTTGAATCTTGAGAGTTTTGATCCCTCTCCGACTAGTCCTTTAGATATATGTTTTCTACTTCCAAATACGATTGGAGCATGTATTGACATTGTAATGTATAGAATGTGAATTTTAAGTTTGATATATATATATATATATATATATATATATATATATATATATTAGTGTGTTGCTCAAAATAAAAATAGATCCATCTTAACTTGGAATTTACCAAGGGACAAGAGGAATCAAATATTTCTACATGCAAATATTTAATTAAGTTTTACATTCAAAAAATGTTTGAATCTTGAGAGTTTTGATCCCTCTCCGACTAGTCCTTTAGATATATGTTTTCTACTTCCAAATACGATTGGAGCATGTATTGACATTGTAATGTATAGAATGTGAATTTTAAGTTTGATATATATATATATATATATATATATATATATGTTATGTGATGTTATTCTATGTTATGTAAACATTTTGATAGGGTCATATTAGAAATCAATAAAAATAAATGTAAAATACAATTAAAAAACTAAATAAAATATAGAAATGAAATAAAAAAATTATTTATAAAAAATTAATAATACCATGGTTTTCACATGGAATTCTCTAAACTAAGTTTTTATCAAGAATTTGAAACATGATTATCTTAAACATATTATAAAGTTACTCCTATGTTCTTTAACATTTTGACTTGGTCAAATTACATAAAAAAAAATAAATAAATAAATAATTGTAAGCTTGGTAGGACTACATCTTCATCATGTCCAACTTTTTCACCCCAATCAAGGGGGGAATAGCACAAGATTTGAACCCAAGACTTCCAGTTTGGTGAGACTTCATTTCCATGGCCATTGCCAATTGAGCTACCCCAAGTGAACCAAATTACATAAAAATTAAAAATAAAATAAATAATTTTGCCAACCCACGTTTTTCCATGGTATTCTTAACCCATGGTTTTTCCCATGGTATTTTCTAAACTATGCTTTTACTAAAAATTTGAAACATGATTATTTTAAACATATTATAAAGTTAGATAGACATTAAAAAATACTCTAAAGTTGAAAGTTTATTGCTTCGAGAGATGCTCTCTAGCCCACTATGGTAGAAATGTTGTAATGTTTTTTACTGTCATGTTTAACATTTTTACGAGATCAAATTATGTAGTAGTAGTAGCAACCAACCTAGATCCATCTTAACCTTGGATCTATCAAGCACCAAGAAGGATCAAATCTCTTGAGGTGCAAACCTTTTTTTTTAATGCAAACTTGAGGAAATGTTTGCACCTCGAGAGACTTGATCCCTCTCGACACTTGATAGATCGAGGTTAAGATGGATCTATGTTGGTTCAGTCGTGTGCGATCATACCAAATTTGTTGAGTATTTAATTATTTTGATCATTTTAAATATGTTAAATATGTCTCAGATTAATTTGGTCAATTTAATTTTCATTTTTCTTAGCTACCTCAATTTGTTGAGATGAGAGAAGTTGTTAGTAACTTGAATGATGAAAAATAATGAAATAAAATTTTTGAGTGCAAAGTGACAATGTAAAAATGTTGAATGATAGAAAATGAGAATAATAAAAATATAGTCGAATACAAACAATCTTCATTGCGATAAATCTAAGACTATTTTCTTCTACTATTCTTATTGTCACACCTATTAGTTTTGTCATTTTCTCATAACGATCATATGAAAAGGGTGGTTAAAATCATAGACCATTCAAGTATTCAACTCGAGCTACTATAGTAAACATCATACCTTGTCTCTATTGCTCTCCAATATCAATAGTAGTTTTTTCCAAAGTCAATCATTGTGACTTATTGAGTGTTAAACCCCAAATAAAAGAGGGCTATAATAAGAATATAGCCAATTACAAATAGTTTACAGTTTCAAGAAGAAAACATTTTGGGTAAGTGAACATTTTATTTAGGATGCAAATTCAAATATTGTATTTATTGTTGAATTATTGTAGCACATAAGTCAATGCACATTATGAATAATTTGTATGTGCTTACACTGAGAGAGTGTGTATGTTTTTGGGTGAGAAGGGGAGATAAGGGGAGATAGAGATATAGATGGAGGGGGGAGAAAGGGAAGAGGAGAGAAGCAAAGATAGGAAGGGAGGAAGATATATAGATATGGAGTGAGAAGTGTTAGAGAAAGAGAGAAGGGGAAGAGAGAGAGAGAGGGAGGGGAAAAGGGAGGGAGAGAGTGAGATAGATAGATATGGAGAGAGTGTATATTTGGGGGGTGAGATAGATAGATAAAGAAGGAGAGACAATGAGAGATAGAGATATAGATGGTGGGGCAGAGATGTACCGACACTGAAATCAATGCATACTATTAAACTAATTAATGTACATCATACATCTAGTTGCATCAAATCAGAAATCAACATCTACACTGAAATCAATGCATCTGGTGCACACAATTAAATAGGATTAGAAATCAATATCTACATTGAAACAAATGCATCCAGTGCAAGCAATCAAATAGGAGTATAAATCAACATCTACATTGAACTCAATTCGTCTAGTGTAATGTATTAAATAAGATTAGAAATCGACATCTACACTGAAATCAATGCATCTAGTGCAAGCAATCAAATAGGATTAGAAATCAATATCTACACTAAAACCAATGCATCTAGTGCAAGCAATCAAATAGGAGTAGAAATCAACATCTACACTGAAATCAATGCATCTAGTGTAAGGTATTAAATAGGATTAGAAATTGACATCTACACTGAAATCAATGCATCTAGTGCAATCGATAAAATAGGATTAGAAATCAATATCTACACTGAAACCAATGCATCAAGTGCAAGCAATCAAATAGGAGTAGAAATCAACATCTACACTGAAATCAATGCATTTAGTGTAAGGTATTAAACAAGATTAGAAACTGACATCTACACTGAAATCAATGCATCCAGTGGAAGTGATCAAATACTGGATTTTTTTTCAACAACTACACTGAAATCAATACATTTATTTTAGTGAAAAACCAAAATATTCATGACTTTCTAGATCTAACTTCTATATCTGTATTTGTCTTTGTGTATCTCTTTCTTATTCCCTCTTTCTCCACCTTCCATTCCGTGTATATCTCCCTCCCCCTCTCCTTCTCCGTCTCCCCCTCCCCCTCTCCCCTGTCTCTCTCTCTCCGCATCTCCCTCCCTTTTTCTATCTTTCTCTTATTCCCTCTCTCCCTTTGCCATCTATATCTATACCTCCCTTCATCTATCCTTATTTGTCTCTCTATCTCATCCACCTAAACACATGTCACACTCTCTCTCCTCTCCCTTTCCAAATCTATCTCTCTCCCTCTCTTTGTCTCTTTGTCTTCTTCCCTCACCCCCTCCATCTATATCTATGTATCGCTATGTCTCTCCTTCTTTATCTCTCTATATCAGCGCTCAAACATAAAATCTCTCTCTCCATATCTATCTATCTATCTCTCCCTCTTCCTCTCCCTATCTATATCTTCCCCTTCTCTCTCTCTCTCCCTCTCTCTCTCTTTACCCCCTCCATATATATCTCTATCTCCCATTGTTTCTGTCTCCCATTGTCTCTCTATCTCAGCCCCCAAACATACACACACTCTCTCCATACCTATCTATCTCTCTCTCTCCCCTCCCTCTTCCTCTCCCTCTCCCTCCCTCTTCCTCTCCCTCTCTCTCTACATCCCTCTTCCTTCCCCCTCTCTCTCTTCCCCTTCTCTCTCTCTCTTTCTCTCTCTCTCTCTCTCTCGCCCCCTCTCCCCCCCCACTGTCTCTCCATCTCTCCCTTGTCATTCCCTCTCCCTCTCCACCTTTCTCTCTCTGTATGTTTCTTCCCCTTCCAACTCCATCTCTCGCTCCCCCTCTCTCTTTCCTCTCCCTCTCCCTTTCTTTCTCTCCCACTTCTTTTTGTCTCTCCCCCCCCCATCACACATGATCTATCTCTCCATCCTCCAACTCTGTCACTATCTCCCTCCCTCTCTCCTTCTTGCTCTCCTCCTCTCCGCCCCTCCATATCTATGTCTCCCTGTCTCTCTCTTCCCCTTCTTTCCCTATCTCTATCCTCTCCTTTTCTCTCTCTTCCCTCATCTCCTCTCTCCCTCATTCCATCTTCATATCTCCCTTGTCACTCCCTCTCTCTCTCCAACTCTATCTCTCAATTTCTTTGTTCTTCCCTCACTCTCTTTCCCCCTCCAAATCCATCTCTCTCCCTCCCTCTCTCCTCCTCTCTCCTCCATCCTCTCTCCCTTTTTTATAATATTATTTATATTATATAAATTTCACATATGTATATATAAAAATATTCTCATTTTTGATTTATTAAAACCTCAATTTAATCTCTATGGGAATATTTTTAATAGGTTTAGATATACCTCAAAAGTAATTATAACCCTTTTTCTTTTATATTTAATTAAACAATGTTATAAAAATAAATTAAAATAAAGTATCTGTAAAATATTTTGATTTTGAAATAAGTTATGGTTTTTGGGTATCTGGTATTGATAAGCCATGATATTAGCCCATGATATTGTAACAAAATAATTAAAAGCCTAGATCCATAACATAAGGATCAAAAGCCTAAATGGCCCATGGTATTGATAAACCATGGTATTAGCCCATGGTATTATGTTTTTCTTCCCTCCTCTCCTTCTCTCCCTCCTTCTCTCTATCTTTTTCTTCTGGGTATTTGTCCATGGTATTGTTAAAAAGCCTATATAGAAGTTAATAATACCAATACGGCAAAAATCCTTCCTCACAAATAGAATTCCACTTTACATGTTTGATGAAACCAATTACACTTTGCCTTCCGTGTTAAATTAATATTGTGTTTATACATAATAATTAGATGGATTTATAATTAGGGAAAACATTAGATTAATTAATTTGGGTCGATTAATTTTTTATTAAATGTTAAATGTGTTAAATGTTAAGCATTTACGCTTGAGATCTATTTTTTATTAAATGTTAAATGTGTTAAATGTTAAGCATTTACGCTTCAGATCTACCCACATACTGGGTTGTAGGGCCCACTTAATAATAATAATAATAACAACAACAAAAACAATCCATGGTTTTTCCATAGTATTCCTAACCCATGGTTTTTCTCATGGTATTATTCTCTAATATAGCGTATTTAAAAAGGTGCATAGTGTTTTTTAAAAATTGCAATTTTCCACTTTTACCCAATTTATAGCCTGTGATTAATATTAGTTTCTTCATTTTTACCTATCTATTTGCCCTCCCAATTTTCATCTTGATGTTTGATGAAACCAATTACACTTTGCCTTCCGTGTTAAATTAATATTGTGTTTATACATAATAATTAGATGGATTTATAATTAGGGAAAACATTAGATTAATTAATTTGGGTCGATTAATTTTTTATTAAATGTTAAATGTGTTAAATGTTAAGCATTTACGCTTGAGATCTACCCACATACTGGGTTGTAGGGCCCACTTAATAATAATAATAATAACAACAACAAAAACAATCCATGGTTTTTCCATAGTATTCTTAACCCATGGTTTTTCTCATGGTATTATTCTCTAATGTAGCCTATTTAAATAGGTGCATAGTGTTTTTTAAAAATTACAATTTTCCAATTTTACCCAATTTATAGTCTGTGATTAATATTAGTTTCTTCATTTTTACCTATCTATTTGCCCTCCCAATTTTCATCTTGAATTCCTACAAAGGTAACCACTAAAGTGGAAGAGTTTCTTTGTTGTCTTACTTTAACCATTTTTCAATTTATAAGTTGTTTCATAGTGATGTTGTAGGAAATTGCAAGGGTTTTAACTATTGCAGTACATATCAAGGTATTTCAGCTAAATATGGGTTGTTTTTAATTTCTTTTGTAGTTATTGCTTATTGACATCTGCAACACGTTTAGAATTTTTTCAATTTATAAGTTGTTTCATAGTGATGTTGTAGGAAATTGCAAGGGTTTTAACTATTGCAGTACATATCAAGGTATTTCGGCTAAATATGGGTTGTTTTTAATTTCTTTTGTAGTTATTGCTTACTGACATTGCAACACGTTTAAAAGGAGGGTTACTCATGGAGACATAATAGAAGACTAATCAAACTAGTAGGTTGTCCCTTTCCTCACAAAATAATATGATTAATTTCATGTTAAGATATAATCTATTGACTAATCAAACTAATAGGTTGTCCCTTTCCTCACAAAATAATATGATTAATTTCATGTTAAGATATAATCTATTTATCAAATACGTGTTAATTAAATTTTGTATTTGAAAATAACATAAAGAAATCAATAGTCAAAATAGTAAGCAAATATCATCATTAAGTATAATATTTAAAAATTAACAAAGAAGAAATCTCAACTAACAAAATGGGCTTCATATATCAAGTAAATAAAACATTTTTAATTGCTAAAATTACATTTTAAAAAATTAAAAATTATATTTTATAATTAAACCAGCCTAGATCCATCTTAACTCCAGATCCAAAAGGAGGGGTTTGCTCCGCTTCATATATCACTAAATAAAACATTTTTAATTGCTAAAATTACATTTTAAAAAATTAATAATTATAATTAATAGTTAAACGAGCCTAGATCCATCTTAAACCAGCCTAGATCCATCTTAACTCCAGATCCAAAAGGAGGGGTTTGCTCCAGATCTAGGCTGGCAGGCCTAGAATTTCAAATTCCCTCTACCGGTCAAATGAAAATTTCATGACATTTTTACATTTTACATGCCCTTCACTTTACGTTTTGCGCCAATAAACCACCTTTCATACTAATAAACTAAAATAACAGCATTGGATCTTCCGGCATTGAACTCTTCTATGTAATAATCAATAAATAAATTTATGTTTGTTCATAAAGCTTCAAAGTAGAATCATATAGTTTTCATATAGATGCTAGTGAGCAGTGTACAACATACGTAGCGTGAGCATGGTCATCCAAGCCTCCAATGTGAGTATAATACTAATCATCTTACACTGTATGATGTTGAAAATATAGTGAAATTATGGTAATTTACTAAAAGTAACAGCTACTAGCATTTATTCATGCTTAACACAACATTCTTTAAACCAAATTACCAAAGTTGTGCTTATAATTGCAAACTTTCAGACTTCACATAGATATATCCATCTCTAACAAAAACAAATGGCTGAAATATCAACAGGTGATCCCCAATCTGGACAATCTTCAAGCAGCAGAAAACTTGAAAACAAATATGGACAATGTGGACTTTTAGTTAACCATTCAACTATAATTTTTCACCATTAAAGCAAGAGGATTAAACAATTACAAATTGTTCTTAAATTTATCTTTGGGTTGACAATTGGATTATCCCAAATGATGCTAGAACATTAATTTAGGATTTTTTTACACAGATCAAGACTAGAGTTCAATTCATAAACGGTTCAATTCATAAATTCTTCTCATGCGTGTACAAACCAGATTGAAGTGATTTTCCTCATAAACTCCGAAATAAGGAAGGGAAAATTATAATCACTAACCTTTTTCATTCTTCTAAAAAGGCTCAAAAAATTCATTCAAATCACGCACATTTTTCATTCTTCTGTAATATTTTATATAATCACACACATTTTTCGTTCTCCTATAATATTTTATTTAGTTTTACCATTAACAACACATCTGAAACAATGTACAGAGGACAAAATGTTCAAACATGCACATTTTTCATTCTTCTGTAATATTTTATATAATCACACACATTTTTCATTCTTCTATAATATTTTATGTAGTTTTACCATTAACAACACATCTGAAACAATGTACAGAGGACAAAATGTTCAAACATTTGTCAACCCGGAAACATTATTTTTAACATATTCTGGTCTATACATATATTATATATGAAAATTTTCAATCTCCCCTCACTAACAGACTCGAATTCTAGTTTTATTACAATTTCCAGATCCAAAAAAATAGGATCAGTTTAACTAAAATAGATAAAATCGCAGACACTCAAAAATATATTCTATTATTTTTAATGAGGAAATTTACACACATATTTATGCAAGCAATAGTCTCAAGATAGGAATTATATCTTAGACGTACAATAGTGTGGTTGAGAGATTCTCTCAACCACACACTAAACTAGGAGAAACTAAATTCCTATTATGTAGGAACAAACTCCTCAAATGGAGAATTACAACCATAGACAAGTAGGAATTAATTATTTCTAACTCCACCCCTTAATGACTACTTGTCATGATAAAATCCACCACCATCAGGCGAATTGCACGTATAAAACCTCCAAAACACAATATGCCTCCCTTAGACAGATCCAGAACTTCTCTGATCTGCCTCCTCTCGCAAATCATCAAACGAAGATAAGGATTCCCGCGGATCCCCTTCTACTCAGAATTTTAAAAATCATCTAAGTCTGAGCCAGGTGTTCGGCCATGGGAATGCAATGAGAAGTCAATCCTTGACAACACCAGCCACGTTCATCGTCAAGGCTGAAGTCTTTCCGATCAAAAGGAAAATTGCAAGGTTAAAGGCAAAGGCACAGAGGGAATTTGTGCCAAAGATGAAATAATCGAAATGGAAGGTTGAAGTCTCCTTGAGCACTGGAAACTCAACAAACAACCAGGGGACAGTCAAGAACAAAAAAGGCAGCATGGGGCAACATAATACAAGGTAGTAATTGGATTCAAGGTGATTCCCTTTGACGTAAGCAAGATCTGGATCAATACCAACCGTGTAGCCTCAAACGCAACTGCACTGAATCGAACTTGGCCTCCCCGTATGCTGCAATGGCGACTCCAACTGATATGCCAATCATGTTCGCCATGGTATTGGGAACGAATTTATCTCTCTTCAGGGAAACTCCAATGGAATAGACAACCACGGGCATGAGGGCCTTTAGCATCTGGATGAAGGAGACTGATAGGTAAATGTAAGCTGAATTGGAGAACCAGAGGCTGAGAGAGTAGAGGGCTCCGATGGGCACAACTGAGGTCAGGTAGACCTCCCTTGACATTCCAATTGGCTCAACAAGTTTCAGGACTCTCACCAACACTATGGCGAGGAACGAACAGAATGCCATGTGGATCATGGTCAGGCTAATGGGGAAGGGCCAGTTAAACATCTTCCTGTCAAGAATGTACTTGTTGAACACGATCACACTAAAGCTCAAGAAGATCCATATACTCACATAGGTGTAGCTTAGCATAACCTTTTTCAGGACATTTTCATTCACAGAAGCGCCGCCCTTGCCTGATCCCATCCCCATCTTTCCACTAATGCAACAAAAACCTGAAATGGGTATCAACAAAACACTGATATCTCAACGCCACATAGAACTTCGAGCCCAAATGTGGCACCCAACTGTGGATCTGCAGTAACCAGATCGGGAGAAAAGGGCTTCAACCCCAGCAGAGACCCTCATCCTGTTCAGGAAACCCTTGTCCGATTGCGCAGCGAAGGGAAGCTCCACAGTAGATCTGCTACCAAAAACAGTGCATCAAGGCACCAGTGTTGCTCCCTTTCAGCCTCTCGCTCAACCACGTTGCACCGATCAGCCCAAACGCATCCTTCACTCTAGATCCAAGCTTCCTTCACAACAGATCACATCTTGATCCCCAAACTGGATCAGAATCTCGCCTTGAAACCGGATCTGCCAATCGACTGGGGGACAACTCACCACAACAACCATTTCGCCTTCGCAGATCTAAGGCTTGAATAACTTCAATCATTAACAATCGAAACTTGGCCTCCATCGATTCCTCTGACAAGTCTGATAGCTCTACTCTTCACTCGCATTGATCTGACGAATCTCAAACAGATCCAACAAATCCAATACTCGCACTGAATTTCAGGCCTGCAAATACTAGCAAAGCCCCTTCGCAGGAGTTTGATGTAAAACAAACAATATATATATATATATATATATATATATATATATATATATATATATATATATATATATATATATATATATATATATATCAGTGCTAACAACAAACTCTAGGTTCCGACTGATTGCCTTCAGCACTCGGCCACCATAAATCGGCCACACAGTGCTCGATCACCCACAGGCAATGTTGCTGAATGCTAGCTCCTCATGCAGATGGTTCACTGCTGCCAATGCTCACCACCAGGCCTGCAATCTCAGATCTAAATTAACACTCCCCGCACTTGTAGCTATCTGCACCTCCGCAACTCCTCCACACGGTTAGCGCCCAAAACAACTCAGATGCTGCTCCACGACCACCACCAGCCACAACTCAGCTCGCTTGCTCCTTCACCGACCGACCTCAATCAACCTTCACATCACTCATACCACTCGACCTCCTCAAGTAGCAAATCGGCCTCAATTGGCCTCCTTGGCAACAAATCAGCCTAGATGCCAGCACCACTAGCTTGTGTGTTGTTCCCTGAGGTGGATCTGCTTCAACACTGCCTCTGCAACCACACACCTCGCCTGCAGCCATGAGTGCCAACTCCCTCTGCGTCGTCTTTGCTTCCACAACCTTATGGATTGAATGAAGAACACAACTATTGGATTCTTTCCTCAGCAACAGATGTCTACATCTTTTGTTTTCACCGCCTCACCCTTAACCTTCACGGCTTCCGTTGCAGGAACTTCGGCGGGCACCAAAACATGAGGAACCTCTGTAGTGGAATCCACCGATCTGTGGTTTACTTCAACATGCTCCACAAGCAACGCTCATCACAAACCGATCTCCGTTAAATAAACACACAGTGGAAGCACTCCACACTTCTCCAAGCTTGCCTCTGCTCCAGTACGCCAAAATTCACATTGTAAGTCAGAGATCTACAACTATCCACACGTTGTTGACACTGTAGCTCGTGTAAACAATAATCAGCAAAGTAATCGAATGATGGACAAACAAACATTCACAAAAAAATTTATTCTACTTATTTCCCTCAGCCCAGGACAGGCCTAGCCCTCAAGGGGCCAAGCCGTCACAGGCTCTGATACCAAGATAAAATTGCAGACACTCAAAAATATATTCTATTATTTTTAATGAGGAAATTTACACACATATTTATGCAAGCAATAGTCTCAAGATAGGAATTCTATCTTAGACGTACAGTAGTGTGGTTGAGAGATTCTCTCAACCACACACTAAACTAGGAGAAACTAAATTCCTATTATGTAGGAACAAACTCCTCAAATGGAGAATTACAACCAAATTACCAAAGTTGTGCTTATAATTGCAAACTTTCAGACTTCACATAGATATATCCATCTCTAACAAAAACAAATGGCTGAAATATCAACACGTGATCCCCAATCTGGACAATTATATCAACAGGTGATCCCCAATCTGGACAATCTTCAAGCAGCAGAAAACTTGAAGGCAAATATGGACAGTGTGGACTTTTAGTTAACCATTCAACTATAATTTTTCACCATTAAAGCAAGAGGATTGAACAATTACAAATTGTTCTCGTAAATTTATCTTTGGGTTGACAATTGGATTATCCCAAATGATGCTAGAACATTAATTTAGGATTTTTTTACACAGATCAAGACTAGAGTTCAATTCATAAACGGTTCAATTCATAAATTCTTCTCATGCGTGTACAAACCAGATTGAAGCAATTTTCCTCATAAACTCCGAAATAAGGAAGGGAAAATTCTAAACACACATATTTTTCATTCTTCTAAAAAGGCTCAGAAAATTCATTCAAATCACACACATTTTTCATTCTTTTGTAATATTTTATATAATCACACACATTTTTCATTCTTCTATAATATTTTATGTAGTTTTACCATTAACAACACATCTGAAACAATGTACAGAGGACAAAATGTTCAAACATTAAACATTATTTTTAACATTTTTTGGTCTATACGTATATTATATATGAAAATTTTCAATCTCCCCTCACTAACAGATTCCAATTCTAGTTTTATTACAATTTTAGATCCAAAAAAATAGGATCAGTTTGACTAAAATTTAAAAGAAATACTTGTTTTTCATCTTTTTAACTTAAGTAAATAAAAATAAAAATACAACTAACACTAGTTAGTTTTCAAACTAGTTTTATTATAATTTCCAGATCCAAAAAAAATAAGATGTCTCACTAAAAATAGAAAACAAATATTTGGTTTTCATTCTTTTAACTTAATTAAACAAAAATAAAAATACAACACAACACTTAGTTTTCAGAAGTCATTTATTGTTGTGCACCTCACTACCATACTCAAACAAATCTAGCATTATAGAAGTCAACAAACAAAATAAAGAAATTTAACGACACCATCCATCATTGTACGTGGGTAAAAGTAGTGGAATTGTAGTCTATCATATTTATAGTCCAAATTTATAGAGAGACTATTTAAACAATGAAAACCATGCAAATGTAGTATAAATAAAACATTTAGTGGAATTTTTCCAAACTATAGTGTATTTCATTGAAATTCAAACTTGTTAGAGAAAATACAAAAACGTTTTTTTATAATAGATAGTAATTATACTTCATTTAAAGTCAATCTTTCTAGAGAAACTACAAAAAAAATTTCAATAGGGATATCTTAACATAACCTAGAACAAATTTCAAAGCTCAAGAATCCTTCTTGACTTTGTATCAGTCCCTACCTCATATACCTCATATATTGCATTCCAATCAACATTAGATGATTCAGGTTCATTCAAAGATATTCTCATTAAAGCATCGAGTGCATCCAACCCTAGCCTTGATTTTTTGATGTCTTTGATGATGTTTTTCTTAGAAAATCCCCTTTCACAATCTACTGTACTTGCAGGAATAGTGAGCACGGCTTGCCATAATTTCATCATATTAGGATAAGTTTTGTGCCATTGTTTTGTGTTACGAAATACTTTCCATGCTTCTTTCATAGAAAAACCCTCACAAGCCAGATTTAATGAATCAACAAAAGGGTGCAACTCTCTTTTACAAGATTTAACATCAAATAAAGCTGCAAATCCAACATCACTTGATATAGTATGTTGCAAATGTTGAAAAATCTTTAAAAGCCAACATTCAGAATTTTTCTCACGACTACAATGCTCTTTTGGATAATAGCAAGGGCTGAACAATTATGTTGCATTAAAAAGATGAAGGTCTGGAAATATTTCATTTAAAGATTCTATGAGAGTCTCTATATAACCTTTTGTGGGTTGTTGACAACTCTCTTTTGTACCTTCAATACAAGGTTTCATAGATTGTTTCCTTACTTCATTGCATTCAATATCCATGGCTGAGATAGAGATGTATCATAATTCATGTCTATCTACCAATGTCCCTTCATCTTTAATATCAATGTATCCATTTTGAGAATCACTTAAAAATTTTGAAAGATAAAGTGTGTCTTCTGCAAATGTCTTTTTTCTCAAAAACCATCTAGATAATGTACTTATAGTTACTTCAAGAGCCAACCCAATAGTTGTAATGTCTACATTTTCTTCTTGAAAAGTCATATTCAACTTGTTCAATTCCCCTAGAACATCAGCAAGCATATGTAAACAATATTGGATAGAATATATCTGTGCCTTATCATACCATGATGAAGTTTTTTTTTCATTTTTCCACAAAGTTAAAATTGTTGGCATAAGCTTCACAAGCCTTATAATAACTTCCCCTCTCAATAACCATCTCACTGAATGTATTTGTAGAACATCAAGAACATCAATTTGCATGACTCTAAGCAAATCATTAAGTTCATTATTTCTTTTTGGGGAGTTTTGAACCCATGAATACACTTTGTTTGCAATTTTTTCAACATATAATAACTCAGGTATTTTCTTAGAAGCATCTGCTGCTGCTAAAGGCTCACGATGAGCCACACAATGAACTGTAATAAGGTTTGGATTGTTCTTTTTCAAAAATGAAACAAGACCATTTTCATGTCCAATCATTGTTGAAGCTCCATCTGTAGAAACAACTATCAAATCTTTATATTGAAGGCCTCTAACATTTATTAATTGATTGACATTATCATATATTGTTTTCCCTTTTCCATCCACTACATCATTGAGCTTCATAAACTGTGAGATAGGTGGACCAAGACCCTTTGAGTCTAAATATGTTGCATAAACAACAAGGTGTTGCTCTAAGGTTCGATCAGTGCTTTCATCAACCATTAATGAGAAGAAAGGGCTTTCCATCATATTTTTTATCTGAATCTGTTCAAGATGTTTTGATATGCAATATATAAAATCATTTGCAAACTTACGATTTGTGTATGAAGAGTACTCTTGAGACTTTGGCATATATGGAGTTTTTGCATCCATTAGAAATTTGCAAAGTTTCTCATACTTTGAAAGAGATAAATCTTCTTGACAGATGAAATATGCTACTTTCATTGTAGAAATCACTCTTTCCTTATTGACATCTTCAAGCTGTCTAATATGATCTGGAATTGGTTTCATCTTTCCCTCTAGAGAATTTATCCATCTTGCCTGCGCATCTTTATGCACCAATGATTTTTCATGAGTAACAAGAGCATCATGTTGTAATGTTGTGCAACCATTACCTAAACCCCATGGTCCATTCATCTTATACTTCTCACAATAACTACACTTCATAGCTATTTTATCATCAAACCTCACATAATTCAACCAAAGAAACTTATCTAACCATTCCATACGAAAGTGTCTTTTTGTTTGCACTTTCATTTTTGAATTATTAGCAACTTCTTCTTCAACTTCATTTGTTTCTTCATCTAGATCACGATCAGAAGAACTTCCAAAAATTTCATGTAATTGTTGTTCCACATCAGCATTATGGGTTTCTTCACATGTTTCTAAATTGTTTTGAGTCTTGGAAGTTTTCCCTTTTGTCCATCCATACATTTCCCCAATTGTAGCTTGTAGTTTTCTCTTTTGAGACATTTGTAGATTTGTAATCACCTATATAAAAAATACATATGAAAATTAAAGTTCATTAAATCATACAAATTGGCCAAGTTAATACTTTCTAATAATGGATATTTATTTATTACCTAAAAAAGCATAAACATTGTTAAACCCATTACCCAAAAAAATATTTGTTAAAAAAATATTAAATGTTAAAAAACAAGGTATTAACAATTGCATTTAAAACAAAAGAAATTGTTAAATAAAATTTAACTATTATATATAACTCAATTCAACAACCTCAATGGCCTTCACATGCAAATCCATAATCACATAAAGTTATACCATCACATCTAATTATAAAATAAATTTATATTCATTTCAAACTATTTAAAACCGGACATGAAAATTTGAAATGACATTCTCGCAGTTCTAAATTTTATTAATACAATTTTATGAGTTAATAAATAAAATTAATATTCATGGCGAACGTTTTCAAAATATTAAAGTCACAAAAACGATAAGATTTAGGATAGAATTTTTTCAGCTCCCTTATAAGATCACGGATCTAAATTTTACTAATATAATTTTATGAGATAATAAATAAATTAATATTCTTGCAGAATGTTTTTAGAATCTTAAAATCACAGAAATGATAAGCTTTTAGATAGGAATTTAAGATTACTTTATAAGATGATGAAAGATAATGAATGGTTTCAATTTTGAATTCACGTCCTTGTAAATATTGAAAAGATAAGCTTTCAGATAGAAATTTCAAATCACATTATAAGATGATGAATGATAATGAATGGTTTCAAATTTCAATTTTGAAGTCACCCCCTATAAATTTTAGCTCCTGTAAATTCAAAATCTTCAACTTCCCATTCCACAAAACTACCAAATAACATTAAACGGCTTATCCAGTGCAATTTTGAAAATTCAAAATACCAAATAACATAAAACCATAAAACACATAATAGATTAGAATACAAAAAATAAAATACACACTTTTTTTTCTTGAATTTGAGGGTTTATCGCTACCAACCTGAGTTTGAGCTACTCCCCAAACTGATTGGAAGAAATCAGGCCTTAATTTACTTCAAAATTTCGTGAAGGGTTGTATACCATATCAAAATGTACATATAACTTGTAAGTATCTTTCAGATTTTACAATAACTAACTACATAAGTAAATAAATCAACCACACCTTAATTTACTTCAAAATTTCCTCAGGGACTGTATACCACATCAAATTTAACATAACTTGTAAGTATTTTTCAGGTTTTACAATAAATAAAGAGTACATACCTCATACGCTAATGCCACCAGTCTAGCAGTTTTGAACAAGAAAGCATGCCATATTCAGAGGCTAACAAATTCAACACTCCAGTAGAGTAAAAACAAATTCAAAAGCAACCACCCCTTAATTTACTTTGGATAAAAACGAATTCAAAAACAACCATGACTTAATTTACTTCAAAATTTGGTGAAGGGTTGTATACCATATCAAATTTTACATAACTTTTAAGTATTTTTCAGGTTTTATAATAAACTTATGACATAAGTAAATAAAGAGTACATATCTCATAGGCTAGCACTTTTGAACCAGAAAGCATGCCATATTCAGAGGCTAACAAATTCAACACTGCAGTAGGATAAAAACAAAATCAAAAGCAACCACGCCTTAATTTACTTCAAAATTTCCCCGGGTTGTATACCATAGAAAATTTTACATAACTTGTAAGTATTTTTCAAGTTTTACAATAAACTAATGGCATAATTAAATAAAGAGTACTTACCTTATAGGCTGATAGGCTAACAAATTCAACACTCAACACAGCAATAGGGTAAAAACAAATTCAGTGAAGTAGGGTAAATTAAAAGATTGAAGGGATGTTATTGCTTTTCCCAATTAGAAAGAAAGAGAAATGACAGAGGAAAATGTAAGACCATAAAACACATAATTCATCAAACCACATATGGTTAGATGCGAAAGAAGTGGTAACTGGACCATGGTAAATTCTAAATGTGAAAGTGGTAATTGGACCCTAGTAAATTCTAAACTGGACCCTCGTAAATTCTAAAGGCCAAAGTGGTATTTGGACCCTGGTAAATTCTATAGTTGTTTCGCAAGGGAGTGAAATCCAATGCTAGTAAATAGGTCATTAAATTATGTCATAAATAATAAATAAATAATAATTTTGGGGATTAGTAAATTCTGGTATTTATAAACTCAACCTTAGTTATAATAAATAATTTTGGGGATTAGTACAATAGATTTTTACGGTTTAGATTTTTAATTAAACGTCAGAATGACGGGACCCCAATATATTTTAGACATCACAATTGACGTGCAAAAATTTTCACCAACCGTAAAATACATGCTGAAACTTAAAATACGTCTTGCAGGACGTTAATTTCCAGGCTTGCAGGCTGGTTTCAGTCGTGTGCGGCCAAATAAAATATAACGAACAGATGATTGATTTTATCAATAATATGTAAAATCATTTAATATTAAATATATTCACTTTAAATAGGAGTAGTCTAATGAGGCGGAGGAATTGTCCGGTTTCCGGTGCCGCCCGGAAAAACCTCCGGCTCCGGCCACCGGACAATTCCTCTGCCCTCCGCCACCCTACGCGAGCTCCGCCCACCTCCGGCACCGCAAGCTCCGCCACCGCCAGCTCCGCCACCTCCCGCATTAACTGCATCTGCCGCCGTGAGTTAATTCCGAAATTTCAATTCGAATTTCGGTTTTCCGCGGGCTGCTCCTAACTAATTCGACCTGGCACTCCGCAGTTCCCTCCCCTGCAGCTCCCTCCCCTGCAGTTCACCAGGTCACCAGAACACTCCGAAAACTCACAGAACGGGCTGATTCGCGCCTGCAGCTCACCAGCACAACGGAAAAACTCACTCCGACGCTCTTCAGCTCACCACCTACACCAACCAGGCGAAAACCAGGCACGTTCAACACGTCGAACCCATGAACGATGCATGAGTCGTGGTTTCGAGGTAGCATTTGGTATCACCGAGCATTTATTTATTCATTCAAACCCTGTGTCATTTTAATCATAAATAATTAAGCAAATAAACCAAGTCCCTGTATTCTGAAACAAAAAGAGACTCACGATGAACCCATGAACGGTGCATGAGTCGTGGTTTCAAGGTAGCAAGATTTGCTGACCAGACTTACAAGTGCCCTCGTTGTGGCATTGCATGCAATTGTAGTATTGCTTTGGAGTTACATTTGGTGATGTCGCACACGGTCGCATTTTCAAAAGATAACTTGCCAGAATTGACTGGGATTATTCAGCTACTTTCTGGCCCATCAAGTGATTGCTCCAAAGTTGGCATAAATCTGGAATGCCTTTTGGGAAAGTTGACGGTAATTGTCTCCAGGGCCTTCCAGTTAAATCTTGGATTTTTTATTTAAAACATAATTCCCAAATAATTCCAAAAATTTTGTTTGTGCTTTATTTATCAGTGATGTAATGTAGAATGTGTTGGTGTATGCTTTCTCGCCATAATTCTAGGTTCTTTCCTTTTATGGTTGGATTTAATGAGTGCACCATGGTGCAATTATATTTCCTTTTCCTTTTTTCCTGGATTCCTTGACCGGGTATAAATGGAAAGCTTGTATCTTTTCTTTTTCTGTCCATCTCAGCTTGCTTTGGTGTTCTTGATATGCTGAATGATCATCAAGTATTGATTTTTTAGCATGCTTTCAGGGATGATTTATTAAATGATAAGTTACAAAATTGTTGTGTGAGCTTGGTATTTTCTGCTTTGAATACTGACCCATTGTAAGAACAACAAGTCTTAGGTTGAATACGCATGAGTTCTGCTTGTTTCGGCTATATAATATATTTTGTTTTACTGTGGAGACGATATAAGTCACATTTGGTGTTCATGCTTGTCCTGCACACCTTTGGTTTCTTTAGGATGTCCTTGACTTCGAGGAAGCAGGAAGCTTCTTTGAATGTCAAATAGCAAATATTTAATGACTCTTAAGAGCCAACCGAGAGAACTAGGTGAGTAGCCTTCAGACTTTCAAAAGAAAATAAAAAAAAATCTGGAAGAGTCCATAGGAGCATTTGTATCTAGCAGTTAACTGCCACTGCATACCTGTAACATGCACTCAAGGACTGATTTTGAATGCTTTTGTCTCCTAATAGGTTGACAGGTTTGTAACAGAATCCATCTGATCCATTGGCAGTAACCTTATCAAGGGTAAGTAAATGGCTTGAAGCCTCTCTTTCGTATTTGGTTGAAAAACTTAAATGTGGCATTTGATCAAATAGGCTCTAACCTAGACCCAAGATCGTGGAAATTCAACATAATTGAAACTTAGAATTTTGATTTTCTTTTAACTTTGTATATCCACTTGACAAAATATTAATATTTATTTTAAAGATAACAAAAATAAAACAATTTTATGTATTTCATAATAAATTGTGATTTTCCTACTACATTACAATTTTCCATACTATAGGTTTGATTTCCTTCAAACTTAAAGTAAGAATTGATACAAAACTTAAACTTAAGCAAATATTAATGTAAGAGGATGTGAAGATTAATACTAAATAGGTCAATTGTTATATATTTTGGGTTGTTTTGAACTAGGAGTTATTTGTGTTGGATACCTATAGTAATAGGTTTCATATTTCATGATTGATTATTGAAAATCCAAATATGCTCTGCTTTGTTAGCACAAAGAGCCCATATTTCCAGGTAATCAGAGGTGTGTGAAATTACTTCAGATATTGAGGACCTTATTACATTTTTTGTGGATGATTCAACAGTCTAATCTGGATCATGCCATGTTTCAATTTTGAGTTGTAGAATAGAGAAAGAAGTCTGTCCAAACAGCTTAATCTTGGCAGACAAGTAGTTCAGGTAGAGAAACAAAGGTTCCCAAAAGCCTAATCTGGGACCTTGGAAGAGATAAGGGTAGAAGCAGATAGAGTAAAAAAGGAAAAAGCCAAAGAAAAGAAAAGGCAATTGAGGTTGCAAGTCTAAGTGCCCCTCCAAGAAGAAACTAAAAAATGTTAGGTGAAATAGTTGGGTAAGCAGTTGTGGTTGCAGAAAGGACAGGTTCACCATTACATAGTTGTCAAAGATATTTTGCCAAGGCAATGGACATATCAGCAAAAAGGTGGTGAATTTCATGGATTCACAGCAGAGAGCATCACTAACTTCACTTTTTCCCCCCTACTCCATTATTAACATCCCCTTTCTCAAAGATTCCTCTCCTTCCCTCATACTAACTCCTAACTCTATTATTTAACTCCCTTATTCTATCCCTTGCCCTAATAGTAATAACACTAAGGTGTATAAAGCCCTAAATGTTATATATTCCCTCCCCTAGGCATAATAGCCGAGAAATCTGCAAAGAGGGATCATAGTGGCATCTGGCCACCATGGTGAACCTATCTCCGATACTCTCCCTTTGCTGCAGATCATTTCCCCTCAAAAAATACCTTTGCATGGGTAAAAACCCCTCTCTAAACCCCTCTAGCCCACAAAACCCTCTGCAAACCTTACAAAAATCAAATCCCGCTTTCGGCACATTCCCAAAGGCAAGCGCGGGTGGGCAGAAAAAACATTTGAAAAACTATGCCAAAACCCATAAACGTTAATATTTTCCGCCGCACTATCCGCCGTGCACCTTACACCTCCGCCAGCCGTCGGATCAAGCCCTCCAGATCCGACGGCCCACCACAATATCGGAACGCCGTCCACGTCCGCGCGTTAACTCCCGAGAACATGACGTTGCGCCTCGTCATGCCTCTGCCACGCGTCGCCCGTTAGACCGTCTCGGAGCTCCCTCTGACACCCTGGGCGCCGTACTCTAACCGCCCCGAGAGACCGTGACGGTTAGAGCCTTAACCGTAACCTTCACGGCTTAACCTCCGCCCGTCCGCTATTGACCGTTCTGCCACGTCCAGCTCACCGCTGACTGGACTGCCACCTCACCGCCCTTTGACCGGTCGTCTGCTGCCACGTCTACCCCGATGACGTCAGCTGACGTCACATCACCGTGACCCACCAATGACGTCATGCTGACGTCATCCTATAAAAGCGCCAAATGGGTAAAAATCTCATATTAACCAAATTTCACGCATTTTTTACCATTTCACTGTTATTGTCTGCTGAACTCTCTGTTTAACCGTTTCTCTGCCCGGATTTCCGCCAACCTGTAAATTCAACAAAGGCGACCACTCCAGCAACTGCAGTACACCTTATCACGACTTCTGCACGTCAAGTTACAGGTATTTACCCTACCCTGCCCTCCATTCGACCTGCATTCTGCTCTAAACTGCTCACAGGCATAATAGGACCGTAAAACAGATTTTTTCACCGCTAGAACCGGGTTATACCTCCACCATTGTCTCTGTGAAGTCCAAAAATTCCCTGCAGAGCCATAATAAGCTGCAATTCACCTAAAAACCCCTCAGCTCTGCGTTTCCCCGGCAAATTCATTGCTAAAATACCTCCGAACTACTACCAGAAGCTCACTTGGGCCCCAAAAGAGTCTCTGTAACCAATTACCAGCAGTATTTCAATTTCTAGCTGGTAAATTCCCCTCTGACAGTTCAGAAAATCAAGTTTTTACCACAGAGGGCAATCTGCAGTCTGTCTTTGCCAACTCACTTGTCAAATTGCAACAGTTTATCCCTTCACAAGCTATGGAAACTCCCATTGCTCTCAATATTAAGCCTATCAATGCTCCCCACCAAGAATTAGCATGGCAAGCCCTGGGAGACATGGATTACCAGATGCTGGACTGGTTCCCTATGGGAACTAAGTATAATATCCTAATGTTTAATGAACTGAGAGCCCAGCACATGAGTGGAGCAGATATCCTGGGGATTTGGGAATCAAATTTGCCCATATACAACCTTCCCCAAGTCAATCCAATGCCAGAGCTCATCTACAGTTGCCAAGAGTGCTATGACCCCAGCCAAAGGGCAGTCATTAGCCTCACAGGCCTGGTCCTGTTTCAGATCACTCCAGAGAGTATAAATCAGATGCTGCATTTCCATACAGCCAAGAAACTGACCCCTCTATCCATGCAAGATTTGATAAGGAGAGGAAACAACCTGTCTAATGACCAGATTGTGAAGATTAACCAGCTATTTGTTACACCTAGCTCTGAAGCAGTCAGAACCCCTCCCATTGGTTACCAATACCTGAATGAGTTGGGCAGGATGATGGTGGACTTGATTGGCTATGTCCTAGGATTCAGAGGACTAGAAGATGTAGATGACTGCATATTGGCAATGCTGTCCATATTTGCCCCGGGTAAGCCTCCAGCTATCCACTATGATTATGCAACTTATATAGCTGAGAAGATTCATAACCAGTTCATGAACTTGAAGAGGGAGAGGCTGTTCAGATACACCTCCTACATATACCATCTGTTCTTGTTCAACCAGCCAGCTACCTTCTCTGTCCCTTTGAGGCCACTCAATGCCCAAGGAATCCCAAGATCAGTTGTTTTTTTGGACCCCTGTGTTCCATCGTACCTCAGTATCACCTTATACATACTGTGAGTTTATTGATTTATTTGTCCATCCAGCCCTAACAGTGCTGCAAGGTGCCCCTCCTCCTAGACTGACCGATGACATGAAAAGAATTCTTCATTTGAACAAGCTTTATAACATCGGCAACTGGTACTTCTACCAGAATCACACAGTCATTAGGGTGTATGGATGTGAATTAAATCCATTTAGGCTGCCAAGGTACGTTCCCATGAGACTGTTTGCCTTAGAATATTTCAGGCAATTTGGGAACTCAGATTACCTACACTTTCAGAGTAAAAACAAGAAATCACAGTTGAAAGTGAGAAATCAGCTAGGTCCCTTCTTATACAACAGGAAGGAAGAAGGCTGGAAAGAGGCAGACAGGATCCTGGAAGGACTCCAGTTGAAAACTAGTTTTGAGTGGATTCCATATGACCCTAACCACTCTATTTCCCTCAGGAGGATCAGGTATAAGTTAGGCAACTATGCTCATGCCAGATTACCTGAAATTGAAAAATATGCAAATGCACCAGATTGGGAAGAGGGCACATTAGTAGAGCAAATGACTAATGAAGAAATACTTGAGCAAGAGGCTAGAAATGTCCAAAAACAAGCTGACTTGGAAACTTGTGGACAGGTGCCTATTTCCTACAGGAGGCAAATTGGGGCAGCCACCACAACACCAGCAACACAACAGCGAACTGCCAAGCAGACAACTCAAGCAGCAAGCAAGGACAAAGGCAAACAGGTGGAACAACCACCTATATTAACAGAAGAACAGGTTGACACCTTGCTACAGCAGCAAGAAGAAATGGAAGAGGGGAGTTGGGGCAGCAACAAGATAAACCACAAACTAGTGGGCAGCAGCCATTACAGCAAAGTAAAGAGACAGATTTGCCCGGATCTACAGAACAGCAGCCCCAAACAGAGTTGTCTCCAAGGACAGACATCAATGTGGACAGCTCAGTCCTCCAAACACCTCAGAAGGAGGACTTAACCAGAAAGAGAGAGAGAGAGACTCCCCAGACTTCATCCTTTATCAGAGGAGAGAAGAGACAAAGATTGAATGACTCCCAAGAGGAGGACGTAGCAGTAAGGCAGGCCATGGGCATGGGCCCACCCAGTGGAGAACTCTCGGCCAGCTCATCTCAAAGAGGACCAGATATGACAATGGGAGGAGAGGTCAGCTCTTCTGGCCGGCATAGAGAGGGGCACTCAAGTATAAAGCAGCAGTTCATAGAAATCAAGAGAAGGAGTGATCCCATAAAAGTGCAACTCTATGATCACTTGTTAAAACTAGCTCCCAGCAACCAGCAGAGACTAATGTCTGCTTTCGATGTGAGTGAGGGCAAAATGATAATGAGCCATTTTATGCCCACAACTCTACATCCTCAGTCCACCTCAGACTATTTAAGAACCAACATGGAGGTTCTGGCTAAAGATATTCACCCCATGGATAAGATAGAGTTACACAAACAAACGGGTGAAATGGTGTATGCCTCCCTGGCAGATGAGACACTGGAAAATTACAAGTTAAAGAGCAGCCTAGACAATACATCATCCCAGCTAGAATTGGAACGAGCATCCTCACAAGCCAAGGACAACAGGATCAAATCCTTGGAGGAGGTAATCATAGAGATAGGACATGATCCCAAGGATGTCAAAGGCATCCAAGAACTGCTGAAAATAAGGGATGCAGACATGGCAGCCCTAAGAAAGAAAATCAAACTCCCGGCTACCATCCATCCACAAACAGATGAAGTTGCCCAGCAACGGCAAGAAAAAGATACCACAGACCTGCTGGTATCCTTATACAAAGAGCTGGTTAGGACTCAAGACCAGCTAGGACAAACTGAAGCTGCAAAGGCAGCACTACAAGAAGCCATGAAACAGAAAGGGGAAGGTCAATCCTCCCAGCCTCCTCCTGTGATAATAAATCTTGAGGAAGTCCCTCCAAAGACTGATCCCTCCTCCTCAGCAAACAGAAGCTACAGCACCAACTACAGCGCCATCCACAGCAGCAACAACTACAACATCAGAACAGGCTGCTAGTCTAGACATGCAAAAGCTGCAAGCAGAGATCCGAGCTATGGAAGCTCAAATGAAAGAACTGGATGGGCTCAAACAGAACTTGGCTAATGTTAATGAGAAATTTGATAAAAGCAAACAAAATGAGGCAGCCAAGGAGAGAGAAGTGAAAACCCTTAAGAGAAGGATTGCTGAGCTGGAAAAAGAGCTTGCACTGGAAAGGGTGACAGCTGATATGAAAGCAGTGTTGTGGAGCAACATTGGGAGATCCATTGCCAAACAGTGGCAATACATTGAAACCATGGATGAACAAATGGTGCTCATCACCAAAGCAAACAAGGAAATACAGAGAGCAAGGGCAAGCCTTGGGCACATGCCAGAAGCAGCTACCATGATGATCAATATCCTGAATTACAAAACCAGCACTCAATTGGCTAGCATGGGAATCAACAACAGGACAGAAACAATTGCCATAGCCAAGAGAGTTGTTACATTGAGAAACTTGATTGGAACCTTGGAAAGAAGGACACAGGACATGCAGACAGAAATTAACAGGTTCCTGGAGAAGTTTGTAACACTGCAGAACAGAGGCCTCCCCAACATTTTGAGCAGCGTGGGAAGACTGCTCACCCTGGACAACTATAACAAGAGAATTGATGCACATGCAGTAGCAGAGATTGCAAAACCTCCCAGCACTTCAAAGGACACAGGGCCAGCCACAGGGCAAATGATGTATGACAGAGTGGAGAACCTGTTTTTTCTCATGAATGAGATAGAGCATCTGTTTGATACACCACCCAATTTCTTCAAGTTCACAGAAGCAGATGAGACTCTAGGGGCAATTTTGGCACATCAACTGCCCACACAGGATGTCTGGAGGCATTTGACCCAGACAATTTTGACAGGCCAGAACCAATAGCGCAGAAGGAAAAAGGCAGATACATGCAGTGGCAATTTTGGGAATTAAAATTTACAGGAAAAAGCAGAGGCTGAGCCAACTCAGCCAGACCAGTCAAAGATACAGCTGACAGGTCCGAGACATAGTGTACCAGCCTACAGTCGGGTTTTCTATGCATTAACTCCAAATATTCAGACCGACTTAGCTATTCTTATAAAGCTAAATATCTTCTGACAGAGCATTAAAATGCCTGTACTGTGTATTAAATGTGTAATAAATTTTCGACATAATATCTTAAAGAGTTGGTGAGAATGTAAAGACTGAGATAACGCAGAACTCAGATATTTCTGTAGACCACCGCTAGTATATATAGACCCTTCACAGATGCTGAAGGGGTTGCTGGAATTTTCTCTTGGATAACTTCCATCTGCTGTAATATTTTCAGAGAATTAATACAAAGGAGGAATGGAACTTCCAGAAGTTTGGTGTATTTGATGTCTTGTGGTGAAGGATGCATGTTACAGGATTCCATGGGTGTTGCATAAAACTATAAGTATTCTCAAATCTCTTGTTGTGTCTGTTTTGAGTCTTTTGTTCTCTTTGTCGTTCTAATGTTGTACACTTGATAGCAAGGTGAAAGGATAGTACCAGGATTTAACCATGCTTACCCTGGACTCAAACTGAGCTATTATATATGTTTTCCTCATATACAGTAAAAGAATTGTAATTCTTAATTGCTGCAATTCAAAACTGTGTTTTTATTGTAGCAGTCATTCTCAGGGATTCAACTTCTGCCCCTAAGACCCCTGTTTTCTCTTCTTAAAGCTATCTGTTGGGAACATATAGATAAATAGTGAAAATTCTTAAATGCTTTCACTGTTTGTGCTACCTGTTACCAGTCTTTTAACCAAAAATCTGTTCTATTAAACACCCAAATGGCCCTGTAAGTTCCATCTTTCATCTCACAGATTCAAACACATTAAGCCACAGACTCCATTGCCCAATGATATTCAACATATCTAAAAAACTACATCACTGAAGTCTAAGGGAATTTCATCAACCGAAACACAAACATGACCTGTACTCAATACCTAGCCTAAAACACCATCACTGTAGATATAAATCATAAAGAGAGAGCCCTCTCTGATCACTGTTTGGCTAGAAGCAGTGATCCAAAGATTGGTTAGTGGTTACCCCGGCCGTATTCCCTTGGGAGTCATAGGGAACAACCTGGGTGTTAACATAATTGGCGACTCCGCTGGGGAGGACTATTCAATCACTATCTATCTTCCAAAGCTTTCATCAAGCCTGAAGCTAGCCAAGACATCTTAGGACTGTTTCTCAGTCTTAAGGAAGAGCTAACTAGGGAAACTTATCCTGGCCTTGAAACATATATAGTCATTCCAGAGTTCTTATTTTGCCCTTGTAAATACAAAACTTCTGTATAAAGTTCTGAAAGAACACTTAGAAGCTGGCTCCTAAAAGAAACCCAAGGCATACTAGGGCACACCCTGACCCTGATCAACCCATCATTGTTGATAACCCAAATATCATCCCAAAGAACATAAGGAAACAGCACAAGCAGGATAAACCTGCTGATTCAGATATAAGGTCAGACCAACCCATCCTCATTCCCACTCCTTGCAAAGTCCTTTTCCGTTCCACACCCAACTCCCCTAGTTCATCTTCAACCCCTCAAAGTCCTACCTTTCCATCTTCACCATCTGCACATACTCACTCAACCAGTTCTCCACTTGTTACCCATCCTATTAACCCCAGTACACCTGTTATCCCAGTTGTCCCATTTGTTCCTATCAACCCTATTAACCCTATAAACATGGCTAACAGATATGCACCATTGCAGATTCCAGCCAATGCTCCAGCCCTACCCCAAGATTATCAAACCAGACTCTCATTTTTTGATTCCCATGGCCCTTTGACAGCTATCCAGCATGCTAAAAAGATGCAAGACCACTTTGAGACCTATGAAATTGATGATGATAGTGTCAGGATGAGAATTTTTGTCCAAAGCCTAACTGGGGATGTCAGAACTTGGTTTAGATCCTTGAATGCAAATTCCATTGCAACCTCTGAAGTTCTATACCAGGAATTTACCAACAGATGGGAGAAAAAGAGAGATCCACACCATATACTTGGTGAATATAACACTATTAAAAGAGGTCCCCAAGAAACGGTGTTGGAATATTGTGCTAGGTTTAACAACATATACAATGCTATTCCCCAGAACTTAAGGCCCCCTCCTGATTTGGCCCTTTATAACTTCCCTGATGGTTTTGACTCTGATATGGCCTATCAGTTGAGAGAAAGAGACCCTCCAACCCTTGCAGAAGCCCAAAGAGTTGCAGTCACTGTAGAGGCCAACCTAATTGCCAAAAGAAACAGGGCAAAGCTGGAAAAGAAGGTTGGTTTCAAAGAAGAGCCCTCGGGCTTTGATCAGAAGTTGGATGCAATACTAAACAGCATGAAAAGACTAGGTGAGAGAGTGGAATCAGTAGAAAGAAAGTCATCATGGGAAGCACCACAAAACAATACTCCTAGAAACCCAAATTTTAGGAGAACACAGAACCCCAATATAGGAAAAACAGGTGCTGACCAAGATATCAGACCACCTTTTCAAGAAAATTATGCAGAAACTTCCTCGGCTAATCAGCTCAATGAAGATCCAGAGATCAATTTAATAGGTCTGGATGGTAAAAGCCATGTTTTCCTAACACAAGAAGACCATGATGAGGATGAGAACAAAACATTCCAAACACAATCAGGAGAATCCTTTGACTTCAAGCAAGGATATGATACTGCTGTCTACGAAGTCCATAAGCAGTACAAACTAAGAAGTCGGACTGTGAATGCAAATCAGCCAGAAAAGGTAAAGGAGAAACAGCAATCTAAAGAAGCCTCAGTCACTGAACCTAATGACAAAACAAACTTGCCTGCAAAGGAAGTAGTGGTTGAGGAGGTCACTGAATTTCTGTCCACACCACAAGAGCCCACAGCAACATCATCCTCTCACCCAAATCCGAACATCACCCCTCAAGACATGGACATGGGGGCAGGTTCCAAAATCAAGATGAAATCCAACAAGAAGATTCATTGAACAAGGAAAGGACTGCTGTCCGTGACCCTAAAATTCAGGTGGATAAACCCTTTGACCTAGGAACAGAGATTGGCAAGTTAAAGATAGCAATTCCCCTTTTAGAGCTAGCCAAGCATGACATATATAAGCAACAGATCAAGAAATCCCTTCAGCTCACCAACAACAAAGATGATGTAAATGTGCTAGATGACACTCCAGAATTACTGTTTGGTCCAGAGGTAGATGGAAAAACAGTAGTCACAGGGGTCTTACCTTTTTATGTCAGTTTGCACGTTCATGATAAAATACTGCACAATGCAATGTTTGACTCAGGTGCATCTCATAACCTCATGCCTAAAGCAGTCATGGAAAGATTAAATTTGGATATAACAAGACCATACAAAGACCTGTTTTCTTTTGATTCTAGTCAAGTAAAATGCTTGGGCCTGATTAAGGATTTATGTGTGTCCCTGGTTCAATTTCCCAACAAAACCATTTTAATGGATGTTGTTGTTGCTGATATCCCACCCAAATATGGAATGCTCTTATCAAGATCATGGGGAGCCAAACTCCAAGGCTCCCTGCAATTAGACATGTCATATGCAACCATCTCTGTCTTTGGGCAACCCAAGAGACTTTATAGGGAAACACTCATGAAATACATGGTCAGCAGTGAAGAAAAACCTCAAAACTTTCCAATATATGCTGTCCATTCAGACATAGACTCCTTCATTCTCTTCAATGACAGCACAAGCTCTTTAAACGATGATATTAAGACTGAAATACCCATACAGGAACAAAACATCGGTCAAATAAGTGGCACCTGCCAAAATTTAATCAGCCCAACAATACCCATTCACCCTCCTTCAGTTGTAAAAAATTGTCAAACAAATGATGAAACTATTCTAGGAGACAAATGGAAAAAGAAACCTCAACTCATGCTCACATGGCCATCCCATGAAAGAATTTAAGATCCCCTGACCAGCAAGATAGTCTGTGGGTCCTAGAGTTTGATGGCTCAGTTAACAAGTTAGGGGCAGGAGCTGGAGTATGGATACATAACAAAGAAAAGCCTGTGCACAAGGCAGGGCTTATAGATTGAACTTTAAATGCACTAACAACATGGCAGAATATGAAGCTCTGCTACTAGGTCTCAAGATTGCAAAATCATTACAAGCACATAGCCTCTCAATCATGGGGGACTCTGATCTAGTAATTCAACAAGTAAAAGGGGATTTTGTCACCAATGACAAAAGATTAAGGTCCTACAGGTCTGCTGTAATTGAAATACTAGAAACTTTCTCCGAGTTTGTTCTCACAAAGATTCCAAGGGGCCACAATCTCCATGCTCACAGCTTGGCAACATTTGCCAGCACCTTCAAATTCCCACTACAACCCAACAATTGTTTCACAGCAGAAGTCAAATATAGGCCTTCTATTCCAAACAATGTCAAAGAATGGCAAGTATTTGAGAATGATAGGCAAATAAACAACTTTTTAACCTTGCAACAAGAGTTTACAGGATTAAATATTGACCTTGAGACAGCAAGTCAATCTCAAATTGTTGATGGAGCAAGTCAATCACAATTACAGTTTCAACAATCTGCTCACCCAATGTCACTTAGGACAGCAAAACAACTACTCAGCCCAACCATTTTCAACAATGAAAACATTCAACAAATTAAACAAATGGACTGTGAAGAGATGAGTAACATTGAAACTGAAATCATACAACTCAAAGACAACTTCCTCCCAGCAGGCCTTACCCCACTAGAGGACATTTTTGACTCAAATGATGTCTCCAGGAAACCAAAGATGCAGCCATTAGATGCAACAATTGAAGAATGTAATATTGGCACCACTGGAAAAGCCTAAAATAGTCAAGCTGTCTGCTCTTTGCCCCCTGATCAAAAACCCAAATATGTTGATCTCTTTAAAGAATTCCAAGATGTCTTTGCCTGGGGATATGAAGACTTGAAGTCTTATGATACCTCTGTTATACAGCACACCATTCCCCTCAAGCCTAATCAAAAACCATTCAAACAAAAATTGAGAAGAATCAATCCTGTGCTTCTTCCTTCCATTGAAAAGGAATTACAAAAAATGTTCAAAGCTGGGATCATAGCACCAATCAGGTTTTCTGAGTGGATTTCAAATTTGGTCCCTACAAGAAAGAAAACTGGTGAGATTAGACTCTGTGTAGACTTAAGGAATTTGAACCTAGTGTCACTCAAAGACAACTATCCCTTACCCAAAATGGACCACATCCTTCAAAGAGTAGTGGGAGCCTCAAGAATATCATTGTTGGATGGCTTCTCAGGTTTCAATCAAATCCTGGTACACCCTGACGATCAAGACAAAACTGCATTTACTACCCCATGGGGTACTTTCAAGTATGTGAAAATGCCCTTTGGATTGAAGAATGCAGGGGCAACATTTCAAAGAGCAATGGACATTGCTTTTGCAAAAGAAATTCATGATTTCTTGGTCATTTACTTAGATGATCTTACACCCTTCTCAAAATCTGACCAAGAACATTTGAAACATTTAAGACAGATTTTCATAACATGCAGAAAATATGGCATTTCCTTAAACCCCAAGAAGTCTTTATTTGGTTTGGAAGAAGGGAAACTTTTAGGACACATCATTTCAAAAGATGGCATAAGAATTGATCCAGATAGGATACAAGCGATCCTACAAATGCCTCACCCTAGGAATGTCAAAGAGTTGCAAGGATTCTTAGGAAAACTCAATTTTTTAAGAAGGTTCATCCCAAATTTAGCAGAATTGATCAGACTGCTAAACAATATGCTAAAGAAAGATTCAAAGGTTAAGTGGACTGTGGAAGCAAAGCAAGCCTTTGAAAGCATAAAACTGGCTTTAACCCAAACCCCGGTATTAACTAATCCTCAGTTTGACAAAGACTTTATTATTTTTTCTTTTGCCTCCCAGCATACTATTGCTGCTGTTTTATTGCAGAAAGATGATCAAGGGAATGAAAAGCCCATTGCCTTCTTCAGCAGAGCTCTTAGAGATGCTCCTTTGAAATACCAAATAATGGAAAAACAAGCCTATGCATTAATCAAAGCTATCAAAGATTTTAGGATCTATATCCTTTACTCTCATGTTGTGGCTTATGTACCAAGTCCTATTGTCAAAGACATTCTCACCCAAGAAAACTTAGAGGGTAGAAGAGGAAAATGGATTGCAAACATACTTGAATTTGACATTGAAATAAAGCCTACAAAGTTGATAAAAGGGCAAGGTTTGGCTAAGTTAATGACAGAAGCAAATTTCCAAGCCTTAGATATAAACCAACTGGACAGTGAAACAGAGCTGGCGACTCCAAAGATCAACGTAGCCTTTGAACAATCTCCATGGTACTCTGATATCTGTTATGTGTTACAAAACCTGTGTGCTCCCCCAGGACTGTCCAGAACTAAGTCTAGGTTCCTAAAAATGAAAACATCCAAATTTTGTGTGTTAGATGAGAATCTACTCTGGAAAAACCATGAAGGTATTTTGCTGCACTGTCTTCTTGAGAATGAAACTGATAAAATTATGCAAGAATTCCATGCTGGAGACTGTGGTGGACATTTGTACTGGAAGTCCACTGTGGACAAAATATTAAGGGCCGGTTATTACTGGCCCACCATGTTCTCAGATGTGAAGAAATTCACAACATCATGCCACAAGTGCCAGCTGTTTGAAGGCAAAAGACAGCTGCTGCCACTTCCTTTGAGGCCCATTGCAACAGAGAGACCTTTTCAACAATGGGGCTTAGATTTCATTGGAGAAATTCACCCCTCATCTTCAGGACAACACAGATGGATTCTAACAGCAACAGACTACTTTACCAAGTGGATTGAAGCTGCCCCATGCAGACAAGCAAATGACTCAGTGATCATTCAATTCTTAGAGAACAATATACTGGCCAGATTTGGCTGCCCAGACAAGATAATAACAGACAATGCTGCTGCCTTCAGATCCAAGAAAATGGTAAACTTTTGCCATAAATTTCATATTACTTTGGGCCATTCTACAGCTTACTATCCTCAGGGAAATGGTCTTGCTGAATCATCAAACAAAAGCCTGATAAACATCATTAAGAAAGTGCTGGAAGAGAACAAAAAGAACTGGCACAAGAAACTAGTAAATGCTTTATGGGCAGACAGATTAACCACCAAAAGATCAATTGGGACCAGCCCATATGAGTTAGTCTACGGATTAGAGGCCAGATTTCCTTCATCACTAGGGGTGCCAGTTATGAAACTTCTACAAGAAAGTCAAGCAGAGCCAAATGACATGCAAAGAAGGATCAACCAGATAATCTGTTTACAGCAAACCAGAGAACAAGTTTTCAGCAGAGTGCAGATACTACAGGAAAAACTTAAAAAGGCCTTTGACAGAAGAACCAAAGCAGAAGATTTCAATATGGGAGACAAAGTTCTAAAGTGGGATGCAAGAAGAGAAGAGAAAGGGAAACATGGGAAATTTGATTCTTTGTGGAAAGGACCATTTGCTGTCCAAGCAGTGCAAGGTAATAACACTTATTTCCTTAAAAGTTTGACTGTAACTGAACTGGATGAAGGTCCTGTCAATGGCAGGATGCTGAAGCACTATTATGATGGTCCACTATGATAAGGATCCAAAGGTTCATTGTATATATTCAGGCCTATATATGTTTTCTATTTTTAGTTTGTAAGAAGAGGTTTTCCAAGTGCTGCACCTAGCAGCAACAGGCACATAGAACCAGAGGTTCCCATCAAAAAGCACACAATTTTGACAGGTTACATGTATCAGAGCTCAAAGATTAAGATGGACAATCGAGCAACAAGGCAATCTGACCTGCTGTTCTTGGTCTTTCAAAAGAAAAACCATCCCCATGTGGAGCCACTGTTGGATACCTATAGTAATAGGTTTCATATTTCATGATTGATTATTGAAAATCCAAATATGCTCTGCTTTGTTAGCACAAAGATCCCATATTTCCAGGTAATCAGAGGTGTGTGAAATTACTTCAGATATTGAGGACCTTATTACATTTTTGTGGATGATTCAACAGTCTAATCTGGATCATGCCATGTTTCAATTTTGAGTTGTAGAATAGAGAAAGAAGTCTGTCCAAACAGCTTAATCTTGGCAGACAAGTAGTTCAGGTAGAGAAACAAAGGTTCCCAAAAGCCTAATCTGGGACCTTGGAAGAGATAAGGGTAGAAGCAGATAGAGTAAAAAAAGGAAAAAGCCAAAGAAAAGAAAGGCAATTGAGGGTTGCAAGTCTAAGTGCCCCTCCAAGAAGAAACTAAAAAATGTTAGGTGAAATAGTTGGGTAGGCAGTTGTGGTTGCAGAAAGGACAGGTTCACCATTACATAGTTGTCAAAGATATTTTGCCAAGGCAATGGACATATCAGCAAAAAAGGTGGTGAATTTCATGGATTCACAGCAGAGAGCATCACTAACTTCACTTTTTCCCCCCTACTCCATCATTAACATCCCCTTTCTCAAAGATTCCCCTCCTTCCTCATACTAACTCCTAACTCTACTATTTAACTCCCTTATTCTATCCCTTGCCCTAATAGTAATAACACTAAGGTGTATAAAGCCCTAAATGTTATATATTCCCTCCCCTAGGCATAATAGCCGAGAAATCTGCAAAGAGGGATCATAGTGGCATCTGGCCACCATGGTGAACCTATCTCCGATACTCTCCCTTTGCTGCAGATCATTTCCCCTCAAAAAATACCTTTGCATGGGTATAAACCCCTCTCTAAACCCCTCTAGCCCTCAAACCCTCTGCAAACCTTACAAAAATTCAAATCCCGCTTTCGGCACATTCCCAAAGGCAAGCGCGGGTGGGCAGAAAAAACATTTGAAAAACTATGCCAAAACCCACAAACTGTTAATACTTCCGCCGCCCTATCCGCCGTGCACCTTACTTCCCCGCCAGCCGTCGGATCAAGCCTTCCAGATCCGACGGCCCACCACAATATCGGAACGCCGTCCACGTCCGCGCGTTAACTCCCGAGAACATGACGTTGCGCCTCGTCATGCCTCTGCCACGCGTCGCCCGTTAGACCGTCTCGGAGCTCCCTCTGACACCCTGGGCGCCGTACTCTAACCGCCCCGAGAGACCGTGACGGTTAGAGCCTTAACCGTAACCTTCACGGCTTAACCTCCGCCCGTCCGCTATTGACCGTCTGCCACGTCCAGCTCACCGCTGACTGGACTGCCACCTCACCGCCCTTTGACCGTCGTCTGCTGCCACGTCCTCCCCGATGACGTCAGCTGACGTCACATCACCGTGACCCACCAATGACGTCATGCTGACGTCATCCTATAAAAGCGCCAAATGGGTAAAAATCTCATATTAACCAAATTTCACGCATTTTTTACCATTTCACTGTTATTGTCTGCTGAACTCTCTGTTTAACCGTTTCTGCCCGGATTTCCGCCAACCTGTAAATTCAACAAAGGCGACCACTCCAGCAACTGCAGTACACCTTATCACGACTTCTGCACGTCAAGTTACAGGTATTTACCCTACCCTGCCCTCCATTCGACCTGCATTCTGCTCTAAACTGCTCACAGGCATAATAGGACCGTAAAACAGATTTTTCACCGCTAGAACCGGGTTATACCTCCACCATTGTCTCTGTGAAGTCCAAAAATTCCCTGCAGAGCTATAACAAGCTGCAATTCATCTAAAAACCCCTCAGCTCTGCGTTTCCCCGGCAAATTCATTGCTAAATACCTCCGAACTACTACCAGAAGCTCACTTGGGCCCCAAAAGAGTCTCTGTAACCAATTACCAGCAGTATTTCAATTTCTAGCTGGTAAATTCCCCTCTGACAGTTCAGAAAATCAAGTTTTTACCACAGAGGGCAATCTGCAGTCTGTCTTTGCCAACTCACTTGTCAAATTGCAACAGTTTATCCCTTCACAAGCTATGGAAACTCCCATTGCTCTCAATATTAAGCCTATCAATGCTCCCCACCAAGAATTAGCATGGCAAGCCCTGGGAGACATGGATTACCAGATGTTGGACTGGTTTCCTATGGGAACTAAGTATAATATCCTAATGTTAATGAACTGAGAGCCCAGCACATGAGTGGAGCAGATATCCTGGGATTTGGGAATCAAATTTGCCCATATACAACCTTCCCCAAGTCAATCCAATGCCAGAGCTCATCTACAGTTGCCAAGAGTGCTATGACCCCAGCCAAAGGGCAGTCATTAGCCCCACAGGCCTAGTCCTGTTTCAGATCACTCCAGAGAGTATAAATCAGATGCTGCATTTCCATACAGCCAAGAAACTGACCCCTCTTTCCATGCAAGATTTGATAAGAAGAGGAAGCAACCTGTCTAATGACCAGATTGTGAAGATTAACCAGCTATTTGTTACACCTAGCTCTGAAGCAGTCAGAACCCCTCCCATTGGTTACCAATACCTGAATGAGTTGGGCAGGATGATGGTGGACTTGATTGGCTATGTCCTAGGATTCAGAGGACTAGAAGATGTAGATGACTGCATATTGGCAATGCTGTCCATATTTGCCCCGGGTAAGCCTCCAGCTATCCACTATGATTATGCAACTTATATAGCTGAGAAGATTCATGACCAGTTCATGAACTTGAAGAGGGAGAGGCTGTTCAGATACACCTCCTACATATACCATCTGTTCTTGTTCAACCAGCCAGCTACCTTCTCTGTCCCTTTGAGGCCACTCAACGCCCAAGGAACCCCAAGATCAGTTGTTTTTTGGACCCCTGTGTTCCATCGTACCTCAGTATCACCTTATACATACTGTGAGTTTATTGATTTATTTGTTCCATCCAGCCCTAACAGTGCTGCAAGGTGCCCCTCCTCCTAGACTGACCGATGACATGAAAAGAATTCTTCATTTGAACAAGCTTTACAACATCGGCAACTGGTACTTCTACCAGAATCACACAGTCATTAGGGTGTATGGATGTGAATTAAATCCATTTAGGCTGCCAAGGTACGTTCCCATGAGACTGTTTGCCTTAGAATATTTCAGGCAATTTGGGAACTCAGATTACCTACACTTTCAGAGTAAAAACAAGAAATCACAGTTGAAAGTGAGAAATCAGCTAGGTCCCTTCTTATACAACAGGAAGGAAGAAGGCTGGAAAGAGGCAGACAGGATCCTGGAAGGACTCCAGTTGAAAACTAGTTTTGAGTGGATTCCATATGACCCTAACCACTCTATTTCCCTCAGGAGGATCAGGTATAAGTTAGGCAACTATGCTCATGCCAGATTACCTGAAATTGAAAAATATGCAAATGCACCAGATTGGGAAGAGGGCACATTAGTAGAGCAAATGACTAATGAAGAAATACTTGAGCAAGAGGCTAGAAATGTCCAAAAACAAGCTGACTTGGAAACTTGTGGACAGGTGCCTATTTCCTACAGGAGGCAAATTGGGGCAGCCACCACAACACCAGCAACACAACAGCGAACTGCCGAGCAGACAACCCAAGCAGCAAGCAAGGACAAAGGCAAACAGGTGGAACAACCACCTATATTAACAGAAGAACAGGTTGACACCTTGCTACAGCAGCAAGAAGAAATGGAAGAACGGGAGTTGGGGCAGCAACAAGATAAACCACAAACTAGTGGGCAGCAGCCATTACAGCAAAATAAAGAGACAGATTTGCCCGGATCTACAGAACAGCAGCCCCAAACAGAGTTGTCTCCAAGAACAGACATCAATGTGGACAGCTCAGTCCTCCAAACACCTCAGAAGGAGGACTTAACCAGAAAGAGAGAGAGAGAGACTCCCCAGACTTCATCCTTTATCAGAGGAGAGAAGAGACAAAGATTGAATGACTCCCAAGAGGAGGACATAGCAGTAAGGCAGGCCATGGGCATGGGCCCACCCAGTGGAGAACTCTCGGCCAGCTCATCTCAAAGAGGACCAGATATGACAATGGGAGGAGAGGTCAGCTCTTCTGGCCGCATAGAGAGGGGCACTCAAGTATAAAGCAGCAGTTCATAGAAATCAAGAGAAGGAGTGATCCCATAAAAGTGCAACTCTATGATCACTTGTTAAAACTAGCTCCCAGCAACCAGCAGAGACTAATGTCTGCTTTTGATGTGAGTGAGGGAAAAATGATAATGAGCCATTTTATGCCCACAACTCTACATCCTCAGTCCACCTCAGACTATTTAAGAACCAACATGGAGGTTCTGGCTAAAGATATTCACCCCATGGATAAGATAGAGTTACACAAACAAACGGGTGAAATGGTGTATGCCTCCCTGGCAGATGAGACACTGGAAAATTACAAGTTAAAGAGCAGCCTAGACAATACATCATCCCAGCTAGAATTGGAACGAGCATCCTCACAAGCCAAGGACAACAGGATCAAATCCTTGGAGGAGGTAATCATAGAGATAGGACATGATCCCAAGGATGTCAAAGGCATCCAAGAACTGCTGAAAATAAGGGATGCAGACATGGCAGCCCTAAGAAAGAAAATCAAACTCCCGGCCACCATCCATCCACAAACAGATGAAGTTGCCCAGCAACGGCAAGAAAAAGATACCACAGACCTGCTGGTATCCTTATACAAAGAGCTGGTTAGGACTCAAGACCAGCTAGGACAAACTGAAGCTGCAAAGGCAGCACTACAAGAAGCCATGAAACAGAAAGGGGAAGGTCAATCCTCCCAGCCTCCTCCTTAATAATAAATCTTGAGGAAGTCCCTCCAAAGATCATCCTCCTCCTCAGCAAACAGAACTACAGCACCAACTACAGCGCCATCCACAGCCCAACAACTACAACATCAGAACAGCTGCTAGTCTAGACATGCAAAAGCTGCAAGCAGAGATCCGAGCTATGGAAGCTCAAATGAAAGAGCTGGATGGGCTCAAACAGAACTTGGCTAATGTTAATGAGAAATTTGATAAAAGCAAACAAAATGAGGCAGCCAAGGAGAGAGAGGTGAAAACCCTTAAGAGAAGGATTGCTGAGCTGGAAAAAGAGCTTGCACTGGAAAGGGTGACAGCTGATATGAAAGCAGTGTTGTGGAGCAACATTGGGAGATCCATTGCCAAACAGTGGCAATACATTGAAACCATGGATGAACAAATGGTGCTCATCACCAAAGCAAACAAGGAAATACAGAGAGCAAGGGCAAGCCTTGGGCACATGCCAGAAGCAGCTACCAGGATGATCAATATCCTGAATTACAAACCAGCACTCAATTGGCTAGCATGGGAATCAACAACAGGACAGAAACAATTGCCATAGCCAAGAGAGTTGTTACATTGAGAAACTTGATTGGAACCTTGGAAAGAAGGACACAGGACATGCAGACAGAAATTAACAGGTTCCTGGAGAAGTTTGTAACACTGCAGAACAGAGGCCTCCCCAACATTTTGAGCAGCGTGGGAAGACTGCTCACCCTGGACAACTATAACAAGAGAATTGATGCACATGCAGTAGCAGAGATTGCAAAACCTCCCAGCACTTCAAAGGACACAGGGCCAGCCACAGGGCAAATGATGTATGACAGAGTGGAGAACCTGTTTTTTCTCATGAATGAGATAGAGCATCTGTTTGATACACCACCCAATTTCTTCAAGTTCACAGAAGCAGATGAGACTCGGGGCAATTTTGGCACATCAACTGCCCACACAGGATGTCTGGAGGCATTTGACCCAGACAATTTTGACAGGCCAGAACCAATAGCGCAGAAGGAAAAAGGCAGGTACATGCAGTGGCAATTTTGGGAATTAAAATTTACAGGAAAAAGCAGAGGCTGAGCCAACTCAGCCAGACCAGTCAAAGATCACAGCTGACAGGTCCGAGACATAGTGTACCAGCCTACAGTCGGGTTTTCTATGCATTAACTCCAAATATTCAGACCGACTTAGCTATTCTTATAAAGCTAAATATCTTCTGACAGAGCATTAAAATGCCTGTACTGTGTATTAAATGTGTAATAAATTTTCGACATAATATCTTAAAGAGTTGGTGAGAATGTAAAGACTGAGATAACGCAGAACTCAGATATTTCTGTAGACCACCGCTAGTATATATAGACCCTTCACAGATGCTGAAGGGGTTGCTGGAATTTTCTCTTGGATAACTTCCATCTGCTGTAATATTTTCAGAGAATTAATACAAAGGAGGAATGGAACTTCCAGAAGTTTGGTGTATTTGATGTCTTGTGGTGAAGGATGCATGTTACAGGATTCCATGGGTGTTGCATAAAACTATAAGTATTCTCAAATCTTTGTCGTGTCTGTTTTGAGTCTTTTGTTCTCTTTGTCGTTCTAATGTTTTACACTTGATAGCAAGGTAAAAGGATAGTACCAGGATTTAACCATGTTTACCCTGGACTCAAACTGAGCTATTTTGTATGTTTTCCTCAAATACAGTAATAAAATTGTAATTCTTAATTGCTGCAATTCAAAACTGTGTTTTTATTGTAACAGTCATTCTCAGGGATTCAACTTTTGCCCCTAAGACCTCTGTTTTCTCTTCTTAAAGCTATCTGTTGGGAACATATAGATAAATAGTGAAAATTCTTAAATGCTTTCACTGTTTGTGCTACCTGTTACCAGTCTTTTAATCAAAAATCTGTTCTATTAAACACCCAAATGGCCCTGTAAGTTCCATCTTTCATCTCACAGATTCAAACACATTAAGCCACAGACTCCATTGCCCAATGATATTCAACATATCTAAAAAACTACATCACTGAAGTCTAAGGGAATTTCATCAACCGAAACACAAACATGACCTGTACTCAATACCTAGCCTAAAACACCATCACTGTAGATAAAATCATAAAGAGAGAGCCCTCTCTGATCACTGTTTGGCTAGAAACAGTGATCCAAAGATTGGTTAGTGGTTACCCCGGCCGTATTCCCTTGGGAGTCATAGGGAACAACCTGGGTGTTTAAC